>CM036776.1:5788730-6388730 GCA_020796225.1 Arion vulgaris
TGGTTTTTTTTTTGTTGTTGTCGTTTTTTTCCCGATCCAGAAGCTCTTGAGCTTTCAGCTCTTCGGCTCGGTGTCATGGACACCGTAAATCTGGAGAACCTGTGACTTTTCTGCCACTCCGCGGAAATGAGCCCGCACTCACAGGGAGCTTGTCACCCGTGTCCAACGAGCTACGAACACGCTGGGCAGGTGGCTATGGGGGTTCTTAAAACTTATGACTCTCCTGGCCAAGTAAACCAGCACTGAAAGGAAAACTAAACATACTTCTGTGTGACCTACAAAAGACATGAATGTTTTTACACGATACAGGATATGCTATCATCAGTGGCGGATCGTGATTTTTGTTGTTGGTGGGGCCAGACATTTTTTCCGGATAAATCATGGTTTTGGTTGCTATATTTTAATTTTAAAAATAATAAATACACGTTATACATAATTTTTAGTGGGGCCCGGTTCCAATGGCCCTTAATGGCAAACCGCCACTGGATATCATCATCAATTATCTTGTCCTGAGCAGAACTTTGCCACCCCAGCAGTCCTTCGGAATTTCTCTCTCTTATAAGGCTTTTCATCCGTCATGTTCAAACCATCAGTTAAATCCTGAATCCTTCTTCTAGTGGTCTTCCTCTTCTTCTCTTTGCCGGTATGCCTCCTTCCATTATGGTCTTCTCCAGCCCTTAATGTCTTTTTATATGTCCAAACTTTTCTCTTTCTTATTTGTAGCATCAACCAGTTTTCTTTGATTTTGAGTTCTTTCTGGATATATCTATTTGTTCTCTTCTCTGTCCAAGATATACGGAGGACTCTTCTGTAACACTTATATTCGAATCTAAAGATCATATATGTTTTTCCACAGCTTTATTAAACATCCATGCTTCACTCCCATACGTTGCCACTGGGAATATGCATGCTCTTAGTATTCTGATCTTTGTTTTCTTATCAGTTCCGTTCCATACTGTTTTTAGTTGTTTAGTTATTTGTAAAGCCATGTTTGTTCTTCTTTTAATTTCCTTCATCCCATTTCCATCTGTTATTAGCAGTGAACCGAGATATTCAAAACTGTTCACATTTTCTACTTTCTCTCCATTGATAAAAATATATTTTGTTATGTTCATTTTATCTGTTGTCATTATTTTTGCTTTTTTCCACATTGAGATATAGATTTTGTTTTTCGCTCTATCTTTCACTTTTCTTAAAGGGGACTCTGGTCTTGAACATTTTTCCGTTGTTTTCATATTAATGTAGAATTTGTATCACAATTTTGAGTGATTATGACTTAGAAGAGTAGAAATAGGTTTGTTTAAAAAAAAATGTCAATGCGTTGCCATGTAAACAATACAAAATGGTCACCAAACACAACATTTCAAATCCCTAAGGCTCTGATTGTAATGAATATAAAGGAATTCTGGTTTCACTCTAAGGTGAGCAATTGTAATATCTAAAATATTACACATGCTTTTAGGATATATTAAATATTACATTTTTTATGAATTTTTGGGTTAACACACCATCCCAAAAGATTTTTGACCTAATTTTTAGGGTATTTTACCAAAAATTTATAAAAATGTAATTTCTCACTCCCTTTTATGATGTTGACAGTAACACGGTATCGTCAGCGTATCTTAGTTCATGTATTTCTCTTTCTCCGATTATAAAAGTATCGTATTGTTCTTGTCCGCTATCTTCTGTAACATTCCTCATGATACAGTCTCTATGATCACAGAAAGCTCACCACGTGTGAAATGAAATGCTTGAGGAAGGTAGTGGGAGTCACCAGGAAAGACAGATGATAAAAAGTATATTCTTACCAACACTTTGTTACCAGTGCCAAACTTGGTCTCTTACAGCAACACATCACAGAAAACTCACCACGTGTGAAATGATAAGCTTGAGGAAGGCAGTGAGAGTCACCAGGAAAGACAGACTACGAAATGAGGACATCAGAAGCAGAGTGGGCATAACTTCATGCACCGAATACATTGAAAGACAACAAATGCAGTGGTTTGGATATGTAATGAGAATGAAATACAACCAACCATCAATAACAGCATACAATAAAATGAAAATCAGGTACTAGAGCTGAGGGAAGACCAAGAAAAAAATGGATAGACAATATCAAGACCACACTACATAAACGCGGATACAACACAACAAGGGCGACTCAGATAGCCCTAGAACGTAAATTAAAGCTCCCATCTCTACGCTTAACAGCAAGAGTGGACAGCCAACTACATCTTCCACCTGGGAATAGACAATAGACAATAGATAGACAGACTCTATATCAGAAGGAAGAAATTATTCTTTCAAATTAGATTGTTGTTGTAAACGTTTCTTATTAATGTGTGTATGTTTAGATTCTCTTTGCGTTGCTCCTCCTTATTTCTGGCCCTGTACCTATAACTACTTCGCTCACAAAATGTGCCTGCTCTTATAATAACTTTCAAATGCATATAACGAAATTTACTAAATTTGTTCCCCAATTTACGACATCGATTATGTCACACCTGGCGCCTGTTTCTCTCTCTCTCTCTCTCTCTCTCTCTCTCTTGCGATCACTGCCCAGACCGATGTACCAGATCTACCCATAAATTCTATTCATGTGGAAATCTGATTCATGTAGCCTTAGCATTGGTGTGTTTACATCCATCTTCAGCACCATTTGGAGCTCTGGTGCTTATCCTTCGACGATGTGTCCTGTTTCAGCCAGCGTTTACTCGGTTCGCTCTCCGTTCTGTAGCCATCTAGTGTTTTTACGGTGTTGGACAGCTAGCCCACGACATGCGTGGCAGGTAGCAGTGGTTCTATTCTTTACACCCCAATTTGGGCCCTGGTAACCACTCAGGCGGCGCCTGTTTCTAAGGAACTCTGAAAATATCCTCTTCCCCCAACCTTCCCAAAAAATTTCACCTAAAATCAATGTGTTTCAAGATTACATTTGCAACATTTATTTAACTTTACGAATTTATCTATCAATCTTAGTCATTGCGTTTGGAATACGTGAATGTTACTGTCCTGATGAGCGCATTTAAAGATTAATTTGGATAAATAAAGAATAACGAAGATAAGTTTTATACCAAGATAAGGAAAGATAAAATTGACGATAGCGAAGGATAGGACACAAATTGAGAAGACAGACTGGAAGCATTGCAAGAAAGACACTGTTTTAGATCCCTCAGAAAAAGAGGAGTAGGTGAAGTCCTAGACATACATGGAGAAGAGAGCTGGAGAATGATATCTGCTAACGACGTATTTATACGTTTTCCCCATTCACTTCTAAAGACGCATTAACACGTCTATTATTATCTTTCCTCTGGGGCTAAAGACGTTTTAACACGTTATACATTGCTACAGTCACTGCTTTAGGCGCACATTCATGTTTGTGACCTAGAAACAAAGATTAGCTATTTTTAGCTCAGCCTTCAGAAAGTATGTAGCTGCGAAAGTGTTAAAAGGATACGTAAAACATGGAAAGAATTGGAAAGGATAGCAGGAGAGAGGAAGAGCTGGAAGAAGTTTGTTAAAGATGTGTGCTCCGTTGGGAGTTGGCAGCGCATGTAGTAAGAGTCGAGTAAGGAGGTTTGGCTAAAATCGGATGCACGTGTCCTAAATGTGTAGAAGTCAACCTGCTGCCTTGCAGGACGGCTGGGACAGCCAAAGGCTAAC
Organism: Arion vulgaris; assembly: GCA_020796225.1. Lineage (NCBI taxonomy): Eukaryota > Metazoa > Mollusca > Gastropoda > Stylommatophora > Arionidae > Arion > Arion vulgaris. The sequence continues at coordinate 5,792,394 of CM036776.1, forward strand.
GGAGAACGAACCCAGTAAACGCTGGCTGAATCCGGACACATCGCCGAAGGATAAACACCAGAGCTCCAAATGGCGCTGAAGATGGGACGAAAACACACTCATGCTAAGGCTGCATGAATCAAATTTCCACGTGAATGAATTTAAGGAGAGATCTGGTACATCAATCTAAGCGGTGATCGCGAGAGAGAGACAGGAGCGCCATATTAGGCGCCATGACTACGCCTGAATTCACAGCAGATGAACGAGTAAAGAAAAACATACAAGAGACAACATAAAATATACAGATAATATTTCAAGCAAACGAAAGAACATACGAATTTGGAGAAATCAGTAACGTGAATTCAACCCACACCGAAGTTCTACTCTAGTACCGGAAGCTATACCGAAAACCAGTAAACACCTATGTCACGGTGCGTGTGGCTAAAAACTATTTATATCTTTTGCTGACAAGAATAAATTGGGGTAGAGCATTTCCCAGATTTTTATTGAGTTACCTAAATATCTTTACTAGTTTCTTCTAACCTAAAAACCTTCTTTCCTGTCATTTCCACTTGTAAGAATTTAAGATATTTTTTTCTTAATTAATATAGGTAGTTTTATGGGGTAGCTCATGGTCTCAACCCTCACTTAGACTTCCTATCTCCATTCTTAGTATGTCTTGCGACTCATGGTCTCACCCTACATTCTATGCTTCTTAGTACTGTCTTCTCATTCTCATATTCTGTATGTGTATATGGTACCTTGCGACCCATGGTCTCAACCCACTACATTCCTATGCTTCTTAGTACTGTCTCTTCTCATTCTCCATATTCTGTATGTGTATATGGTACCTTGCGACCACATGGTCTCAACCCACTACATTCCTATGCTTCTTAGTACTGTCTCTTCTCATTCTCCATATTCTGTATGTGTATATGGTACCTTGCGACCACATGGTCTCAACCCACTACATTCCTATGCTTCTTAGTACTGTCTCTTCTCATTCTCCATATTCTGTATGTGTATATGGTACCTTGCGACCACATGGTCTCAACCCACTACATTCCTATGCTTCTTAGTACTGTCTCTTCTCATTCTCCATATTCTATATGTGTATATGGTACCTTGCGACCACATGGTCTCAACCCACTACATTTCTATGCTTCTTAGTACTGTCTCTTCTCATTCTCCATATTCTATAGTATGTTGTATATGTTATTGATTTTTATTTTCCTTCTATACTGAGTTTTTGGCATTTATTTCGTTATTCATCTTAAGTTACAGATTTTTATTTTAGGACCGTTGGGATGTTTCTTTTGTAGTCTATATGTAGTGAGCTGTGAAATTCGTCACTCCTGTTATATCGTTTGCTTGATGAAAGCTTTTTGGTGGAAACGTTGCTGTGTATTGTTATTGGTTTTGTATTTTGTTTGAAAATAGATGTCTGCGAAAAATAATGAATATAAAATGGAACGAATTCAGGAGAAGTGATGAAATCAGAGATATGTCTGGTCAACCACTAGTGACAATTGTTATAAGAAAGAGAAGATGGGGATATGTTGGACACACCTTGAGGAGAAATGATCAACGAATATCAAAGCAGGCATTGAAAGGGGATACAAAGGGTTCAAGAGAGTGAGGTCGACCTAAGGAGACCCTGAAACGAACTTTGCTGAGAGAGGCAAGACATATCGGTCTCAGTTCCATGGAGGAGATTGAGCGAGTTGCCCAGGATAGAGCGGTATGGAGAAATTACTTGCAGGCCCTATGTAACGTATAACGGTACGAGAGGAATTATTGTTATTGTTTTGTAAATTTACAGTACTTTCTAATTACGTGTTTCGCAATTGCTATATAGATTTACTGCAGTCTTTCCCTATATCAACGAGTTATTTTACAAAGGATGTTACAAGTTCCATGTATTTTTGATAACTGGTTTCCGTGGTAGAACGGTTACACAGTGTGTATTGCAGCGTGTAATGCTACTCCGATACAGTGAATACAAAGCTAAAGTTCGGCCACGCGCAAGGTGTACCTCAGAGATAACAGAGGCGACAAAATACACTGTTTATGAAGCGCACACAAAGTCCGTTGTAGTAATCTCTTCTTACCCTGAAGCTGTGAGGCAAATCAGAACTGGAGAAAAGAAAGACAAGACGCATAGAGAGGCTCGATCCATTGTCTCTTTTTTTGTCCTGACGCTGAAAGGCAAAACAGGACTAGAGAATAGATAGATAGATCGGATATGGACGATAGATCTTGAGTTTCCTGTTTACTTTAATTAAGTATGTAAAAGAACCTTTGCAATGTAACAGCTTTAAGAGTAGGCTAGAAGACCGCTGACATAGTACAGGTAGGCTAGAAGATCGCTGGCATAGTACAGGTAGGCTAGAAGACCGCTGACATAGTACAAGTAGGCTAGAAGATCGCTGGCATAGTACAGGTAGGCTAGAAGATCGCTGACATAGTACAGGTAGGCTAGAAGACCGCTGACATAGTACAAGTAGGCTAGAAGATCGCTGGCATAGTACAGGTAGGCTAGAAGATCACTGACATAGTACAGGTAGGCTAGAAGATCGCTGACATAGTACAGGTAGGCTAGAAGACCGCTGACATAGTACAGGTAGGCTAGAAGACCGCTGACATAGTACAAGTAGGCTAGAAGACCGCTGACATAGTACAGGTAGGCTAGAAGACCGCTGACATAGTACAGGTAGGCTAGAAGATCACTGACATAGTACAGGTAGGCTAGAAGACCGCTGACATAGTACAGGTAGGCTAGAAGACCGCTGACATAGTACATGTATGTAGTAGGGGCCCTAATTCGTGGCACTGGGGTGTTTCATTAGGTTTCATTGTAGTAGTTCGGGTCATATCTTCCTCTTTCTTTGAGTTTATTATGGTTTGTATATCGCTCTTCTTGTAGGTTATTGTCGTAGATGGCTACCCACTGGTACCATTGTTATAGTCACATAATGATCGAGACATAGCCGATGATGTTAACCACTTTGAACAAGATGGTAATAAGACAAACTCTTTCCTTGTAGATTAAATCATGGTTTTATTGATGGTCTTATTTTCTGGACAATAAATTAAAACACGTCCTTTCAGGTCTCATGTTTATATCGTTCTTGTCCCCACGTCTCTCTATTTACTCCAAAATGTTTCTAACTCTGTCGCTACACAACTACATAGTTTTTATTACGTCAAGAATGTCTCGTTGTTATGTGTTGCGCCTCTGCTTAGAAGTGCTTTTATTACGTCAAGAATGTCTCGTTGTTATGTGTTGCGCCTCTGCTTAGAGAGTGCTTTTATTACGTCAAGAATGTCTCGTTGTTATGTGTTGCGCCTCTGCTTAGAGAGTGCTTTTATTACGTCAAGAATGTCTCGTTGTTATGTGTTGCGCCTCTGCTTAGAGAGTGCTTTTATTACGTCAAGAATGTCTCGTTGTTATGTGTTGCGCCTCTGCTTAGAGAGTGCTTTTATTACGTCAAGAATGTCTCGTTGTTATGTGTTGCGCCTCTGCTTGAGAAATGCTTTTATTACGTCAAGAATGTCTCGTTGTTATGTGTTGCGCCTCTGCTTAGAGAGTGCTTTTATTACGTCAAGAATGTCTCGTTGTTATGTGTTGCGCCTCTGCTTAGAGAGTGCTTTTATTACGTCAAGAATGTCTCGTTGTTATGTGTTGCGCCTCTGCTTAGAGAGTGCTTTTATTACGTCAAGAATGTCTCGTTGTTATGTGTTGCGCCTCTGCTTAGAGAGTGCTTTTATTACGTCAAGAATGTCTCGTTGTTATGTGTTGCGCCTCTGCTTAGAGAGTGCTTTTATTACGTCAAGAATGTCTCGTTGTTATGTGTTGCGCCTCTGCTTAGAGAGTGCTTTTATTACGTCAAGAATGTCTCGTTGTTATGTGTTGCGCCTCTGCTTAGAGAGTGCTTTTATTACGTCAAGAATGTCTCGTTGTTATGTGTTGCGCCTCTGCTTAGAGAGTGCTTTTATTACGTCAAGAATGTCTCGTTGTTATGTGTTGCGCCTCTGCTTAGAGAGTGCTTTTATTACGTCAAGAATGTCTCGTTGTTATGTGTTGCGCCTCTGCTTAGAGAGTGCTTTTATTACGTCAAGAATGTCTCGTTGTTATGTGTTGCGCCTCTGCTTGAGAGTGCTTTATTACGTCAAGAATGTCTCGTTGTTATGTGTTGCGCCTCTGCTTAGAGAGTGCTTTTATTACGTCAAGAATGTCTCGTTGTTATGTGTTGCGCCTCTGCTTAGAGAGTGCTTTTATTACGTCAAGAATGTCTCGTTGTTATGTGTTGCGCCTCTGCTTAGAGAGTGCTTTTATTACGTCAAGAATGTCTCGTTGTTATGTGTTGCGCCTCTGCTTAGAGAGTGCTTTTATTACGTCAAGAATGTCTCGTTGTTATGTGTTGCGCTTCTGCTTAGAGAGTGCTTTTATTACGTCAAGAATGTCTCGTTGTTATGTGTTGCGCCTCTGCTTAGAGAGTGCTTTTATTACGTCAAGAATGTCTCGTTGTTATGTGTTGCGCCTCTGCTTAGAAGTGCTTTTATTACGTCAAGAATGTCTCGTTGTTATGTGTTGCGCCTCTGCTTAGAGAGTGCTTTTATTACGTCAAGAATGTCTCGTTGTTATGTGTTGCGCCTCTGCTTAGAGAGTGCTTTTATTACGTCAAGAATGTCTCGTTGTTATGTGTTGCGCCTCTGCTTAGAGAGTGCTTTTATTACGTCAAGAATGTCTCGTTGTTATGTGTTGCGCCTCTGCTTAGAGAGTGCTTTTATTACGTCAAGAATGTCTCGTTGTTATGTGTTGCGCCTCTGCTTAGAGAAGAATGTCTCGTTGTTATGTGTTGCTCCTCTGCTTAGAGAAGAATGTCTCGTTGTTATGTGTTGCTCCTCTGCTTAGAGAGTGCTTTTATTACGTCAAGAATGTCTCGTTGTTATGTGTTGCGCCTCTGCTTAGAGAAGAATGTCTGGTTGTTATGTGTTGCGCCTCTGCTTAGAGAGTGCTTTTATTACGTCAAGAATGTCTCGTTGTTATGTGTTGCGCCTCTGCTTAGAGAGTGCTTTTATTACGTCAAGAATGTCTCGTTGTTATGTGTTGCGCCTCTGCTTAGAGAGTGCTTTTATTACGTCAAGAATGTCTCGTTGTTATGTGTTGCGCCTCTGCTTAGAGAGTGCTTTTATTACGTCAAGAATGTCTGGTTGTTATGTGTTGCGCCTCTGCTTAGAGAGTGCTTTTATTACGTCAAGAATGTCTCGTTGTTATGTGTTGCGCCTCTGCTTAGAGAGTGCTTTTATTACGTCAAGAATGTCTCGTTGTTATGTGTTGCGCCTCTGCTTAGAGAGTGCTTTTATTACGTCAAGAATGTCTGGTTGTTATGTGTTGCGCCTCTGCTTAGAGAGTGCTTTTATTACGTCAAGAATGTCTCGTTGTTATGTGTTGCGCCTCTGCTTAGAGAGTGCTTTTATTACGTCAAGAATGTCTGGTTGTTATGTGTTGCGCCTCTGCTTAGAGAGTGCTTTTATTACGTCAAGAATGTCTCGTTGTTATGTGTTGCGCCTCTGCTTAGAGAGTGCTTTTATTACGTCAAGAATGTCTCGTTGTTATGTGTTGCGCCTCTGCTTAGAGAGTGCTTTTATTACGTCAAGAATGTCTCGTTGTTATGTGTTGCGCCTCTGCTTAGAGAGTGCTTTTATTACGTCAAGAATGTCTCGTTGTTATGTGTTGCTCCTCTGCTTAGAGAGTGCTTTTATTACGTCAAGAATGTCTCGTTGTTATGTGTTGCGCCTCTGCTTAGAGAGTGCTTTTATTACGTCAAGAATGTCTCGTTGTTATGTGTTGCGCCTCTGCTTAGAGAGTGCTTTTATTACGTCAAGAATGTCTCGTTGTTATGTGTTGCGCCTCTGCTTAGAGAGTGCTTTTATTACGTCAAGAATGTCTCGTTGTTATGTGTTGCGCCTCTGCTTAGAGAGTGCTTTTATTACGTCAAGAATGTCTGGTTGTTATGTGTTGCGCCTCTGCTTAGAGAGTGCTTTTATTACGTCAAGAATGTCTCGTTGTTATGTGTTGCGCCTCTGCTTAGAGAGTGCTTTTATTACGTCAAGAATGTCTCGTTGTTATGTGTTGCGCCTCTGCTTAGAGAGTGCTTTTATTACGTCAAGAATGTCTGGTTGTTATGTGTTGCGCCTCTGCTTAGAGAGTGCTTTTATTACGTCAAGAATGTCTGGTTGTTATGTGTTGCGCCTCTGCTTAGAGAGTGCTTTTATTACGTCAAGAATGTCTCGTTGTTATGTGTTGCGCCTCTGCTTAGAGAGTGCTTTTATTACGTCAAGAATGTCTGGTTGTTATGTGTTGCGCCTCTGCTTAGAGAGTGCTTTTATTACGTCAAGAATGTCTCGTTGTTATGTGTTGCGCCTCTGCTTAGAGAGTGCTTTTATTACGTCAAGAATGTCTCGTTGTTATGTGTTGCGCCTCTGCTTAGAGAGTGCTTTTATTACGTCAAGAATGTCTCGTTGTTATGTGTTGCGCCTCTGCTTAGAAGTGCTTTTATTACGTCAAGAATGTCTGGTTGTTATGTGTTGCGCCTCTGCTTAGAGAGTGCTTTTATTACGTCAAGAATGTCTCGTTGTTATGTGTTGCGCCTCTGCTTAGAGAGTGCTTTTATTACGTCAAGAATGTCTGGTTGTTATGTGTTGCGCCTCTGCTTAGAGAGTGCTTTTATTACGTCAAGAATGTCTCGTTGTTATGTGTTGCGCCTCTGCTTAGAGAGTGCTTTTATTACGTCAAGAATGTCTCGTTGTTATGTGTTGCGCCTCTGCTTAGAGAGTGCTTTTATTACGTCAAGAATGTCTCGTTGTTATGTGTTGCGCCTCTGCTTAGAGAGTGCTTTTATTACGTCAAGAATGTCTCGTTGTTATGTGTTGCGCCTCTGCTTAGAAGTGCTTTATTACGTCAAGAATGTCTCGTTGTTATGTGTTGCGCCTCTGCTTAGAGAGTGCTTTTATTACGTCAAGAATGTCTCGTTGTTATGTGTTGCGCCTCTGCTTAGAGAGTGCTTTTATTACGTCAAGAATGTCTCGTTGTTATGTGTTGCGCCTCTGCTTAGAGAGTGCTTTTATTACGTCAAGAATGTCTCGTTGTTATGTGTTGCGCCTCTGCTTAGAGAGTGCTTTTATTACGTCAAGAATGTCTCGTTGTTATGTGTTGCGCCTCTGCTTAGAGAGTGCTTTTATTACGTCAAGAATGTCTCGTTGTTATGTGTTGCGCCTCTGCTTAGAGAGTGCTTTTATTACGTCAAGAATGTCTCGTTGTTATGTGTTGCGCCTCTGCTTAGAAGTGCTTTTATTACGTCAAGAATGTCTCGTTGTTATGTGTTGCGCCTCTGCTTAGAGAGTGCTTTTATTACGTCAAGAATGTCTCGTTGTTATGTGTTGCGCCTCTGCTTAGAGAGTGCTTTTATTACGTCAAGAATGTCTCGTTGTTATGTGTTGCGCCTCTGCTTAGAGAGTGCTTTTATTACGTCAAGAATGTCTCGTTGTTATGTGTTGCGCCTCTGCTTAGAGAGTGCTTTTATTACGTCAAGAATGTCTGGTTGTTATGTGTTGCGCCTCTGCTTAGAGAGTGCTTTTATTACGTCAAGAATGTCTGGTTGTTATGTGTTGCGCCTCTGCTTAGAGAGTGCTTTTATTACGTCAAGAATGTCTCGTTGTTATGTGTTGCGCTTCTGCTTAGAGAGTGCTTTTATTACGTCAAGAATGTCTCGTTGTTATGTGTTGCGCCTCTGCTTAGAGAGTGCTTTTATTACGTCAAGAATGTCTCGTTGTTATGTGTTGCGCCTCTGCTTAGAGAGTGCTTTTATTACGTCAAGAATGTCTCGTTGTTATGTGTTGCGCCTCTGCTTAGAGAGTGCTTTTATTACGTCAAGAATGTCTGGTTGTTATGTGTTGCGCCTCTGCTTAGAGAGTGCTTTTATTACGTCAAGAATGTCTCGTTGTTATGTGTTGCGCCTCTGCTTAGAGAGTGCTTTTATTACGTCAAGAATGTCTCGTTGTTATGTGTTGCGCCTCTGCTTAGAGAGTGCTTTTATTACGTCAAGAATGTCTGGTTGTTATGTGTTGCGCCTCTGCTTAGAGAGTGCTTTTATTACGTCAAGAATGTCTCGTTGTTATGTGTTGCGCCTCTGCTTAGAGAGTGCTTTTATTACGTCAAGAGTGTCTCGTTGTTATGTGTTGCGCCTCTGCTTAGAGAGTGCTTTTATTACGTCAAGAATGTCTCGTTGTTATGTGTTGCGCCTCTGCTTAGAGAGTGCTTTTATTACGTCAAGAATGTCTCGTTGTTATGTGTTGCGCCTCTGCTTAGAGAGTGCTTTTATTACGTCAAGAATGTCTCGTTGTTATGTGTTGCGCCTCTGCTTAGAGAGTGCTTTTATTACGTCAAGAATGTCTCGTTGTTATGTGTTGCGCCTCTGCTTAGAGAGTGCTTTTATTACGTCAAGAATGTCTCGTTGTTATGTGTTGCGCCTCTGCTTAGAGAGTGCTTTTATTACGTCAAGAATGTCTCGTTGTTATGTGTTGCGCCTCTGCTTAGAGAGTGCTTTTATTACGTCAAGAATGTCTCGTTGTTATGTGTTGCGCCTCTGCTTAGAGAGTGCTTTTATTACGTCAAGAATGTCTCGTTGTTATGTGTTGCGCCTCTGCTTAGAGAGTGCTTTTATTACGTCAAGAATGTCTCGTTGTTATGTGTTGCGCCTCTGCTTAGAGAGTGCTTTTATTACGTCAAGAATGTCTCGTTGTTATGTGTTGCGCCTCTGCTTAGAGAGTGCTTTTATTACGTCAAGAATGTCTCGTTGTTATGTGTTGCGCCTCTGCTTAGAGAGTGCTTTTATTACGTCAAGAATGTCTCGTTGTTATGTGTTGCGCTTCTGCTTAGAGAGTGCTTTTATTACGTCAAGAATGTCTCGTTGTTAGTGTTGCGCCTCTGCTTAGAGAGTGCTTTTATTACGTCAAGAATGTCTCGTTGTTATGTGTTGCGCTTCTGCTTAGAGAGTGCTTTTATTACGTCAAGAATGTCTCGTTGTTATGTGTTGCGCCTCTGCTTAGAGAGTGCTTTTATTACGTCAAGAATGTCTCGTTGTTATGTGTTGCGCCTCTGCTTAGAAGTGCTTTTATTACGTCAAGAATGTCTCGTTGTTATGTGTTGCGCCTCTGCTTAGAGAGTGCTTTTATTACGTCAAGAATGTCTCGTTGTTATGTGTTGCGCCTCTGCTTAGAGAGTGCTTTTATTACGTCAAGAATGTCTCGTTGTTATGTGTTGCGCCTCTGCTTAGAGAGTGCTTTTATTACGTCAAGAATGTCTCGTTGTTATGTGTTGCGCCTCTGCTTAGAGAGTGCTTTTATTACGTCAAGAATGTCTCGTTGTTATGTGTTGCGCCTCTGCTTAGAGAGTGCTTTTATTACGTCAAGAATGTCTCGTTGTTATGTGTTGCGCCTCTGCTTAGAGAGTGCTTTTATTACGTCAAGAATGTCTCGTTGTTATGTGTTGCGCCTCTGCTTAGAGAGTGCTTTTATTACGTCAAGAATGTCTCGTGTTATGTGTTACGACTCTGCTTAGAAGTGCAACACATAGTCTCAACTATTAAATATCTAATTACATACTACACTAACTATCTGGCTAACTGTCCATTCCTCCGCTGCCACCTGGGGGAGGACTGACAGGTAGGCTAGAAGACCACTGACATAGTACAGGTAGGCTAGAAGACCGCTGACATAGTACAGGTAGGCTAGAAGATCGCTGACATAGTACTGGTAGGCTAGAAGACCGCTGACATAGTACAGGTAGGCTAGAAGACCGCTGACATAGTACAGGTAGGCTAGAAGATCGCTGACATAGTACAGGTAGGCTAGAAGATCGCTGACATAGTACAGGTAGGCTAGAAGATCACTGACATAGTACAGGTAGGCTAGAAGACCGCTGACATAGTACAGGTAGGCTAGAAGACCGCTGACATAGTAAAAGTAAATACAATTTCTACACCGTTTAATGACTATCAACTTTTTCTTCAAACACTCCATATCGATCACTTGTTAATCACTCATGGCTATCTATGTGATCCGAGTCTAAGAGCGATTGTACGTTGTGCCAGTTGTGCGCCTACAAGTAGACCAGCAGATCCGATTTCTGCGACGCTTTTTGTTTACTAGGGTAGCTTCTCTAGGTCTATACCTCTGTCGCCTCTTACGACATGCTTTGTAGGTCACAGTGGTACTATTATATACTTCACTTGCTGGCCCCAGCACCACAGGGCGATACTAGGGAGCAAAATAGGTTAGTGTCGGTCCTGACTGCAGGAAATATATTTCATATAACCTCTACTTCTGAAGTCGAAGTGGGCTCAACTGTATAGCGGCGGAACATTGATAATAAGGAAATCAGGCCTTCACGAAAAAATGAGAATCGCCATTTAGTCGCCCATCCTACGCCCGAATTCATAGAAGGCGAATGACGAATAAGAAGATATAAACTCTCAAGTTGGAGTTAGGCTCTCCTGAATAGCGAGGGACAAGGTGATAAAGAAAGCAAGCAGTCACGTAAAAATCTGTCAAAGGCGACATACTAGGCACCATGACTACGTCTGAATACATGACTGGCAAAAACATATTATAAGTTTAAAAAGTCGTATTTAATCAAATATTTTTTTTCTGATTAAGAAGTGATAATAATAATAATTCCTCTCGTACTGTTATACGTTACATAGGGCCTGCAAGTAATTTCTCCATACCGCTCTATCCTGGGCAACTTGCTCAGTCTCCCTCATGGAAGTGAGATCCATATTTCTTGCCTCTCTCAGCAAAGTTCGTTTCAGGGTCTCCTTAGGTCGACCTCTTTCTTGAACCCTTTGCATCCCACTTCAATGCCTGCTTTGATATTCTTTGATCATTTCTCCTCAAGGTGTGCCCAACATATCTCCATCTTCTCTTTCTTATAACAGTTGTCACTAGTGGTTGACCAGACATGTCTCTGATTTCATCACTTCTCCTGAATTCGTTCCATTTTATATTCATTATTTTTCGCAGACATCTATTTTCAAATGCATTCAACTTGCTTTCTATATCTTTAGTCATTTTCCAACTTTCGCTGGCATATGTTAGGATTGATACAACATTTGAATTGAAAATTCGTAATTTAGTTTTAAAACTATATAACTTGCAGTTCCATATTTTATTTAGACTTTTAAAAGCTGATGCTGCTTTGCCAAAGAATAACAAAAAAAAAGGTTTTAAAGCCGAAGGATTGACTTCATTGCACCGGGTTTTACCACATACGGCTCGGTCGCTCTCCACAAAATGGCACACCACCTTCAAGAGTACTGCACAAAGCACGAACTCCGTAACTCCAGCAACAATTCTAGGGTCTCTGGAAAACGGCACTCATAAACAGAATGGCGCGGGCCAGACTCGAACCCACGACCTTCGACTCACAAGGCAAAATGCTTAACCACTTAGCCACAGAGACCCCCAATAGACCCTCTTAAGAACAACAATGAGAAGGAAAAAACAACAAAAACGACCATAACTTACCTGAGATAATATCACCTCAGCAACATCACAAAATATCTACACAATAATTTCAAGTTGCTATTCCAAATTATCATTCGAAAAATTAAACGCCTACTTTGTAAATTTACAAAATTTGTAAAGCTATCCCATTTAATTCTTACTATAAATATGATATCATGTAACGCTTTGAATTATAATAATATATTAAGAATAGTTTAGAAATAAATTTTAAAATAATTGAAAAATGTGTAGTTTGCAGTAATTTGTAATATTCTGTGAGTTTCTGCGTTAGTAGTGGGAACGGAGAGGAGATATTGGTTATTTTCTTTGTAAGATGGAGCAAGCTTGAATCAGGTGTTTTTAGATCCCGTCTTTCTGAGTGAGTTACTTGGGAATGAATGTAGACAAGGAGGGAGGTACGGATAGTGGTATCAGAATAAGAATACAGAAGACAAAATGAGCTGTTAATTGCACTAAGAATTTGTGAGGCCGCCCTCTTCTTCTTCTCTTCTCTTCTTCTTTTTTCCTCTTCTTCTTCTTCTTCTTCTTCTTCTTCTTCTTCTTCTACTTCCTTCTTCTTCTTCTTCTTCTTCTTCTTCTTCCTCTTCTTCTTCTTCTCTTCTTCCTCTTCTTCTTCTTCTTCTTCTTCCTCTTCTTCTTCTACACTTCTTCTTCTTCTTCTTCTTCTTCTTCTTCTATCTTCTTCTTCTACTACTTCTTCTCTTCTTTATCTTCTTCTTCTTCTTCTTCTTCTTCTTCTTCTTCTTCTTCTTCTTTATCTTCTTCTTCTTCTACTTCTTCTTCTTCTTCTTCTTCTTCTTTATCTTCTTCTTCTTCTTCTTTCTTCTACTTCTTCTTCTCCTTCTACTTCTTCTTCTTCTTCTTCTTCTATCTCTTCTACTTTCTTCTTCTACTTCTTCTTCTCTTCTTCTTTCTTCTTCTCTTCTTCTTCTTCTTCTTCTTCTTCTTCTTCTTCTTTATCTTCTTCTTCTTCTTCTTCTTCGAACGCTCCATATCGACTACTTGTCAACCACTCTCTGTGTGATTTGTATGTGATCTGAGCCTAAGAGCGATTGTACGTTGTGCCAGTTATGCACCTACAAGTAGGCCAGCACATCCGATTTCTGCGCTCGTTTTTATTTACTAGAGTAGCATCACTAGGGCCTACATCAGTCGCCTCTTACGACATGCATTGTAGGTTGCAGTGGTGCTTTGCTTCCCTTGCGGGTCCGGCAACACACGGTCATATAAATCAATCAAACAATCAATCAATCAATCGTGTGCTGCTTTACATCACTCTTTATGATTGTCTTTTTTTGTTTCGCTTTATGTTGAACCAGCAAGTTGACAGAGACACACATCAGGCAAGAGTGTCCAACATACAATGAACAACGGAAACAGACACGGCCAACACCCCATGTCCGTCTAAGACAAACTATATGGATATGGATTCCGTGAGCGTCTTTAGCTCAATCGGTAGTGAACTAGATCACAAACCCAAGCGTACCTGGTTCAAACCCCACGGTAGGCAAGTTTGGAAGCAAATTCGTTTCCGGGGGATTTTAACAAAAGATTAAAAATAGACCTCACCTTTCAGAGAGAAATGGCAAACTGCTGAACGTATACGTGGTGTCTAGAAAAATCAACGACTAATTTCCTGTGATTGATAGCTACATCCACTAAAGGATATGCCACGATTTTCATTTTATATGGATTCCGGCTGACCACTAACTACTTTAGAAGTAAACATTGCCCATGTAAATCTACGACAAGCTCTATTGAGATGTACACAGACTACAGTTGACCACTAACTACTTTAGAAGTATACAAGTCGAAGTCAGTCCAAGACAAGCTATATGGAGTTGTACATGGACTCCGACTGACCACTAACTACTTTAGAAGTATACAAGTCGAAGTCAGTCCAAGACAAGATATATGGAGATGTACATGGACTCCGACTGACCACTAACTACTTTAAAAGTATACAAGTCGATGTTAGTCCAAGATAAGCTATATGGAGATGTACATGGACCTGACTGACCACTAACTACTTTAAAAGTATACAAGTCTATGTCAGTCCAAGACAACCTATATGGAGATGTACATGGACTTCGACTGACCACTAACTACTTTAAAAGTATACAAATCGATGTCTGTCCAAGACAAACTATATGGAGATGTACATGGACTCCAGTTGACCACCAACTACTTTAGAAGTATACAAGTCGATGTCAGTCCAAGATAAGCTATATGGAGATGTACATGGACTCCGGCTGACCACTAACTACTTTAAAAGTAAACATGTCGATGTCTGTAAACGTTGGAAGAAGAAGGCGGTGTGTTTCTTTGATGTAAATACTTGCCTTATTCGGGCTGGTTATTTATATCTTTAGTAACAAATGTTACAAGTAAGAAAAGATGGAGACATGCTGGACATGCTCTGAGAAGAAATGATCACAGACTCACAAAGCAGGCATTGACGTAAGACGGAAATTGTTTAAAAAAGAAAGAATGCAATAAGGAAACCTTGAAACGAACTCTACTAATAGAGGCTAGAAATATGAGGCATCATTCCATAGAAAGGATTGAACGTAACCCTGGACAAAACGGTATGTGTATGTCGATTGCAGGTATTTTGCCTACCGGTAAGAATCGAATAACCGCGAGCGTCTGTAGCTCAAGCGGTAGTCAGCTCGATCACGAACCGCATACTGGTTTCAAACCCACGGTGGGCAAGTTTGGAAGCAAATTTATTTCCGTGGGATTTTTACACAACCTAAAAATAGACCTCACCGTTCAGAAAGCAATGGCACACTACTGAACGTATAAGTTGTGCCTAGAAAATCAACGACTCGTTTACTGTAGTTAATGGCTACATCTATAAGGATATGTCACAATTTTCATTTCCAAGAATCGAATTTTACGTTATATTAAAGGGAAATAAGAACAACTTTTATAAATCTATAATATTTACAGGATTACTGTTCTTGTTATATTAAAAACATGAATGATTTTTGACCAGTGTCGTAATGTCATTTAGTTTTGACAACTTTCATTTTGTGTAGATGTGCTGTAGTGTACCATGTTGCATATTTACTCATATCCTCTCCTCATGGAGCATAGGGCATCACCAAGTTGTTTGCCAATTTTCCATACGGAGTCTGTGATGATTTGCTGCGATTTGTTTGACTTGAGGAATAATAATTGGATATTCTGATAAACATATTCTTTTTAATTGTTATTTCCCTTTGATTAAACATGTTTATCATCTGCTCTCTATTAATCTTCAGTATTCGCCCGTGTCGTGCCCGAAGGGAAGCAAAGAATAGTACCACTGCAACCTATAAGGTACGTCGTAAGAGGCTATTGATGTTGGACTTAGGGGAAACTACCCTAGTACATAAATGGTATTGCAGAAATCGGATGTGCAGGCCTACTTGTAGGAGAATAACTGTCACAACGTACAATCGCTCGTGGGCTCAGATCACATACAAGTCACACCGAATGGTTAACAAGTGGTTGATGTGGAGAGTACGAAGAAGAAGAAGAAGCAATCTTTAGTATGTTAAACAGTTGATGTACGGCGAACTTGAAGGGGATAGACGATCAGCTGGTGGACAGAAAATAACGATTTAAAGACACTCTTTACGTGTCTCTAAAATGCTTCGATATAGACACCACGTGCTAGGAATCCCTGGCGCAAGATCGCCAAAATGTGGAGCTGTAACAACACACGAGGAACTTGCAAAGCTGAGAATCATCGTACTGTTGATGCGCATAAAAAGCGAGCTGACTGAAAAGTCAAAACACTCAACACTCACATGTCTAGCCTTGATCATGTGTGCCCCACCTGTGGTAGGGGATTGTCTTCTTCTTCTTCTTCTTCTTTGCGTTCGTTCTTTACGACCAATTTTAATCACTCTTTGTGTATGTTTGATCTTTGCCAAGAACGTGTATACGTTGCACATTGGTTTGGTAGGTCCCTAAACGCATAGACTTCTACACGTTTAGGACACATGCATCCGATTTCAGCCAAACCTCCTTAGCCGCCTCCTACGACATGCGTGGCAGGTAACAGTGGTTCTATTCTTTTCACCCCAAATTTGGGCCCCGGTAACCACTGGGACGACATGCATTCAACCAACTTTCTGCATCATTAGCCTTTTTTATTATTTTATGTCTCTATCGGGATCTTGTGGCTAAACCACTTGTCTTGCTTTCTGAAGATCGTAGGTTTGAATCCGAACAGCGGATTCGCTCCTACGACCTTTATAACACAAGGAATGATCTTAAGTCTGGCCGAATGGATTAAAGCACGGCTCCTTGCCCTAGTGGTTACCGGGGCCCAAATTTGGGGTGTAAAGAATATAACCACTGTTACCTGCCACGCATGTCGTAAGAGGCGACTAAGGAGGTTTGACATAAATCGGATTTACGTGTCCTAAGGGTGTAGAAGTCTATGTATTTAGGGGCCTACCAAACCAATGTGCAACGTATACACGTTCTTGGGAAAGATCAAACATATCACAAAGAGTGATTAAAATTAGTCTTAAAGAACGAACGCAAAGAAGAAGAAGAAGAGAAGAGCCCGGCTTCCATGCTGGAGACCCATGTTCAATCCCCTGTAAGGCCAATGATTTTTTCTGTTGTGGGCATAAATAAAAAATCCTAACTTGAACAGCTTCGTGGCGACTGTACTAGCCATGCGGACATTAAATTCCCCAACCTCGTCCCATCTGTTCTAGATGCATTAAAAGTGGTGTTACAGGTAAGTAATGATAGTATTTTTGAAATACAGAGATCCTTCCCCCACCCACTCCCTCACCTGCAGTTTAAAACATGAAATCATATTTGTCACATTTGCATGGCAAATGACAGAGAAAAATCTCTACAGAAACCATCACATTGATATTGTTAAGATATTTACAAACAAATTAATAATACATTTTGAAATGTGAGTTGACTTGTAGGAGATTTGGTCATGTCCGAAAGGTTTGTTAGTTGGCTTGCAATGTTGTATGAGTTAAAAGAAGAGATAGCGAGACAGAGATAGAGATAGGGAGATAGAGAGAGAATAGGGAGACAGAGAAGAGAGAGACAGAAGAGACAAAGATAGAAAAGAGAGAAGAAGACAGAGATAGGAGACAAATAGAAGAGACAGAGAGACAAAAGATAGAGAGAGATAGAGAGACGGATAGTGAGACAAAGATAGAGAGAGACATGAGACAAAGATAGAGAGAGATAGAGAGAGACATAGATAGAGAGACATAGATAGAGAGACATAGATAGACAGAGATAGAGAGACAAAGATAGAGAGAGATAGAGAGACAGAGATGAGAGACAAAGAAGATAGAGAGAGATAGAGAGACAGAGATAGAGAGACATAGATAGAGAGAAGAGAGAAGAGACAAAGAGAGGAGAGATAAGAGAGACAGAGATAGAGAGACAGAGATAGAGAAGAGAGATAGAGAGACAGAATAGAGAGACAGAGATAGAGAGACGAGATAGAGAGACAGAGATAGAGAGACAAAGATAGAGAGACAGAGATAGAGAGACAGAGATAGAGACAGAGATAGAGATAGAGAGACAGAGATAGAGAGACAGAGATAGAGAGACAGTGATAGAGAGACAGAGTAGAACAGAGAAGAGAGGCAAGAGAAGACGCGATCAGAAGATGAGCATGCAGACTTCGAGAGTGCCATGGACATGTAACTTCGTCGAGTAGACGAACAGTAAATCTAGGAACGGGTGACGGATGACCGACACAAGAGGATAGTCGCGAGCAACGGTAGAGACACGTGGGCGACGGGAAGAGAGAGAGAGAGACAGATAGAGAGAGAGAGAGAAGTTACAGCTATCCAAAAACCCAATATATCACAAAGTTATTTTATCACTTGTCCGAAATAACAATTAACCATGAGCCAATATTTCACCAAATTAAAAGTGGAATGTGACAATAAACCTGGTTTTGTGTGATCCGATTGAGTGCAGCGCGTGAGTAAATGAGCATACGTGACATCTCGGGGACACAATCTGAACGTGATGCTCACGTGATTAGAACAAAGACTGTCAACAAATCTGGTCTCACTGGGTGTTTTTTATTTAATTTTAATGTGTATGGCTCGTTTGTGGAAGGTATGCTGCGTTAACCCCTAGCTTCATTTTAATGGGTATATTAGAATATCTGATGTGAGAACAGATTGCTTGCAAATGACGTTAACGCTTCACGCGGTTTTTTTTCTTGTGTTTATATCTGATGACAATGACATTCTGGACACAAGTGGACACTGGCTAGTTCGTTTTTAGTTTCCTTTTTCCCGCTATCTTCTTGGGCGGGGGTCTCTGTGGCTAAGTGGTTAGGCCCTTTGTCTTGTGAGTCGAAGGTCGTAGGTTCGAGTCCGGACAGCGTCATTCTGTTCACGAGTTCAGTTTTTTCCAGAGACTCCTAGGATTGTTGCTGGAGCTACGGAGTTCGTGATTTGTTCAATGCTTTCAGCAGGTGGCGTGCCATTTCTGCGGAGAGGGACCGAGCCGTCTGGGGTAAAACCCGATGCAATGAAATCAATCCTTCGGCTTTAAAACCCTCTTTCTTATCTTCTTCTTGCAATCGCCCGTTAAGAATTCAAGTGTAGTCATGGCGCTTGGTATAGAGTTTCTGACTGATTTTAGCGTGAAGGCTTGTTTTCCTTTTATCAGTGTCCCCCTCTCCCCATACAGGTGTGCCTACTCCGACTCAAAAGTAATTGCCCGTTGTGAATTCAGATGTGGTCATGGCGTCTATTATGGCGGCTGTGACTAATTTTTGCGTGAAGGCTTTTTCTTTATCACAAGTGGTCCTCACTATTCAGACGAGCTTTACTTCGGCTTCAGATGTACTTGTAAGTTAGAACCCCAAGTTAAGAAGCCAGGTTCAACGGAAAGCAAGACAATCCATCTTCAGTAAGGTAGCTGAGAAATAGTGAAACATTTGTCTGCACAAACACCAACTCAACAATATCAATCATAACATCAAAAATCTTGTTTGGAGCAGAACTTTGCAACACTAACAGCCCTTAAGAATTTCTCTCTCACAAATGCCAGATTTCCCCCTCCCCCTCGCAAACCAGGATTAGAGAATATACAGATCAAATAAAAATCGCCCGAGTGGTTACCGGGGCCCAAATTTGGGGTGTAAAGAATAGAACCACTGTTACCTGCCATGCATGTCGTAAGAGGCGACTAATGAGGTTTGGCTGAAATCGGATGCACGTGTCCTAAACTTGTCTATGCGTTTAGGGGCCTACCAAACCAATGTGCAACGTATACACGTTCTTGGCAAAGATCAAACATACCACAAAGAGTGATTAAAATTGGTTGTAAAGAACAAACGTAAAGAAGAAGAAGAAGAGATATCATCGAGACAAACCAGGATTAGAGAATAGATCAATCAAATAGATATCACCAATTGATTGAGTGATTGCTTTTTTCTAAAGTAACTGTTTGTGACTCGAGAAGTGGCTTGACTGAGAATTGGTTCTGTGCGAACAGTTTATCATGTGGCTATTCGTATCAATAAGTTAACACAGTAAAGCAGTGGTTTTCAAACTAGTTAAAGTCGTGGTGAGAAGTCCGGCTGTGGTTTCTTGGCTAATGCGCATGGTAGGGTTGTTGCAGAGCAAAGTGGGGCATACAGAACAACTACTTCCAGTATGAGGATGGAGGTTGAGGCCGTTACTGCTGCCCTCCATTGGATCTCTGCGACTTCATTTACTGGGGCTATTGTTGTATCTGACTCTCAGTCGATGCTTCTCAAAATTCAGAAGGGCATGTTTCGATATGAGTGGATGTCGTCTTTAGAAGTTTCTATCCTCCAGAGGCTTAAGTCGATACTACTCCATGTCATGCGGGTGTTTACTGTAATGAGAGAGCGGACAGGCTTGCATCAACAGCATCGATTGTTGGGGAGTTAACGATAGATAAGGGGAATATTCTTCGGTCTCTTCGCGACTGTCTGTTGGATGAGGACACTAAAATCGATGTTGAATCGATCAATCGATTTAGACAGTTTGGAGTTACCCGTTGTACAAGTCGAACTGGATGCCTGAGAGGGAAAGAGGTGTGTTTGATCAGCGAGCTACAGAAACTATCAGTATGCATACTCTTTGATATCTGTTGGGGAGACTGATCATCTATGGGTCTGCCCGGACTGCAATGACGTCAGTTTAGTAACCAATAACCAAAGTCGTGAAACGTTTGAAGTCCTACCAAAAAAAAAATCGTATGCGCATAATACACAATAACTAATAAGCTGGAAAAAAGCAAA
Organism: Arion vulgaris; assembly: GCA_020796225.1. Classification (NCBI taxonomy): domain Eukaryota; kingdom Metazoa; phylum Mollusca; class Gastropoda; order Stylommatophora; family Arionidae; genus Arion; species Arion vulgaris. Next base: position 5,812,246 of record CM036776.1, read on the forward strand.
GAAATAATTAGAAAATTCTACGTACATTTATTCATGAGAAGCATGTATCTGATGTGTCTTGGCAATTTATTACCCTGGTACCCACTGGCATCGCGTTGCTTACCTCTAATCTGGGATTTCCTAGGGGGCACCTAGGAGGGTCGCCGAGCACACTGGTGCGCCTGGGCACATGCTTTGATAATCCACAGCCAGGCTCTAGCCCAGGCCAGACAACTGGCCGGGTATTCCTGACCTAGATAAGAAAAGGGATCTGGAAATTACAGATGTTTGATAGGACACCGCACGCTTTTTTGCAATTTTACTCAATTCTGTGAGTCTATGGTTATTTATTGGTGAAAATATTTATAATATTGATATTTCTTATTGTTAAACTTAACGTGTTACATAATATAACTTTAAGTTAGCATTTTGTGTTGATTTTAAAATGAATTCGTCTATATACCTCAATACTGGAATGCGAGGTCACGTGGTGTAGTTGGGGTCTGATTTCCCACAATTCTTACCTGAGCCCGAAGGCCCAGTAGTTTATAGTTGGCTCTGGATAATCACTACAGTAAAGAAAGTACTAACAAATCGAAAATTGTCATTTTGACCTACATTTGCTTGTGTGTGTGCAGAAATAAGCTGTCCAAATTTCAAGATTCTGGTGATTGGAGTTCTCAAACTTTTTCGGTGACATACAAACAGACAATCACTTTTATAATTAAGATAACTTTGACCTCAGATGCCAGTTTCGTCATTTCTTTGTGTCACTCAGAACTTTTCTGGCAACGACATCGTTGATTAAATTGGATGAAAAGCCCGTCGGCGTATGAGGCTTAAATAACACAGGCAGATATCAGTGTGTGCCTGGATGTGACCGCTGTTCCCTTGCATATTGAGACAGTGAGCTAAAGAAAATATTGACTGCCTTGTTCAAGTGTGACTCAGGCAACATCGCATCCTTCTCGGCTGATGAGCAAATCGACTTTGTTTGTTGATTTATCCATGCATTATTTTGAGATTCTTTCTCTGGGGAACTCAGATTCTTCTTCTTCAGCGATCTCTGGAAACAAGAATATAAATGGTTTTCAAGAAATATGACAATAAATGAAATAGACAAGATAGCTGTAATTTTCTTCTTCTTCTTCTTCTTCTCATTCTCCCCAATCTTCTCTTCTCATTCTCCTCAATCTTCTTCTCCCATTCTCCGCAATCTTCTTCTTCTCATTCTCCCCAATCTTCTTCTTCTCATTCGTCCCAATCTTCTTCTTCATTCTCCCAATCTTCTTCTTCTCATTCCCCCAATCTTCTTCTTCTCATTCGCCCGCAATCTTCTTCTTCTCATTCGTCCGCAATCTACTTCTTCTTCTTCTCTGCGTTCGTTCTTTACGACTAATTTTAATCACTCTTTGTGATATGTTTGATCTTTGCCAAGAATGTGTATACGTTGCTCATTGGTTTGGTAGGCCCTAAACGCATAGACTTCTACACGTTTAGGACACATGCATTCGATTTCAGCCAAATTTACTTAGTCGCCTCTTACGACATGCATGGCAGGTAACAGTGGTTCTATTCTTTATACCCCAAATTTGGGCCCCGTAACCACTCGGGCGATTCGCCCGTAATGAATTCAGAAGTATCCAGTGCGTCTAGTGTGGATCTTTTGACTGATTTCTTTCGTGAAGGCTTGCTTTCCTTGCCAGCGTCCCTCGCCGACGAGCCTTCTCCTCCTTCAGAGGAAATAGCTAAACTGAAAAATATAAAGATTACTAGACAAGACAATACTAAAGTCTTAACGATTTCACTTTTATTCATTTCTTTTAAGTAACATGTGTTAGCCCGTCTGCCCAGCGTGTTCGTAGCGCGTTGGACTACGGGTGACTATCCCTCTGTGTGTGCGGGTTCAGTTCCGGGGTATGGCAGAAAAAGCCACGATTCCCCAGATTTACGGTGTTCGTGGCACCGAACCGAAGGGTTACGATGTCCATGGCACCGAGCCAAAGAGCTGAAAAGCTCAAGTGCTTCTGGATCGAAAAAAGAAAAAAGAAAGTAACATGTGCTAATATAAGGCAGCGAATTATGGACAATGAACAAACAATCAATAAGATCATTGGAAGCCACAGAGGTGTGGCTTTATAGAAGAATGCTGGAAATTCCATGGACAGTGAAGAAAACAAATGAGAAGGTTTTAAATCAGGCCTGCACACAAAGAAACCTTATCAAAAGAATAAGAATCCAGCAATCAATGTTCTTCCGGCATATAATGCCAAGAGAAGGTTTAGAACATTTGGTGACAACAGGTAAAATTCAGGGAAGGAGAGATCGTGGAAGACAGAGGGAGAGGAAGAAGACGAGGAAGGATATCTACAGGTGTAAATTTGGACAGAATGTGTACTCCGCACATGTATTGCCGGGACCTGTAAGGAGAGCAAAGAATAGTACCACTGCGATCTACAAGGCATGTCGTAAGAGTCGACTGAGGTAGGAGCCAAGGGAAGCTATGCTAGTAAATAAAAAGCGTTGTAGAAATCTGATGTTCTGGCCTACTTGGAGGAGCATAGCTGGCACAACGTACAATCGCTTTTAGGCTCAGATCACATACAAATCACAAGGAGTGGTTAACAAGTGGTCGATTACGAATTTTCAATTCAAATGTTGTATCAATCCTAACATATGCTAGCGAGAGTTGGAAAATGACTAAAGATATAGAAAGCAAGTTGAATGCATTTGAAAATAGATGTCTGCGAAAAATAATGAATATAAAATGGAACGAATTCAGGAGTAGTGATGAAATCAGAGACATGGCTGGTCAACCACTAGTAACAACTGTTATAAGGAAGAGAAGATGGAGATATATTGGACAAACCTTGAGAAGAAATGATCAAAGAATATCAAAGCAGGCATTGAAGTAGGATGCAAAGTGTTCAAGAAAGAGAGGTCGACCTAAGGATACCCTGAAACAAACTTTACTGAGAGAGACAAGAAATATCGGTCTCAGTTTCATGGAAGAGATTGAGCGAGTTGTCCAGGATAGAGCGGTATAGAGAAATTTCTTGCAGGCCCTATGTAACATATAACGGTACGAGAGGAATTATTATTATTATTCTATATGGTGGAGCCATTACAGCCGCAAGAAACGTTGTGATTTAGCGCAGAACATACTACGTGACTCAAGACCTATTGTCTCCTGAGACAAAGAGGCACATGATGATATGGAACGCTCAAAGAAGAAGAATGCTAGGATCACATACAAATCACAAAGAGTGGTATAACAAGTGGTCTATATAGAACGTTAGAAGAAGAGAAGAAAAGAAGAAGAACAGAAAGAATGTGTACTCGACTCAACTATAAACAATTTCTATATCACATATCAAACAGAATAAAATCTAACGCCCCTTAGTCTGGTAATGTAACTTCACACAGATTAAATCAACATTGCTAGCTAAAAGTAACAATCCGTGTTCCCTGGGTCAGTACGATAAGTATACGTCTGAAATGATTGACAGCGAGTTTATCGTCCTGGGAATAAACGTCGGTTCCAGAACTTTTAACGATTCCACGCTAAAAGAGTTGGGTCGTTGTTTGAACAGAATGCCAGGAAGAACTGGAGACTAGATAAAGAAGTTTGCAACCACTTTTATGGCCCGGTTCCTGCAACCAAAGATATTTTATGAACTGTTTTTATTTTTGTACATCTTTTATTCCAAGTAGTTCTGAATTTCAGGACATGTGCAAATATATCCACATCAAAGCTTTTGGAGTTCTTTAGTCGATATTACATCTCTAAAATGGAAAATAAAATTGATTCAAAACCAGTGGCGGCTCGTCATTAGGGCCACTAGGGCCGAGCCCCACCAAAAATAATGTGTAACGTGTATTTATTATTTTATAAATTAAAACATAACAACCCCAAACCATGATTTTTCCGATAATTTGTATCTGGCCCTACCAAATAAAATGATCGCGAGCCGCCACTGTTGAAAACTGTGTTTGGAAGACGAGTTTTAAAATTCAAATTGATGCTGTTTAGTGGTTATTGGGTAATGAATTGATGTCACAAACTCCAAGCAGACCCATAGGTGCTCAGTCTTCTCCAAAAGATTCAGAAGTGTGTGTATACTGATGTTTCATGTAGCTCACTGGTTAAACACACTTCTCTCTCTGCCCCTCAAGTACCCAGCTGTACTTGTCTTCTTCTTCTTCTTCCACTTGTTAACCACTGTGTGTTATTTGTATGTAATCTGAGCCTAGAAGCAATTATACGTTGTGCCAATTATGCGCCTACAATTAGGCCAGCATATCCGATTTCTGCGATGCTTTTTACTTACTAGTCTAGCTTCCCTAGGCCCCTACCTCAGTCGCCTCTTTCATGCCTTGTAGGTCGCAGTGGTACTATTCTTTTCTCTCCTTGAGGGCCCGGCACCACACAGGTGTCTGATGATACATTGAGCTCATGATGACAGTCTGAATAATGATGATGATGATTCTAATGATGATACTATGAGATAATGATGACCATGATGATTCTAATGATGATACTATGAGATAATAATGACCATGATGATGATGATTCTAATGATGATACTTTGAGTTCACGATGGCAGTCTGAATAATGGTGATAATGATGATGATGATGGTATGGATTCTAATAATGATACTATAAGTCTATGATGACGGTTTGAATAATGATAATGATTGTGGTACAAATAATGATGACTGTCTAGAGAGGGTACCACGCCATTCTATTTTCTCAAATCTGCATACAGAATCAGTCATTGGTTGAAGTACCAGACACTGTGCTCCAAAAGTAAGATCACTTCACCATCCAGACTGATTTAATACGGTTGTCAGAATTCATCCCTCTTCCATTTTCCCCTAAATCTGTTTTGTACCCCTCAAAGTCCTCTGCGATTTAAACCGGATCCATCGCGGTTATGTTCTGGCCGCTAATAACACTGCCCTGCCCTGGCATGACGGCCTGGTAAGACCAGTAATTAGGTGCTCTAGGGTTAGGTCCCTTGTGTGTTGTTGACCCTGGACAATTTAAATGAAGACCTTCATGTTTCATCTTGGTATCTTTGTGGTCTGTGCTATTTTTATCTTGCTTTTTTTCTGTGTGGGTTGAGGACGCATTGCTATCTTTTCCCTGGTCGTTGTGGTTTTTTCTTCAATTTTTTTTTACCATCCAAGATTGGGCAGGTGTCCAGGAACGTATAATTTTCAAAACATTTCTACAGACGAGATAGCTATGATAATAAACCCGTCGAAGATATTAATTATTGAGGAAGCGGTTTATTGCACCAAATTAAATGGACCGTTAGGGAAACCAGATAACGCCCCTAGGGGCGTAACAATATAGTAGAGGAACTTTGAAATTGGAGACTCATGGGTCGGGAATTCAAAATATGACCTAGACTAGATCACGCTGGACAGGGGCAGGTGCAGATCCATGTTTTGAAGGGAGCTAAAAAGGAACTTTTAAAAAGGACATAAGAAATATTATTCTCACTGTAACTTGGTCTCTCTGTAAGGAATCAATTCTTTTTAAAATGTTTGTTGGCTTACAATAAAAAGTGCCATGTCTGCCGTCGTAGGCGATCATGTGTCTTCACAACTCTCTTTGCTTGGTGCATGTAATCAGTTCTGACGTCGATCTTTTGTTGAACAATGATGTCAGACCATCCAACATATTCTCCCTCTGTCGTCCACGATCTGTCCTTCCATGAATTTTACCTGTTGTCACCAAATGTTCTAAACCTTCTTTTCACATTATATGCCCGAAGAACCTTGATTGTCGGATTCTTATTCTTCTGATAAGGTTTCTTTGTGTGCAGGCCTGATTTAAAGCCTCCACATTTGTTTTCTTTGCTGTCCGTGGCATTTTCAGCATTCCTCTGTATAGCCACATCTATGTGGTTTCCCAATGATCGTATTGATTGTTTGTTCATTTTCCATGATTCGCTGCCAGACATAAGTATTGGTTCAATATAGCACTGGAGTACTCGTTTTCGCAATGTCATTGGTAGTGAGTTCACGCTTAGTGTGTTCTTCATTTTCATAAAGTCCGCTTTCGTTTGAGCTATTCTACTCCTAATCTCTGTTGTACATCTTCCATCTGATGTTAGGAATATTCCCAGATGTTGGCCTACCCACTCTGATATAACTAAACAAGACTCGGTCTTAGGTTGAACATATATATATATATATATGTTGTAGTCTGTTTGTTGGGGTATGAGGCTGCTGACGTGTTGCTATCATGTTGTAGCTAAAGGCCAGTCTATTCTGTTTGACACACAATGAATGCACTATACAATGTTAAGTGTTGACAAACTAGTCGTGAACTACCAGGTGCAGTAAGGTCTTTAACACATGAGAATGAAATCCAAAGATTATATCACATGACAGAGAATAGCTGCTTCGTAAACTAAAATAACATATTCTTAGGTTATATCAGAAGAAATAATCCTACAAAAGCGACAGTAACATGGTTCTCACTCAATCTGTCGTATGCTGTTCTTCCCTTCATCTTTCTTCCATCTTGTCCGTTGTTCTCCCATTTCTTTTCTCTGCCATCTTGTCTAGGAGACCCCGTTGCTAGCCTTTTTTCCGCACTAACTTGTCTCAGTTCTTTGACTGAGAGCTAGCTTATTATCAATAATACACTCTTTGGTGCCCAATCCGACTTTGTCTTTCTGTTACTGTCAGTCATCTGTTCTGCCGTCAATCTACGTCCAGCCTGCTATATATATATATATATACCATTATATGTTACATAGGACCTGCAAGTAATTTCTCCATACCGCTCTGTCCTGATCAACTCGTTCAGTCCCTTCCTTAGAATTGTGCCGATATTTCTTGACACTCACAGCAAAGTTAGTTTCAGGGTTTCCCTCTCTCTTTCTTGAACCGTTTGTCTTCCTCTTCAATGCCTGCTTTAGCATCCTTTGATCATTTCTTTTCAAGGTATGCCCAACATTTCTCTATTTTCTCCTTCTTATAAAAGTTGTTATTAGACATGAACGTTCCGTGCCTTGGCTTAACGATACTTTCGTCCCTTACAAAAGTAATAAAAAACAGCTTTAGCATCAACCTTCACTGTATTCAATTGTAAATAAGGTTATTGGTTATTTAACTGACGTCACTGCATTCTGGACAGACCCATAAGTGCTCAGTCTCCACAAACAGGTAACAAACAGTATGCATACTGATAGTTCCTGTGGCTCGCTGATTATGCACACCCCTCAGGTATTCAGTTCTACTTGTACAACGAGATAACTCCAAAATGCTTAAATCGCTGGATGGATTCTTCTTCTTCTGCGTTCTCACTAGATTGGGATTTCGGATTCTCTAATAAAGACAGCCGTCTGCCTCAGATTATCAGACACACCATACAGTTTGTCTTCTGCGTTCCCACTAGATTGGGATTTCGGATTCTCTAATAAAGGCAGCCGTCTGCCTCAGATTATCAGCCACGTCATACAGTTTGCCTTGGACGCTAGTGTAAGTGGGCTACCTCTTTCTTCTCAAGTCTGCATACTGGGGCAGTTCTGTAGGATATAATTCCTATGATTTCTGCTTCCCGTTTGTGCTGACCTCTTCCCGCAGTAAGTTTTGGCCTCCCTCGTGATGGTTGGTCTGACATTCTTACTGCGTGGCTAAATCTCCGAGACAGATTGGCGAGCGTAGAATCCGTTATCCCATTCCTCATTGTGAGGGTCGTTGCACCATGTTATGTGCCTTACGGTCTTGTGCATCCGTTTTCTTCAAGCATTTGTTTTGGGTTAGCATTCCCTAGCGGACACATGCATCCGATTTCAGCCAAACCTCCTTAGCGCCTCTTACAACATGCGTGGCAGGTAACAGTGGTTCTATTCTTTACATCCCAAAATTGGGCCCCGGTAACCACTCGGGCGGGATGGATTCAACATCCATTTTAGTGTCCTCATCCAACAGACAGTCGCGAAGAAACCGAAGAAAACCCCGCCTTATTCATCTTCAACTCTCCAAAGATTACTGCCGTTGATGCAAGCCTGACCGCTCTCTCATTACCGCAAACACCCGCATACACAGGGCAGTAGATCCATGTAAGACTCTGGAGGTTAGAAACTTCTATAGACGACATCCACTCATACAGAAACATGCCCTTTTGGATCTTGTGAAGTATTGACTTAGAGTCAGATACAACAACGGCCCCAGTAAATGAGGTCCCAGAGAGCCAATGGAGGGCAGCATTAGTGGTCTCAACCTCCATCCTCATACTAGAAGTAGTTGTCCTGTATGCCCCACTTCGCTCTGCAACAAACCTACCATGCACATTAGCCAAGAAGCACCCGCCTGATTTAAATAATGTTTAAACAACAAATATCAACTGAATTTGGTCTTTGGCCTTTCTTCTTCTTCTTCTTTATATTCTTCTTCTTTTTATCTTCTTCTTTTCTTTCTTTCTTTTCTTCTTCTTCTTCTCTTACTTCTCTTCTTCTATCTTCTTCTTTTCTTCTTCTTCTTCTTTTTTTTATCTTCTTCTCTTCTTCTTCTTTTCTTCTTCTTCTTTTCTTCTTCTTTTCTTTTCTTCTTCTTCTTTACTTTTTCTTCTTCTTCTTCTTCTATCTTCTTCTTCTTCTTATCTTCTTCTTCTTCTTCTTTATCTTCTTCTTCTTCTTCTTATTCTTCTTCTTCTTCTTCTTCTTTATCTTCTTCTTCTTCTTCTTCTTCTTCTTTATCTTCTTCTTCTTCTTTATCTTCTTCTTTATCTTCTTCTTCTTCTTCTTCTTCTTCTTCTTCTTCTCATTGTTCTTCTTCTTCTTCTTCTTCTTCTTCTTCTTCTTCTTCTTCTTCTTCTTCTTTATCTTCTTCTTCTTCTTCTTTTTCTTCTTCTTCTTCTTCTTCTTCTTCTTACTCTTCTTCTTCTTCTTCTTCTACTTTATCTTCTTCTTCTTCTTCTTCTACTTCTTCTTTATCTTCTTCTTCTTCTTTATCTTCTTCTTCTTCTTTTTCTTCTTCTTCTTCTTCTTCATCTTCTTCTTCTTCTTCTTCTTCTTCTTCTTCTTTTTCTTCTTCTCTTCTTCTTCTTCTTCTATCTTCTTCTTTTTCTTCTTCTTTCTTCTTTATCTTCTTCTTTTCTCTTCTTCTTCTTCTTCTTCTTCTTTATCTTCTTCTTCTTTATCTTCTTCTTTTTCTTATTCTTCTTCTTTATCTTCTTCTTTTTCTTCTTCTTCTTCTTCTTCTTCTTCATCTTCTTCTTTGTCTTCTTCTTCTTCTTCTTCTTCTTCTTCTTCTTCTTCTACTTCTTCTTTATCTTCTTCTTCTTTTTCTTCTTCTTCTTCTTTATCTTCTTCTTGTTCTTCTTCTTCTTCTTCTTCTTCTTCTTCTTCTTCTTTATCTTCTTCTTCTTCTTCTACTTCTTCTTTATCTTCTTCTTCTTTTTCTTCTTCTTCTTCTTTATCTTCTTCTTGTTGTTGTTCTTCTTCTTCTTCTTCTTTATCTTCTTCTTTATCTTCTTCTTCTTCTTTATCTTCTTCTTCTTCTTCATCTTTATCTTCTTCTTTATCTTCTTCTTCTTTTTTAACTTCTTCTTTTTATGCTTTTTTTCTTCTTCTTCTTTTTCTTCTTCTTCTTTTTCTTTTTCTTCTTCTTTTTCTTTTTTTTTTTCTCTTTTTCTTCTTTTCTTTTTCTTCTTCATCTTCCTCTTCTTCTTCTTTATCTTCTTATTATTATTTCTCTTCTTCTTTATCTTCTTCTTATCTTTTTCTTCTTCTTCTTTATCTTCGTCTTTATCTTCTTCTTTCTTTTCTTCTTTATCATCTTCTTCTTCATCTTCATCATCTTCTTCTTCATCGTCTTTTTCTTCTTTCTCTTCATCTTCTTCTTTTTTTCTTCATCTTTTTTTTTCTTCTCATTCTTCTTCTTCCTCTTCTTCATCTTCTTCTTCTTCTTCATTTTCCACTTCTACTTCTTCCTATTCTTCTTCTTCTTGTTCTTCTTCCTCTTCGTCTTCTTCTTTTTCTTCTTCTTCATCTTCTTCTTCTCTTAATCTACTTCTTTATCTTCTTCTTCTTTTTCATTTTTTCTTTGTCTCTAAAACCTACGTTTCAAAAAAAAAAAAACAACCACAAAGAAATGAAAATACGAAGCTAGAAACATTTTCATTATCATCATAAAGTAGATTGTTCTTCTAGACCTTGGCTTCCACAACAGCAACTTTCTATTCTGTGCAAGTTGCCGGACGTCAGCAGCTGTCATTCTCAGCTCGTTAATGACATAATGCACCCACCGTCATCTAGATCTTCCTTTCTCTCTTCTTCCAGGCACCGTTCCTTCTAGACTTATCTTCTCCAGGCACTCATGTCGTTTAATGTGTCCGAAATATAACATTTTCTCTGTTTTAATTATAAATATTTTACTGACCTAAAAAAAAATATAATAATAATAGAAATAAAATGTGAAAAAATATTTAAAATTTATAGAAAATGTTTTTTTAAGAAAAAAATAGAAAAATTAATAGAAAATAAATATTAGAAAAACTGTATAAAAAATATAGTTCAGAAGATAAAATCAGAGAAATGTCTGGTCAACCACTAGTGACAATTGTTATAAGAAAGAGAAAATGGAGGTATGTTGGGCACACCTTGAGGAGAAATGATCAACGATTATCAAAGCAGGCATTGAAGTGGGATGCAAAGGGTTCAAGAAAGAGAGGTCGACCTAAAGAGACCCTGAAACGAACTTTGCTGAGAGAGGCAAGAAATATCGGTCTCAGTTCCATGGAGGTGATTGAGCGAGTTTCTCAGGATAGAGCATTATGAAGAAATTACTTGCAGGCCCTATGTAACGTATAACGGTACGAGAGGAATTATTATTATATAAAAATAATATTAGAAAAATAGAAAAATAATGATAGAAAACATATTAGAAATATAGAAAGAAACAGTAATAGAAAATATAATAGAAAACAGGGCGGCTTTGCATTACGGACCAGTGGGACCGGCCACACCAAAAACTTTGAGTAACGTGTACTTGCTAATTTGAGAAATTATTTGTTCATAATTATTACTTTCAATGTGATACTGATTAGCTTTGAAAGTTGATATATAACGCTAAAACATCACACAGTATGAAATCTGAAATTCGGCATCTTTCCACCCTAATTAGTATACGCCCCTCATTAGGTAATTAGTATTTAGTAATTAGTAATTGGTAATTAGTCCAAAAACCAGGTTTTTCCAAAATTTTGTCTGGCCCCACCAAGAAAAATGACATCGAGCCGCCACTGATAGAAAATATAATAGAAAATATAATAGAAATTATAATAGAAGGTATAATTTAAAACAAACATTAGAATAAAAATAGAAAAAAATATTACAAAATATTATATAAAAAGCAAGTTATAGAATTAGATCCAGGGTGGACTAATCTGATAATGTATTAGATGTGTGGTCGTGTGGTCCGTGTGGGGGTCACATTTTAATGCAGGTGTAATCCGGTTGCTATCATTGTGGGCTCGGATGTGGATTAGAATTCTCCGGAGAATTATTCCGTTCCATCCCTGACGCAAATGTAGTGTTTCGGATGTGCCCTTTGTAAACTGAAAGGTTGTTATTATTTATGCATTTGAGAGATGGAAACTTGGCAGATGCATGGACGTTAGTGAAGGGGATAGACACATAATCTTGGAGATGGATGGATGGATGAAAGAATTAACAGATAATTAAATAGAATCAAGGATGGATTGACTGCAGTAGATATGAAATAAATTGGGAAAAAAAAAAAAATAGTATACAGTGGCGGTTCGGGATAATTTTTGTTTTGGGGACAGACATTTTTTCCGGTAAATCCTGGTTTTTTCGTTGCTATATTTTAAGTTATAAAATAATAAATACACGTTATACATTATTTTTGGTGGGCCGACAGCACTGGCCCATAATGACAAGTCGCCACTGTATGTATATATATATATATATATATATATATATATATATATATATATATAGAGAGAGAGAGTTATTAAGAGAACAAAACGGAGGTGGGCTGAGGAGGGGGATAAGCTCAGAGCCGTGCGTGATATCAGAGAGGTGGTCTCATCAGGCGACACCGTAAAAGGGGCTGCATAAGCGGCACAATCAAACTCACAATTGAAGGTTATTTTAAAGAGAATACATTTAAGGGGCGGCATTTTAAAGACTTGCATCATACTGAGAAAATATACCGCAAGACCCTGGATAAACTAATAGAAATATAAATGGCTGATATAGAACAATGAGCGTCTTAAGACTAAGCAGGAGTGAGCTCGATCACAAACCAAGCGTGCCTGGTTTAAACGCCGCGACGAGTACTTTGGAAGCAAATTTGTTCTCTTAGATTTTTACGAACAGCAAAAATAGACATCATCGTCCAGAAAGCAATGGCAAAATACTGAACGTGTAAGTAAAAAGTAAGTAAAGGAACCCTTTCATACCTTGTGGTATATAGGGAAAAACAGTGTTAGGCCTGTATTTTTCATTGACCGTCCGCACGCGATCGGTGATGTGGTCAACATCACGCAGGCCGCCTTTACTTTCCCAGAGCATGTCTGGTACCCAGTAGAGGCTGGCTCGACCTGAAACCGTCGCAGTCGGGAAAAATTCCACGCACATTCGGAGCTGAACCCAGACCACCAGCCTTGTGAAGCGAGTTCACTAACAACTACGCTACAGCGGCTCTCGAACGTGTAAGTAGTGCAAGAAAATCGACCCTCTTTTACTGTGGTTGATTTCTAAGACATGTAAATGATATGCCAGAATTTTCATTCAATAAAGGACATACTATCACTCGTGTGTTGGCGGGGCTCGAAATGGGAGCAACGAATAGTAGCACTGCGACCTACAAGGCATGTCGTAAGATGCGACTAAGATAGGGCTTAGGAAGCTACCTAGTAAATAAAAAGCGTCGAAGAATGTACTAGCCTACGTGTAGGCGCATAACTGGCACAACGTACAATCGCTCTTATCCTCAGATCACGCACGAGTGGTTACCGGGGCCCAAATTTGGGGTGTAAAGAATAGAACCACTGTTTCCTGCCAATCATGTTGTAAGAGGCGACTAAGGAGGTTTGGCTGAAATCGATGCACGTGTCCGCTAGGGAATGCTAACACGAAACAAATGCTTGCAGAAAACGGATGCACCAGGCCGTAAGGCGCATAACTGGGTGCAACGACCCCTCACAATAAGGAATGGGATAGTGGATTCTACGGTCGCCAATCTGTCTCGGAGATTTAGCCACGCAGTAAGAATGTCAGACCTACCATCACGAAGGTGGCCAAAACTTACTGCAAATCGAGGTCGTCACAGACGGGGAAGCATAAATTATGAGAATTATATCCTACAGAACTGCACCCATTATGCAGACTTGAGAAGAAAGAGGTGGCCCATCTACACTAGCATCCAAGACAAACTATGGCGTGGCTGATAATCTGAGGCAGACGGCTGCCTTTATTAGAAAATCTGAAATCCCAATCTAGTGAGAACGCAGAAGACAAACTGTATGGCCTGGCTGATAATCTGAGTCAGACGGCTGCCTTTATTAGAGAATCGAAATCCCAATCTAGTGAGAACGCAGAAGACAAACTGTATGGCGTGGCTGATAATCTGAGACAGACGGCTGCCTTTATTAGAGAATCTGAAATCCCAATCTAGTGAGAACGCAGAAGAAGAATAATTCTCAGATTACATATAAATCACAAAGTGTGAGTAACAAGTGGTCGATAGGATGCGTTCAAAGAAGAAGAAGTAGAGGTTTAATTCTTGAAAGATAGACAACTGGGCAGATTGAAGATAGGCAACTGGGCAGATTGAAAGATAGCAACTGACAGATTGAAAGATAGACAACTGGGCAGATTGAAAGATAGACAACTGTGCAGATTGAAAGATAGACAACTGGGCAGATTGAAAGATAGACAACTGGGCAGATTGAAAGATAGGCAACTGTGCAGATTGAAAGATAGGCAACTGGGCAGATTGAAAGATAGACAACTGGGCAGATTGAAAGATAGGCAACTGGGCAGATTGAAAGATAGACAACTGGGCAGATTGAAAGATAGGCAACTGGGCAGATTGAAAGATAGACAACTGGCAGATGAAAGATAGACAACTGGGCAGATTGAAAGATAGACAACTGGGCAGATTGAAAGATAGGCAACTGGGCAGATTGAAAGATAGACAACTATTCAGATTGAAAGATAGACAACTGAGCAGATTGAAAGATAGACAACTGGGCAGATTGAAAGATAAATAACTGACAGATTGAAAATAGACAACTGGGCAGATTGAAAGATAGCAACTGGACAGATTGAAAGATAGATAACTGGCAGATTGAAAGATAGACAACTGGGCAGATTGAAAGATAGGCAACTGACAGATTGAAAGATAGCAACTGGACAGATTGAAAGATAGCAACTGGGCAGATTGAAAGATAGACAACTGGACAGATTGAAAGATAGACAACTGTGCAGATTGAAAGATAGGCAACTGGGCAGATTGAAAGATAGACAACTATTCAGATTGAAAGATAGACAACTGGGCAGATTGAAAGATAGACAACTGAACAGATTGAAAGATAAACAACTGAACATATTAAAAATAGACAACTGGACAGATTGAAAGATAGGCAACTGGCAGATTGAAAGATAGACAACTGAACAGATTGAAAGATAGACAACTGAACAGATTGAAAGATAGACAACTGGGCAGATTGAAAGATTGACAACTGGGCAGATTGAAAGATAAGAATTGGGCAAACTGAAAGATAGACAACTGGGCAGATTGAAAGATAGACAACGGGAGATTGAAAGAAGTAACTGGGCAGATTGAAAGATAGAACAACTGGAGATTGAAAGATGCAACTGGGCAGATTGAAAGATAGACAGCTGGGCAGATTGAAAGATAAACAACTGGGCAGATTGAAAGATAGACAACTGTGCAGATTGAAAAATAGACAACTGGGCAGATTGAAAGATAGACAACTGGGCAGATTGAAAGATAGACAACTGGGCAGATTGAAAGATAGACAACTGGGCAGATTGAAAGATAGACAACTGAACAGATTGAAAGATGGACAACTGAACAGATTGAAAGATAGACAACTGAACAGATTGAAAGATAGACAACTGAACAGATTGAAAGATAGACAACTGAACAGATTGAAAGATAGACAACGGGAGCAGATTGAAAGATAAGACTATATATAACACATGATTGTCAATTATACATATTCAGTAAGACGAACAGACAGACACACAAACAGACAGACATACAGGTAGACGTGACTACCAGACAGTCAGGCAGACAATAGATAAAAGATAGATATAAAGATAGGAAATAAATATGTATATATATATATATATATGAATAGAAAGATAAACAGACAGGCAGACCGAAAAACAGAAAGGCAAAGAGACAAACAAAGGGACAGACGGATGGACAGTCAGACAGTGCGATCGATTTTTCAATACATCGATAGATAGATATATACAGTGGCGGCTCGTAGTCATTTTTCTTGGTGGGGCCAGACACAAATTTTCCTGAAAAATCATTGTTTTTGGAGTATTTACTATTATTTGACTATTCCTGGACGTTTCCTTCTTTCGATTATTTGTGGGCCAGGCTCCACTGGCCCTTAATGACGAGCCGCCCCTGGATATATAGATAGATAAATAGATAAATAAATAGATATATAGATAGATACACATAATATATATATTTTTGAATGCAAATGCTACAGAAGAATACTTAAAATATCATGGACCGAGAAAAGAACATACGCTTCTGTTCTGCAACAGCTTGCCTAAAGAGAGTTGGCTATTACATAGCATAAAAACAAGGAAAATTAAATATTTCGGACACATCAAACGACATGAGAGCCTGGAGAAATTAATTTTGGAAGGAATGGTGCCTGGAAGAAGAACGAGAGGAAGACCTAGAAGACGATGGATGCAGGATGTCATTGACGTTCTGAAAATGACTGCTGCTGACGCCGGCCAACTTGTAGAGAACAGAGTTTTTCAGGAATGTTGTCATGGGAGTCAAGTTCCGGAAGGACAAGCTACTTGATGATGATGATGATATATATATAAATATCTAGAAAAAGAAAGAAATGCAGGCAAGTAGACAGACTAACCCAGCGTTTCCCAAAGTGGGCAGGTGCCACCCCAGTGGGCACTGAAGCGTTCGGGGGCGATAGTGGGTTCAGAAGATTTGGCGGGTGTTCACGCGATTATGGGTCGTTGGCTCCTTAAAGAAGAAATTAATAATAAATATTTTAAAATAAATTATGTTTGTGATTTTGCGATTGAATAATCATTTAAAATTTGAATTCTCATTTTAATTCATCTTATGCCCGTCTTACACAATCCATTTGATCATCAATTTTCGATTTCTTGCATAGAATCATTTGAAAATTGACCATGTATAACAGAAATATATATCAATTTTATATGTCAAAGAGAAAACAGAGCATGTATCTATATATATATATATATATATAGGGGAAGGGGGTTGAGGGGGCGTTGGCAAACTGTTATAATGTGGAAATGGGGGACGTTACAAAGTTTTTGTTTGGCAAAGTGGGCGGTGGGCCGAAAAAGTTTGGGAATCTATGGAATAACCGATCAACAGATGGACAAACCGACGGATGACCGGACAGACAGATAGACATGTTGATGGATAGATAGAT
Organism: Arion vulgaris; assembly: GCA_020796225.1. Taxonomy (NCBI): domain Eukaryota; kingdom Metazoa; phylum Mollusca; class Gastropoda; order Stylommatophora; family Arionidae; genus Arion; species Arion vulgaris. The sequence continues at coordinate 5,828,930 of CM036776.1, forward strand.
CAATAGATTATTGAAAGAGTTGGAAGGGATAGCAGGAGCGAGGAAAATCTGAAAGAAGTTTGTTGAAGACCCCTGCTCCGTTGGGAGCTGAAAAGTGAAGAGATAGAAGCGAAATAGATAAATATAGATTACAGTTTCCACACGCTTTTAAAGATATCTTTCTAACATCTAAACCCGAGACTACTCGAAGAAATATGAAAAATTACAGCTTCCGGCAATCGCAGAGAATTTTTTACATTTTTGTGACATGACAATCGAGCCAGAAAATGGATTCCCAGCGTCAATACAACAGATGCGTAACTCTTCAAGCTGATTGGATAAAACCTCCAATGAAAGTTAAGGCACTTCCGGCTTTATATGTAGGAAAAAAAAAATTAAAAATGGAGCAATTGAGATTTTATCTCTGGGGTTGTTAGAATATTGCTTTCTTGTTTGTGTTTTTTTTTAAAATTTATTATTTTTTTTATCGTTAACTTATTTCTTGAATGATTTTCACATTGATTTTCAAATTTTTCTTTTAATATAGACATGCATGTCTGTATTGTATTCTATCTATCAATCTGTCCGTCCACCCGTTCGTCCATCTGTCTGTTTGTCTGTCTATCTATCTTTCTATCTTTCTATCCGTCCGTCTGTCTGTCCGTCCGTCTTTCTGTCTGTCTGTCCGACCGTCTGTCTGTCTGTCTGTCCGTCCGTCTATCTGTCTGTCCTCGTCTGCCTATCTATCTTCTATCTCCATCTATCTATCTATCTATCTATCTATCCTATCTATCTATCTATCTATCTATCTATCTATCTATCTATCTATCTATCCTATCTATCTATCTATCGTCATCTATCTATCTATCGTCCGTCTTATCTATCTATTATCTATCTATCTATCTATCTATCTATCTATCTTATCTATCTATCTATCTATCTATCTATTCTATCTATCTATCTATCTATCTATCTATCTATCTATCTATCTATCTATCTATCTATCTATCTATCTATCTATCTATCTATCTATCATATCTATCTATCTATCTATCTATCTATCTATCTATCTATCTATCTATCTATCTATCTATCTATCTATCTATCTATCTATCTATCTATCTATCTATCTATCTATCTATCTATCTATCTATCTATCTATCTATCTATCTATCTATCTATCTATCTATCTATCTATCTATCTTCTATTTATCTATCTATTTATCTATCTATCTACCCGTCTGTCTGTCTATCTATTTATCTATCCGTCTGTATGTCTATACATCTTATATCTCCTCGTCTGTCTGTTTGTCCGACCGTCTGTCTATCTGTATGTCTGTCTGTTTGTCCGACCGTCTGTCTGCCTGTATGTATGTATGTCTATCTGTCCGTCCGTCCTTCCGTCCGACCTTCCACCAGCTTCCGTCCCTCGTCTGTCGTCTGTCTGTCTGTATGTCTGACTGTCTATTCGTCTGACCTTCACCCTTGCCCATCCATCCATCCATCTACTGTAGTCTGTTTGCTGCTGTCTATCTGTCCTCGCCCTCCGTCCGTATGCTTTCGTCTGTCTGTCTCGATCTGTCTGTCTATTGTCTGTCTATGTGTCTGTCTGTCTGCCTGTCTGTTTGTCTGCTATCTGTCTCAGTCTATCTGTCTGTCTGTCTATCTGTCTGTCTATCTGTCTGTGTATCTGTCTGTCTAGCAGGACTTAATACTTATTTACTGCTTTTTATGTATAACATTTATTTATTGCAGTCTTCCCTTGTGTCGACACAGTGCGGGTAAGTTACATCAGCTGTCAAGTCCCCGCCGGACAATTCTTGTACGAACAACAAGGTTAACTCTGAATGATATATTTTCTATCTACAGACGAACCATTAGTGCAATTTTCAAAACCAGTTTTTCGTTCACTTGCAAGAATTCTATGTTTTTTTCGACTTCTAAACGTCAGAGAGTAGACTTATGTAGTCTTATCTATTCTAAAACTCTGCTCGTATGTAGTACAGACAAATCTCATACCAGTAGCAGCTGCGATAACACTGTTACCCAATCACACACAGTAACACTCTTTCTATTACTACCCGCTTTTCCAGGCTGCAGTGCAGCAGCCTGTTCCTAATTGGATAATATACATACACTGTTGCCGAAATAAGGATGTACCATTCGTACATATGTGATTGCTATATGGCTCTGCGACATAGACGACAAGAAAAGAAACCAACAGAAAAACTACAGATCTTCGTAAATAGATATTTACGTATAATAGAGGGACTGAGATGGTATAAGATTATAAACGATGAACTCAGAGAAATAGAGGGACTGAGATGGTATAAGATTATAAACGATGAACTCAGAGAAATAGAGGGACTGAGATGGTATAAGATTATAAACGATGAACTCAGAGAAATAGAGGGACTGAGATGGTATAAGATTATAAACGATGAACTCAGAGAAATAGAGGGACTGAGATGGTATAAGATTATAAACGATGAACTCAGAGAAATAGAGGGACTGAGATGGTATAAGATTATAAACGATGAACTCAGAGAAATAGAGGGACTGAGATGGTATAAGATTATAAACGATGAACTCAGAGAAATAGAGGGACTGAGATGGTATAAGATTATAAACGATGAACTCAGAGAAATAGAGGGACTGAGATGTAATAAGATTGCTAAATGACTCGAGAAATAGAGGACGAATGGATAAGATAAAACGAACAAGAAAAGAGACTAGATGTTAGTAAAACGATACTTAGAGAATAGAGGACTGAGATGGTATAAGATTATAAACGATGAACTCAGAGAAATAACTAAGCAGATACCAGTGGAAAAAGAGCTAAGGAAGAGACGTTGGCGATAGATAGGACACACATTGAGATTGTCGACATGAAGGATTGCAAGACAGGCACTGTTTTGGAACACGGGGATAGATGAGTAGGGAAGGCCTAGAAATGCCTGGAGAAGAGAAATTGAGACTGGTATTAACCCTTTCGCTGCTACATACTTTCCGAAGGCTGGGCTAAAAATATCTACTTTTTTCACATCACAAACGGGAATGTACGCCTATAGCAGTGACAGTAGCAATGTATAACGTGTTAACCTGTCTTTAGCCCACAGAGGAGAGATAATAACAGACGTGTTAATGCGTCTTTAGAAGTGAATGGGAAAAACGTATATATACGTCTTTAGCAGTTAAAGGTCTAAAAGGATAGACAAGATCCGAAAAGAATAGGATGAGATGACAAGAGAGAGGACGAGCTGGAAGAAGTTTGTTGAAGACCTGTGCACGGTTGGAAGTTGAAAGGTGAAGAGGACGATTCATATATGTCGTTGGGAACTAACGGGTGCCTAATGTACTAAGATATCAGAAAAAAATGGGTACAACATCAATACTGAACTTCATCAAGAAACAACAAATTAAATGGTTCGGCCACATAAACAGATTACCAACAGACAGTGCGTCTCAAAGAGCAATGTTGCTCTGATACAGTGGATATAAAGCAAAAGGCCGGCCGGACCTCAGAGATAATAGAGGTCACTGTTTATGAAGCACACACAAATGCCCGTTCTAGAAATCTCTTCTTACCCTGAAGCTGTAAGGCAAATCAGGATTGGAGAAGGGAAAGAAAGACAATGCGCATAGAGAGACTCGCTCCAGGTGTCTCTCCTTTTTCGACCTGGCACTTAAAGTAAGTGAAGAAATTTAGAAATGAAGAAATCAGAAGGAGACTGGATGTGAAACCAGTTATGCAATTCATAAAAAAACAACAGATTAAATGGTTTGGACACCTGACCAGAATGCCCTGGTATCGCCTACTACAGAGAGCTACACAGAAAAAGTATAAAGAGTACAAAGCAAGAGGAAGACCACGAAATAATGGGCGACGGCAATAAGAACAGCCTTACGAACATGAATATCAGCTTACAAAGTGCCTTAAAAAAGCACACACAAGATTACTACGTTCACCCCACCACTTCCATAAAGAAGTAAATGGTGTAAGAGAAGAAGAAGACAAGAAAAAAAAATTCGAGAATAGATAGATAAAACGCTCTTCCGTACTGTGGTCCAAACCACACATATTAATGGCTACCTTAGTTGATAGAAAGACTGAAAGCAAGCAATCCCTCACGCAACAAAAACCCCTTATTTTTCATTTTTAAATTCAGTAAAACATTGCCCTCAAATCAACAGCGATTAATGATTTTCTAGGAAACACACAATTATCATTAAGTTTTCCCCCCTGAATAAAAAATTAAAAACACCAAAAAAAAATCAAGCAAATATATATTTGTTTCATTTTTGTAATTTCCCCAAGCGAGTCGATGCTAAACAGGAAAAATCATGACACCACGTGACACTGATGTTTCATTTCAGCTCGATCTCTTCAATGACCTTCAACTTTCACCAAATTCTCCGGCAATAACTTACTTCTAACAGACACATTTTTGTGTGAAGTTTTTCTTTCTCTTTGTATGAAAGCTGATATAACGATTTTCACATTTCATCCTCCTTCTAATTTTAGATTAATTTTTTGGGTGGTCATGGATATTCTATACATGGAAGGAAAAATATTATTGCCTGTAGAATTTCCAAATTCACATTTTTTATATATTTTTTTTTTGTTCATTGTTGAATGCTTTCTTTTTCTTCGTCTTTATTTTTTTCTTCAATCGGCATCATAGATTTCCAAACTTTTTTGGCCCACAACCTACTTTGCACAACATAAACTTTGTAACGCCCCTCCACATTATAACAGTTTGCCAACGCCCCCTCCCACATATATACATGCTCAAAGATTTTCTCTTTGACATAGAAAATTGATATATATTTCTGTCATACATGGTCAATTTTCAAATGATTATATGCATGAAATAGAAAATTGATTTTTAAAAATGGATCGTCTAAGACGGGCATATGATTAATTAAAATGCAGAATTCAAATTTTAAATGATTATTTAATCGCAAAATCACGAAAATAATTTATTTTACAATATTTATTATTAATTTCGTCTTTAAGGAACCACCATCCTAATCGCCTGAACACCCCCAAATTCCTATGAACCCAATATCGCCCCCTAGAACGCTTCAGCGCCACTGGGTGGCGGTACCGCCCACTTTGGGAAACGCTGATCTACATCAACCACTTGTTAAACAATCTTGTGATTTGTGGATTTGTGTGGATTGGATTTGTGTGTGATTTGTGTGATTTGTGTGTGATTTGTGTGTGATTTGTGTGTGATTTGTGTGTGTCTGTGTGTGATTTGTGTGTGATTTGTGTGTGGTCTGTGTGTGATTTGTATGTGGTCTGTGTGTGATTTGTGTTTGATTTGTGTGGGATTTGTGTGTGATTTGTGTGGGATTTGTGCGATTTGTGTGGGATTTGTGTGGGATTTGTGTGTGATTTGTGTGTGATTTGTGTGTGATTTGTGTGTGGTTTGTGTGTGGTCTGTGTGTGATTTGTGTGTGATTTGTGTGATTTGTGTGTGATTTGTGTGTGATTTGTGTGTGATTTATGTGTTATTTGTGTGTGATTTGTGTGTGGTCTGTGTGTGATTTGCGAAGTAGAGCGTGTGTCCGTTGTACAGAGTAGGCGTTTACAGAACAGTAGACAATCAAATCCTGATTTCTGTAAACTTTTTACTCTGGTTAGACTCTACCTCTAACACAAAGTTTCGTGAGAAGCTGTACGGAGGGACGGAGTCACTCAAAGCAACAGTAAAATTCATGATAAAAGTTGGTTCATCAGGTCTAGGCGGGGATCGAGAGAGAGAGATTCTACGTCAGAGCTGATGAACACACCAAAAAAACACACCATATTTCTCAGTTCCTCCCGAACATTCCCAAGTCCAACCCTCCTTGACGAACAAGATCTACATCGCGGTCAAAGTTTCCTGGTCTTCACTTTCATGAGGTGGTGGTTCATTAGTGGAATCTGCTCATTTTCACTTTTAATCCTTGCTAATAGAAGCTATAGAAAGCAAGCTGAATGCATTTGAAAACAGATGTCTGCGAAAAATAATGAATATAAAATGGAACGAATTGATGAAACTGATGAAAACAGAGAAATGTCTGGTCAACCACTAGTGAAAACTGTTATAAGAAAGAGAAGATGGAGATATGTTGGACACACTTTGAGGAGAAATGATCAACGAATATCAAAGCAGGCATTGAAGTGGGATGCAAAGGGTTCAAGAAAGAGAGGACGACCTAAGGTGACCCTGAAGCGAACTTTGCTGAGAGAGACAAGAGGTATATGTCTCAGTTCCATGGAGGAGATTGAGCGAATTGCCCAGGATAGAGAGGTATGGAGAAATTGCTTACAGGCCCTATGTAACGTATAACGGTACCAGCGGAATTATTATTATTAATAGAGGCTTGAAGATACCAACTTTGGTGGGTGCAGACTCCGGTGCAGACACATGTTATAGACCGGTTGACTACCCCTAAAGGCGGTAAGGTACGCCTGTATGTCGGGAGACACTGATAATAAGAAAAACATGCCTTATCGCAAAAATCAGACAGAGAGCCTTACCAGGCGCTCTGACTACGCCTGAGTATACATAGGTGTCATATACGTTACCTAACTACGCTTGAGAAGATGGATTCAGAATGTAACTGATGGGTTGAACATGACGGCTGCAGAGGCAGGACATCTGGCCTATGAGAGAGCGAAATTCCGGAGGACTGTTGGGGTGGCAAAGTTCTGCTCGTTCCAAGCTATTTGATAATGATAATGACTATGCTTGAATAAACTTACGTGTTTTATTAGTGACATTAATATGTCTCAATTCTCTTCTTTTACTGACCACTAGCTACTATAGAATTATAAAGTTGATGTCATTCCAAGACTTGCTATATGGAGATGTACACAGACCCCAGTTGACAACTAGCTACTATAGAAATATAAAGTTGATGTCAGTCCAAGACAAGCTATATGGAGATGTACACAGACCCCAGTTGACCACTAGCTACTATAGAATTATAAAGCTGATGTCAGTCCAAGACAAGCTATATGGAGATGTACACAGACTTCAGTTGACCACTAACTACTTTAGAAGTATATACATGCCGATGCCAGTCAAAGACTAGCTATATGACGATGTGCACAGACTTCAGTTGACCACTAACTACTTTAGAAGTATGAAAATCGATATCAGTCAAAGACTAGCTATATGAAGATGTACACAGACTGCAGTTGACCACTAACTACTTTAGAAGTATGAAAATCGATGCCAGTCCAAGACAAGCTATATGGAGATGTACACAGACTTCGGTTGACCACTAGCTACTATAGAAGTATCAAGTTGATGTCAGTCCAAGACAAGCTATATGGAGATTTACACAGACTTCAGTTGACCACTAACTACTTTAGAAGTATGCAAATCGATGCCAGTCCAAGACAAGCTATATGGAAATGTACATATACTCTAGTTGACTAATAAATATTTTGAAAGTCGATGTCTGAAAAAGTTGAAAAAATATAAAAATTCGACTTTATATTTTCACTTTGTATCGAGCAATCGCGTGTAAACTCACCAAATTTCAGAAAACTGAAATTATTTTTAAGGCACGCGTTTTTAGATTTAATGCTTCACATCATTTCCTTAGCCAGGAAATGTCACCAGCGCCCCATTTTACGCCCGACTGTTTGTCCTGGGCGACATCACATTGTCCAATACATGAATTCCAACTGTGTTATCTCCCCGTTTCTTATTCCATGCCCACTCTTTGCACCCTGTTACCTCCCCTGGTCTGTAATTCAGTTCGGCTCCTATTCTTCACTCTGTCTTTTATCCTATTCAAAGCGGCAACTGGCGTAGTGTTAACTCGGCTCTAAATAGTGATTGAATCCGGCACGTTCAACAATAGCTGTTTCCGGTAAACTGTTAAAGACACAATAAATATGAACTTCGGTTGTGGAAAAGGAGGGGGTGGAATTGAACCTTGAAGATGTGGAAATAGGGAATAGTGGATCACATCTAAAGGACTTCTTTTTCTTCTTTACAGGTGTGTTGCCGGGGCCCGCACGGGTAGCAACGAATAGTACCACTGCGTCCTACAAGGCATGTCGTAAGAGGCGAGTGATGTAGAACCTAGGGAAGCTACCTAGTAAATAAAACGCATCGTAGAAAACGGATGTGCCGGCCTACTTGTAGGCGCATAACTGACACAACGCACAATCGCTCTTAGGCTCAGATCACATAGAAATCACACTAGAGTGGTTAACAAGTGATCGATATGGGGCGTTCGAATAATAAAGGGAAGAAGAAGAAGAACACGTTAGGGAATCCATAGCAGAAGAATAGGCTGCAAAATCGCTTCCTGGATTAAACTCGTTAGTAATAAATAAAAATTAATTTTCTATGAATTTTTCCCATTCTCAAATTACACCAGAGTCCCTCGCAGATTCAACGGAGTTCATGCACTATCTTTGAGACCTTTCTGTACGAAAGAGATCGAGGTGCATTTGGTTATTCACCGATTTAATTGATGATGGCTCAATCGATCAATTAATCAAAATGATCTAAGCCAAAGGATTTACTTCATAGCCTAGCTGAAATCGGATGCACGTGTCCTAAGTGTGTAGAAATCTATAAGTTTAGGGGCCTACCAAACTAATGTGCAACGTATACACGTTCCACTCGAGTGGTTATCGGGGTCCAAATTGGGGTGTAAAGAATAGAACGACTGTTACCTGCAACGCATGTCGTAAGAGGCGACTAAAGACGTACTGGGTGAGGCTAGCTACCCTACACAGTAAAAAACACCTCATGGCTACAGAACAGAGAGCGAACCGAGTAAATGCTGGCTAAAACCGGACATATCGCCGAAGGATAAGCACCAGATCTCCAAATAATGCTGAAGATGTGATGTAAAACACACCAATGCTAAATCTGCATGAATCAGATTTCCACATGAACAGAATTTATGGGAGATCTGGTACATCGGTCTGGGAGGTGATCGCGAGAGATAGATAGAGAGAGAGAGAGAGAGAGTTTCACATTCTGCACAGACACCAGGTAATTGACTATTAAAAGAATAATTTTTCACAAATCTTCGTGGAATACCAAGAGGAGTTTTTTTTCGAATCAAGAAAATGTTGCTTACATCATGTATTCGTGACGTGTGCTACATCGCGTGCACGTGAATAGATGTGAGTTTAATTCTGATGAATACCACACAATTACATAAATGAGATTTATTGAATATCATGATGCTGGTTTCCAGGAATTGCGTGCTGTTTTTCTGGAATATCGTTTTTGGTAAATGTCACCCTTGTGGTGCCGAGGCCCGCAAGGGAGCAAAGAATAGTACCACTGCGACCTACAAGGCATGTCATAAGAGGCGACTGAGGTAGGGGTCTAGGAAGCTACCTAGTAAACAAAAAGCAGTTGCAAATATCGGATTTGCAGGCCTACTTGTTCGCGCATAACTCGCACAACGTACGACCGCTTTTAGGCTCAGATCACATACAATTCACACAGAGTGGTTGACATGTGGTAGATGTGGCGCTTTCGAAGAAGAAGAAGAATTTACGACAATATATTGATGGTGATGATTTGATAATGATAATGATGATGATCTTGATAATGAAGATGATGATGATGATGATAATGAAGATGATGATGATGATGAAGCCCGATGATGGTTTGTTGGAGTAGTTTACTTCATTTGGGAAAGAAGAGAAGAAAATAAAGAGAAGAGGAAAAAAATTATTTTCCGAGCTGTTTTATCATTCGATATTGAACTGTGTGATTTGAATGATCGATCGATTGATTGATTGATTAAAGGGTTTTAAAGCCGAAGGATTGACTTCATTGCACCGGGATTTACCCCATCTGGCTCGGTCCCTCTCAGCAGAAATGGCACGCCACCTGCCGAGAGTATTGCACAAAGCACGAACTCCGTAGCTTCAGCAACAATCCTAGGGTCTCTGGAAAAAACTGCACTCGTGAACAGAACGGCGCGGTACGGATTGGAACCCACGACCTTCGACTCACAAGGCAAAGGGCTTAACCCTCAGCCACAGAGACCCCCGATTGATTGATCGAATCATCGCCTCTGCACTTCAGTTAATAGCCATGTGTTCCGAGTAACCTTTGCTCTTTCAATGAAAATGTCAGCAATAGTACACACACTCTGTAACACCGGCGAGGGACCCCCATGTAATATTGGAGGTAGCTAAAATGTGTGAGAATTTTATTGTTACAATCTCGTAATTTCTTTATTTAATTTTTCCAGGCAACGGATTCACTTCCAACTTTATTGATTTTCTCTAGAGCGTCTGTAGCTCAAGCAATAATGAGCTGGATCACAAACCCAAGCGTACCTGGTTCAAACCTCACCGTGGGCACGTTTGGGAAATAAATTCATTTCCGTGGGATTTTTGCAAAAGGTAAAAATAGACCTCACCATTCAGAAAACAATGACAAACTACTGAACGTATGAGTAGTGCCTAGAAAATCAACGATTCCTTTACTGTGGTTGATTCCTACGTCCTTAAGGAAAATCCTCCACGATTTGCATTTCATTTCAGTGTTATTGTGTGGATGCTCAATTTGAACATAGAACATGCGTCCCTGATAGGACTAGAAGCTGTATCTCCCATACTTTGAAATCAGGAATTACTAAAAATCAAGTCAGATATCTCCACACGGGACTTCAACCAAGTTCTTTAAAGCGAGAGAAAGGCACCTAGTCGATCCCAGCCCTACTAAATGCAGAACCATGCTCAGGACACACCTTGTATACCTGCCATAATTTACGAGTGTATATAATCAAATTATATGGACACATTATTAAATCTCCCACATGCCACACTCTCCTCTATCAACTAGTCATCCAACATTTCAATATCTCCCACATCCCACTCTCTCCTCTATCAACTAGTCATCCAACATTTCAATATCTCCCACATCCCACTCTCTCCTCTATCAACTAGTCATCCAACATTTCAATATCTCGCACATTCCATCCAACATTTCAATATCTCTCAAATCCCACTCCACTCTATCAACTGGTCATCAAACACTCCTTCTTCTTCTTCTTCCTCGATCGCTCCATATCGACCAATTGCCAACCACTCTGTGTGATTTGTATGTGATCTGAGCCTAAAGTGATTGTACGTTGTGCCAGTTATGCTCCTACAAGTAGGCCTGTACATTCGATTTCTGCACTGTTTTTTATTTACCACGATAGCATCCATAGGACCTACATCAGTCGTCTCTTACGACATGCATTGTAGGTTGCAGTGGTGCTATTCTTTGCTTGCCCTGCGGGTCCCGATACCATACGGGCGATCCAACACTTTAATATCTCTCTTTCCCACTCCCCTCTATCAACTGGTCATCCAACACTTTAATATTCTCTTCCACTCTCTCTATCAACTGGTCATCCAACACTTTAATATCTCTTTTCCCACTCCTCTCTATCAACTGGTCATCCAACACTTAATATCGCTCTTCCACTCCTCTCTATCAACTGGTCATCCAACACTTTAATATATCTCTTTCCCTCTCTATCAACTGGTCATCCAACACTTTAATTTCTCTCTTTCCCACTCCTCTCTATCAACTGGTCATCCAACACTTTAATATCTCTCTTTCCCACTCCTCTCTATCAACTGGTCATCCAACACTTCAATATCGCTCTTCCTCTCTCATCAACTGGTCATCAACACTTCAATATTCTCTTCCACTCCTCTATCAACTGGAACACTTTAATATTCAACACTTAATATCTCCCCATCCTACGTCCCTCTGTGGCAGCTTTAAACAAGTTTTAACAAATATAACAAGTACTGTTGACAGTAATAACTTATCTTATCTTAACCATATTTGCCGTGAAGCGTCGTGGGAGAGTTAGTTTTCTATCTTGTGCCAGGTATGTTGCGCTTGACGTTGTCAGTCCATGCTTTCGCAGGGACTCTGAGATATTATCTATCCATCGTGTTCTTGGCATGCCTCGTGCTCTATGCCCTGAGAGTCGATTATTGTAGGCATGTGATGGTAGTAAATGTGGTTCTTCTTCTTCTTCTTTGCGTTCGTTCTTTACAACCAATTTTAATCACTCTTTGTGATATGTTTGATCATTGCCAAGAACGTGTATACGTTGCACATTGGTTTGGTAGGCCCCTAGACGCATAGAGTTCTGCACGTTTAGGACATGTGCATCCGATTTCAGCCATACCTCCTTAGTCGCCTCTTACGACATGCGTGGCAGGTAACAGTGGTTCTATTCTTTACACCCCAAATTTGGTCCCCGGTAACCACTCGGGCGAAATGTGGTTCCATTCTCATTAGATGGCCGAATCACTTGATTCTTTGCTTCTTGATGTACTGTATGCATGGTAATAGTACCAACGATGCTACTGATATTCTCGTTTCTCACTATATCTCTCCTTGTAACGTTGACAGTAATAACTATATGTTAAATAGTCGTTACAACCCTATCACCAACACTCTCACAGCCAGGAAGTACAGGATGACATAAAACTAAGATAATGACATTCAGTCTTGGACACATTTATTCTCCTAATCAGGTTTCAAATAGCCTACAAATTGGCCACAATCTGACAGCTTCTGACAGTAATTCTCTCCCAGGCCTGGTCTTTGTTTCCCATACGAGACTTGATATTTCGCTCGAAGGAGCACGTTTGGGGATTCTTCAACAGCGATGGAGTGTTATATTTGAAGTACGATTTTGTTTTTCTTAGTTCGGACAGCTGGCCATGAAAATCACATTAGAAGGACATGCGAGCATTCGTTCCTTAAGCTATATTTTTGTTTGAGTGTATTGTGTATTTATTATTCCCATCTTCAATGTCGTTCAACATTTGACAATTGTTACTATTTGGTCATTATCATCAAGTGCCGTGCCAGCAGTCGTAAGTTATCCTCTTCTTCCCCATCTCTATATCTTCTATTATAACTAGGAGTTCATTTTGTTCGCTTCCTATGAATTATGTGGCGTCTGTGAATTAGGGGATAATGACTCGGTCTATTAACCCCGACGTTCTGAGTTCGAATCCGCTGCGGACAATTTGGTTGCAAATTGTTTCGCGTGAATTTTACAAAAGGACGATGGCACCACCCGTTCAGAAAGCAATGATAAACTACTGAACGTAATAATGCCTAGAAAAATCACAAACAGCGTTAAAAGCTGGGGTTGATTCGCAAAGTCCTGTAAAGGAAATGCAATTAATATTTTTTTTGCTATGAATTTAGACGTTGTCAAAAGTAGCGTCTGGTTGAATGGATTAGAGCACGGTTTCCATGCAGAAGATTCGTGTTCAATTCACGGTAAGGTCAAGGATTGTTTTCTGTGGTGGGCATAAATTAAAAATACAAACCTGAACAGCTTCGCGGCGGATGCACTAGCCATGCAGCCATTAACTTTCTCAGGCTCACGTCCCACCTGTTCTACAACGCCCTAAATAGCGGCTCTACAGACAGTAACGACAGTTTCTTTATGGTTAATTGATTGTTGATATGATTGATTGAGTGATTGATTGATTGAGTGATTGTTGATATCATTGATTGATTGATTGATTGTTGATATCATTGAATGATTGATTGTTGATATCATTGATTGATTGATTGATGATACAATCGATTGATCGATTGTTGATATCATCGATCGATTGATTAATTGATGATATCATTTATTGATTGATTGATGATATCATTGATTGATTGATTGTTGATATTGATTGATTGATTGCTAATATCATTGATTGATTGATTGATGATATCATTGTTTGATCGATTGATTGATTGATGCTATCATTGATTGATTGATTGATTGTTGATATTGATTGATTGATGGTTGATATCATTGATTGATTGATTGATTGATTGATTGAACCATTACCATTACCCTTCTGTGAGTAACAACGTGTCTTCGGACCTATTTCTTACACAAGAAGATCTCAGCGGCAGTGCACGAGCTCCGTAGCTTTTTCGAGTGTTCGCGTTGTAATTTTAAAAATAATGAAATTGTTTGTACGAAATTTACTGTAATCGTTTTTGCAATGAATGTTGCAGCTGCTGCGATTTTACAGCCTATGTTTATCGATTGTTAAATGCCAACGATTATTTTACGTGCCCAGGTTGTTTACCGGACCTATAATGTATCGTCCGTCTCCGATAGGCCTAGGAACTCAATCAGGAACAACATGCGTGACAGATAACAGTGGTTCTATTCTTCACACCCCATATTTGAACCCCGGTAACTATTCGGGCAACCTAAATGTTAAACGGGAGACAAAAATTGTATAAATAGATTATGCGATGTACGAAAATCAACAAATCTGAGGTAGTCAGACTGGATCAGATCAGATCTGGAGAAAATCGTTAGGGTGGCTGCGGTAATACTGAGGAAATAGGCGATAGAGCAAAGACTGGTATATACAGTATTACATAAGAAGGAAAAATTAATTATAAGATATGAAAAAACAACACTCAACGTTTCGGTGCTTAAGACCTTTATCAAGAACAGAAAAACCAGAAAAAACTAAATTAACTAAAACATGACACTAACAAATGATCTGCATCAAAAGATACTGGCATACGTACCTGCGTGGTCAGCATCTCGTGAATGAAAGAATGGACAGGAAATAGGAAGACTATTAGGTTACCGATTGGCTGGCCAATCGGAAAGGGTCAGTGGCAGGTTACGTAAGATATTGTTTGTACAGGTGGAAACAAAGACCCCACGTGGGAAGAGCAGGAGAGGTAGGTGGAAGAAACGTCAGATAATAGCGTTAATGACCGACATAGCATACTGCTGTGTAAACACGTACACCCCCATACAACATGAGACCTATTCGGCCAATATGGATTGCATTTCCAGCCACACGACATTGGATTCTGCCTGTGTTCGTTCCCGGACACACAGGATGCATATTAGCCAAGTAGGGCTCGAGTCGTTCTTGGTGAACGGTGGTCGAGACATTCCTAGTTTAGTCACTGGGACCCGTTCTAGTGTCATGTTCTATCCCATTTTCTTACTTGCATACTTATCTTCTGCACGTTATCGTCTGGTATACATATCTGTGGGACACTTACAGTGTCCCCCAGGAACATTGGAGTACATACCCGCCTTTGTTATCGGAGTGTATGCAATCCATATTGGCCGAATAGGGCTCATGTTGTATGGGGTTGTACGTGTTTACACAGCAGTATGCTATGTCGGTCATTAACGCTATTATCTGACGTTTCTTCCACCTACCTCTCCTGCTCTTCCACGTGGGTCTTTGTTCCCACCTGTACAAACAATATCTTACGTAACCTGCCACTGACCCTTTCCGATTGGCCAGCCAATCGGTAACCTAATAGTCTTCCTATTTCCTGTCCATTCTTTCATTCACGAGATGCTGACCACGCAGGTACGTATGCCAGTATCTTTTGATGCAGATCATTTGTTAGTGTCATGTTTTAGTTAATTTAGTTTTTCTGTTTTTTCTGTTCTTGATAAAGGTCTTAAGCACCGAAACGTTGAGTGTTGTTTTTTCATATCTTATAATTAATTTTTCCTTCTTATGTAATACTGTATATACCAGTCTTTGCTCTATCGCATAAATAGATTAGTACTCAAACGTTAACCCCTTCTTAACTACGAGCCTATACACTGGCTATCAATATTTTTTAATATGACGCAAATCCAGTACACTGGCCAGTGGCGGCTCGTGATCATTTTTGCCAGACATTTTTTCCGGAAAAATCATGGTTTTTGGTTTCTATATTTTAATTTATAAAATAATAAATACATGTTAAACATTATTTTTGGTGGGGCCCGACCCCACTGACTCTTAATGACGAGCCGCCACTGACACTGGCTAATTAAGTACACATTGAAATATAAATTCTCCTGGAGGTAAACAAAAATTACCAACTTGTAAAGGTTAAACCAGTCTCGTACCTCGTAGAAAATTGGCACCGCTCCGTATGAACAAGAGCAAGACAGGTGTCAGACTAAATAATTGGTACTTTGTACTCCTTAACCTGTCAAGCGTGGGTTCCACCATTTTTTTTTATAAGTTCTGAAGGATTGTTTATTGTCATAAGTTTTTCTTCGTTTAATCTATTACGGTAAATAAAAAAAAATTCTTTTCATTTTTTGTTTGAGCTTCGTCATTTTCTTCTTCAAACTTTCCATATCGACAACTTAACAACCACTTTTTGTGTTCTGTATGTGATTTGAGCCTAAGAACGATTGTCCAAGTCCTGCATCTATAAGTAGGCTAGCACATCCTTTTTTTATTTACTAGGGTAGCTTCCATAGATCCCTACCTCAGTCGCCTCCTACGGCATGGCTTCTTCTTCTTCTTCTTTGCGTTCGTTTTTTACGAACAATTTTAATCACTCTTTCTGATGTTTGATCTTTGCCAAGAACGTGTATACGTTGCACATTGGTTTGGTAGGCCCTAAACGAATAGACTTGTACATGTTTAGGACACGTGCATCCGATTTCAACCAAACCTCCTTAGCCGCCTCTTACGACATTCATGGCAGGTAATAGTGGTTTTATTCTTTACACCCCAAATGTGGGTCCTGTAACCACTGGGGCGCGGCATGGCCTATAGGCCGCAGTGTTACTATTCTTTGCTCCCCTTGTGAGTCCCGACGACACACAGGCGCACGCTGATATCAAGTGATAGAAGAAAAACTAGTCACGACAGAAATGGCATGTCTACGCAGAAAGCTGATAGTATCAAGAAGTGACCGGTTTAGAAATGAAGACATCAGGAAACAAGTGGAAACACCCGCCCGTGTGGTTACCCGGGCCCAAATTTGGGGTGTAAACAATAGAACCGATGTTACCTGCCCCGCATGTCGTAAGAGGTGACTAAGGAAGTTTGGCTGAAATCGAATGCACGTGTTCTAAATGTGTAGAAGTCTTTGCGTTTAGGGGCCTACCAAACCAATGTGTAACGTATACACGTTCTTGGCAAAGATCAAACATATCACAAAGAGTGATTAAAATTGGTCGTAAAGAAGAGAACGCAAAGAAGAAGAAGTGGGTACACCATCAGTACTAAACTTCATCAAGAAACAACAAATTAAATGATTCGGCCACATAAGCAGATTACCAACAAACAGTGTACCTCAAAGAGCAAAGTTACTCCAATACAGTGGATACAAAGCAAAATGCCGTTAACACAATTTGGGTAACTCAGAGTTAAAATAAGAAATAAAAAAAACTGTTTATGAAGCTCACACAAAAGCTCGTTCTATAAATCTCTTCTTATCCTGACGCTGTGAGACAAAACGAGATTGGAGAAAAGAAGAAGAAGAATATGACACATACTTGATTGATTTATTGATTGATTGATTGATTTGATCATTGATTGATTGATATGATTGATTGATTCATTGATTGATTGATTGATTGATTAATTGATTGATTGATTGATTGATTAATTGATTGATTTGAATTGAGTTTTTAAGACGATTATTGATTGATGTGAGATTGATGATTGACTTGATTGATTGATTGATTGATTGACTGATTGATTGATGACTGATTGATTGATTGATTGAATTGATTGATTAGAGTTGATTGACTGATTGATTGATTGACTGATTGATTGACTGACTGATTGATTGATTGATTGATTGATTGATTGATTGACTGATTGATGACTGATGATTGAATTGATTGATTGACTGATTGATTGACTGATTGATTGGATTGATTGACTTGATTGATTGATGACTGATTGATTGATTAGATACTTGATTGATTGATGATTGACTACTGATATTGATTGATTACTATTGATTGACTATGATTGATTGATTGACTATTGATTGACTAATTATGACTATGCTATTGATTTGATGATTGATTATTGATTGATTGACTGATTGATACAATATCACATTAGAAAATGTACTGTAGCCAACTTATATCTTGCTGTCTTCTCTTAGCTGAGAGTAAGTTTTAAAAAAGTAAAGGAACCCGTTCATACCTCGTGGTATATAGGGCAATACAGTGTAAGGCCTGTATTTTTCATTGACTGTCGGCACACGATGGGTGATGTGGTCAGCACACCCCGGCTACCTTTACTTTCCCAGAGCATGTCTGGTACCCAGTTGAGGCTGGGTCGACATGAGAGCCGTCGCGTTCGGGAAAAATTCCACGCCCACTGCGGTACTTGAACCCAGACCACCAGCGTTGAGAAGCGAGTTCACTAACAACTACGCTACCTCGGCTCTCATCTGCGGAGTGCAGGTGTGTAAACAAATTCAAATGAAGATTTCTTATTTTTTACTTTACAAAATCTTGATGAATGATATGACATTTTGTAATAAATGAATGCACTTTGTTATCTAATCCACCGGAGCAACATGAATGCTGATCTTGCAGTTAATCTGCTGATAGAAGATAATGCAAGGGATGATGATGTTGTTGCAGTGGCGGGGGCTGACAAAAATTATCGGAAAAATTCAATGTTTTTTTGGTTATGTGTTTATTTTTAAAATTATAAATGCACATTACATATTATTTTGAGTGGTGCCTGCCTCCAGTGGCCCTAATGACGAGCCGCCTCTGTGTTGTTGTACATACCGATTAGGGGCCTACCAAACTAATGTGCGACGTATACACGTTATTTTCAAAGATCAAACATATCACAAAGAGTGATTACAATTGGTCGTAAAGAACGAACGTAAAGAAGAAGAAGAAGGTGTATACCCATGGGTCGCTCATCGTGGTGAGAAGTCAGGCTGGGGTTTCTTGGCTAATGTACATGGTAGGGTTGTTGCAGAGCGAAGTGGGGCATACATGACAACTACTTCTTGTATGAGGATGGAGGTTGAGGCCGTTACTGCTGCCCTCCATTTGCTCTCTGGGATTTCATTTACTGGGGCCGTTATTGTATCTGACTCTCAGTCGATGCTTCACAAGATCCAAAAGGGCAGGCTTCGATATAAGTGGATGTCGTCTATAGAAGTTTATAACCTCCAGCGGCTTATGTGCATATACTGTCCTGGCATGCGGGTGTTTGCGGTAATGAGAGAGCGGACAGGCTTGCATCAACAGCATCGATTGTTGGGGAGTTGAAGATGGATAAGGGGATGTTTTTCGGTCTCTTCGCGACTGCCTGTTGGATGAAGACACTAAAATAGATGTTGAATCGATCCAGAGATTTAAGCAGTTTGGAGTTACCCATTGTATAAGTCGAACTGGATGTTTGAGGGGCAGAGTGAGAGGTGTGTTTAATCAGCGAGCCAGGGAACCATCAGTATGAACACTCTTCGATATCTATTGGGGGAGACTGAGCACCTATGGGTCTGCCGGAGTGTAATGACGTCAGTTTAGTAACCAGTTACAAAGTAACCAAAATAATTGATAATCCAATAAGGGAAAGAATAATGTATGATTGCGTAAAAGCTTTGGGACGGATTAGCGTAATGTAGCACTGTGTAACAGTGAGAAAACCAATCGGAGCATTACAAGACAGGCACTGTTTTAGAACCCGTAGTTAAAAAGGTCATGGACATTAAACAAACAGATCGAAAAATCTCTGTAAAGGAGGTCACAGAGATGTGGTTTTACAGAAGAATGGCTAGAATCCTATGAACTGCTAAAATGACTAATGTTGAGGTGTTGAATGAGGTCAATACACAGAGAAAGCTTATCATCAATATAAGAAAGAGGCAGTCATCATTTTCGGGCATGTGATAAGGAGGGGAAGTTTAGAACACATTGTAACAACTGGTAAAATCGAGGGTAGACGAGACAGAGAAAGAAAATTTCGGATATCTTGACTTTAAGGTATGGGTAGAGCGTCAACATCTGAGTTGATAGCAAACATCAACGACAGAGATTTGTGGAGATCCATGATCGCCTACACCAGCCGGCACGACACCTGATGATGATGAGTTTAAACGGAGGAGGGGAAGGGTACAAATACATGAACTTACAAAATAGAGCTGGATACTGATATTAAAAGGACAAGTAAAAGGATAGGCGTGACACAGAGAAAACGTATTATCAATATCTTCTTCTTCTTCTTTGCGTTCATTCTTTACGACAAATTGTAATCACTCTTTGTGATATGGTTGATCTTTGTCAAGAACGTGTACACGTTGCACAATGAGAACAAGGAGTTTTTTTGCAAGAACCCCAGAGGAAACAACGGAAGCAAAGAATATGAACAAATAAACAGTGTACAGGTATTAAGAGCTTCCGAAGAAACAAATAGACAAAGACAGGATTCGAACCCCTTACCCTTATTTCTTACGACACCCATCGCCTAGCCTAGCAATACTAACCTCCTTACGACACCCATCGCCTAACCTAGCAATACTAGCGTCCTTACGGTACCCATCGCCTAGCCTAGCAATACTAGCGTCCTTACGGTACCCATCGCCTAGCCTAGCAATACTAGCGTCCTTACGGTACCCATCGCCTAGCCTAGCAATACTAGAGTCCTTACGACACCCATCGCCTAGCCTAGCAATACTAACGTCCTTACGACACCCATCGCCTAACCTAGCAATACTAGCGTCCTTACGACACCCATCGCCTAGCCTAGCAATACTAGCGTCCTTACGACACCCATCACCTAGCCTAGCAATACTAACCTCCTTACGACACCCATCGCCTAACCTAGCAATACTAGCGTCCTTACGGTACCCATCGCCTAGCCTAGCAATACTAACGTCCTTACGACACCCATCGCCTAGCTTAGCAATACTAGCGTCCTTACGACACCCATAGCCTAACCTAGCAATAATAACGTCCTTACGACACCCATCGCCTAACCTAGCAATACTAGCGTCCTTACGACACCCATCGCCTAGCCTAGCAATACTAGAGTCCTTACGACACCCATCGCCTAACCTAGCAATACTAGAGTCCTACGACACCCATCGCCTAACCTAGCAATACTAAGTCCTACGACACCCATCGCCTACCTAGCAATACTAGCCTCCTTACGACACCCATCGCCTAGCCTAGCAATATACGTCCTTACGGACCCATCGCCTAACCTAGCAATACTAACGTCCTTACGAACACAACCATTGATACATTCGATTGGTGTCGTAAGAAATAAAATTGAACCGCACACACAGGGGGTTTGTCACCCGTAGTCCAACGCGTTACGAACACGCTGGACAGGCGGGCGGCTACGTCCTGTAAAGGATATATCACGATTTCATTTCATACATCATTTCATACATCATTTTCACTTTACATCATTTCATACATCATTTCATACATCATTTCATACATCATTCATAGTAGCTTCTGAGGTCTCAGTGGCAGAGTGGTTAAGCCCTTTACCTTGCGAGCCGAAGGTCATGCGATCGAATCCGGACGGCGGCCTTCTATTCACGAGTGCAGTTTTTTCCAGAGACCCTAGGATTGTTACCGGAGCTACGAAGTCCGTGCTTTATGCAATATTCTCAGCAGGTGGCGTGCCATTTCTGCGGAGAGGGACCGAGCCACATGAGGTAAAACCCGGTGCAATGAAGTAAATCCTTCGACTTAAAAACCCTTCAAGAGCCGCTGTAGCGTAGTTGTTAGTGAACTCGCTTCGCAAGGCTGGTTGTCATGGTTCAGCTCCCGCAATGCGCGTGGAATTTTTCCCGACCGCGACGGCTCTCAGGTCGACCCAGCCTCAACTGGGTACCAGACATGCTCTGGGAAAGTAAAGGCGGCCGGCGTGATGCTGACCACATCACCCATCGTGTGCCGACGGTCAATGAAAAATACAGACCTAACACTGTATTGACCTATATACCACGAGGTATGAAAGGGTTCCTTTCTTTTTTAAAAACCCTTTAAATCATAGTAGCTTCAATTTTATTATAAGAAGGAACGAAGGTTTTTTTTGTGGTTTTTTTCCGATCCAGAAGCACTTGAGCTGAAAGCTCTTCGGCTCGGTGTCATGGACATCGTAAATCTGGGGAACCTGTAGCTTTTCTGCCAGTCCACGGAGTTGAACCCGCACTTACAGAGGACTAGTCACCCGTAGTCCAACGCGCTACGAACACGCTGGGCACGCGGGCACGAAGGTGTTTTAAAAACCCCAGGGGAATTTTGTCTTCTACCCAGGACCCGGTGTCTTCTATACAATAAACCACTTCTATCATCCTCCACTTCTATCTTGCCACACCTGTCTCAATGATAAACACTTTCATTTGTCTTGAAATTTGTCAGAACTTTTGTTATCATTCATGTCCCTCACAAACAGTTTTATATCTCCTGTAGTTTGTCGATGACCTTTTTCTGACCCTTAACACGGTTAATTTAAACATCCTCTGTGTTCTAATCGTACCCTTCGATCTCATTCCTTTTATCCCCAGTGAAAAGTACTTCACAATCTGACTTCTTGGTACTACCAGAACAATTGCAAACCAGGAATTAAATTTGATGAAGATTTAAAAGATGACATCAAAAACACGTATGTCACTCTTAAGGTGATTTTTAGTAGACAGTTCCGGAAGCTGTTGAATGGTGAGCAAGTTTTAATAGGTGACGGTACCGCCTGTGTGGAGCCGAGCCCTCAAGGGAAGCAAAATATAGTACCTCTGCGATCTACAAGGCATGTCAAAAGAGGCGACTGATGTAGAACCTAGGGAAGCTACCCTAGAAATAATATGAACATCGAACATCGTGGCATATCCTTTACAGAAGGTAGCCATCAACCACAGTAAATGCGTCGTTTATTTTCTAGGCGCCACTTATACGTTCAGTAGTTTGTCATTGCTATCTAAACGGGGATGTCTATTTTTACCTAAATAAAAATCTCTCCAAAAAATATTTGCTTCCAAACTTGCTCACCGTGGGGTTTGAACCAGGTACACTTGGGTTCGTGATCAAGCTCACTACCGCTTGAGCTACAGACGCTCACTATGGAGAGCAAGTTTTAAAAGGTGACGGTGCCGAGCCCTCAAGGGAAACAAAATATAGTACCTCTGCAACCTACAAGGCATGTCAAAAGAGGCGACTGATGTAGGACCTATGGAAGCTACCTAGTAAATAAAAAGCATCGCAGAAATCGAATGTGCTAGCCTACTTGTAGGTGCATAACCGGCACAACGTACAATCGCTCTTAAACTCAGATCACATACAAATAACACAGAGTTGTTAACAAGTGGTCTTCTTCTTCTTCTTCTTCTTTGCGTTCGTTCTTTATGACCAATTTTAATCACTCTTTGTGATATGTTTGATCTTTGCCAAGAACGTGTATACGTTACACATTGGTTTGGTAGGCCCCTAAATGTATAGACTTCTACACGTTTAGGACATGTGCATCCGATTTCAGCCAAACCTCCTTAGTCGCCTCTTACGACATGCTTGGCAGGTAACAGTGGTTCTATTCTTTACACCCCAAATTTGGGCCTCGGTAACCACTCGGGCGAACAAGTGGTCGATAGGAAGCGGTCAAAGAAGAAGAAGAATAGTTGACGGTTCAAATCCCATGTTAGAGTTATAAATCATTTTGTTACTCTTCATCCTACACCATGTCTCTGTGGTGTAGAGGTAAGGTGCCGCCTCTCGTTCCAAAAGTACTCGGTTCACTCCCTCGTGTAGCCGTCGGAGCATTTTCCAATTCCTGATCTCGATGTTAGTGAGATCAAGTTCTTACTCCTATCGGAGACCGGCGATATAACGTAGATTATGTGTTTAAGTTTCAAGAGATCTTTACTCTGCAGTATTTACGAACCCACACACGAAATACCTCACTGTCCTCTCTGCATTCTTTGTAAACCCACACACGAAACACCTCACTGTCCTCTCTGCATTTTGTAAACCCAACACGAAAAACCCTACTGTCCGGTTTGCATTCTTTGTAAACCCACACACGAAAACCCAACTGCCGCTCTTCATACTTTATAAACCCACACACGAAACAATCCATGCCCCTCTGCATTATTTATGAACCCATCACACCCGAAACACTCCCTCTGAATTATTTTTAAACCACACACGAAACAGCCCACGTCTACTCGAATATATTCATGAATCCACACACAAAACACACCCCTGCTCTCTGAATATATTCATACATCCACACACGAATTTCCTCACTGCCCAGTCTGAATATATTCATAAACCCACACACGAATCACCTCACGCCTACTCTGAATATATTCATAAACCCACACACGAATCATCTCACTGCCCACTCTGAATATATTCATAAACCCACACACGAATCACACTCACTCTGAATTATTTAAACCACACGAACGCCCACTCTGAATATATTCATAAACCCACACACGAATCACCTCACTGCCCACTCTGAATATATTCATAAACCCACACACGAATCACCTCACTGCCCACTCTGAATATATTCATAAACCCACACACGAATCACCTCACTGCCCACTCTGAATATATTCATAAACCCACACACGAATCACCTCACTGCCCACTCTGAATATATTCATAAACCCACACACGAATCACCTCACTGCCACTCTGAATATATTCATAAACCCACACACGAATCACCTCACTGCCCACTCTGAATATATTCATAAACCCACACACAAATCACCTCACTGCCCACTCTGAATATATTCATAAACCCACACACGAATCTCTCACTGCCCAATCTGAATATATTCATAAACCCACACAGAATCACTCACTGCCCACTCTGAATATATTCATAAACCCACACACAATCCTCACTGCCCAATCTGAATATATTCATAACCCACACACGAATCACCTCACTGCCCACTCTTGAATATATTCATAAACCCACACACGAATCACCTCACTGCCTACTCTGAATATATTCATAAACCCACACACGAATCACCTCAATGCCTACACTGAATATATTCATAAACCCACACACGAATCACCTCAATGCCTACACTGAATATATTCATAAACCCACACACGAAACACCCCACTCCCCACTCTGAATTATATTTCCCATATTTCATCTCATACCGGAAATGGCCACATGAAATACTGTGTGCCCACAATCGTTACATTTTCTAGATGCCGTTGGCAATGTCTGAAGCAGTGGACACACTCCTTTCTTCACGTGCATGTAAATGAGAGCAACATTTTTATGAATCTATTAACCTTGAGGTCAACAAGATGGCTATATGTCAAAGGTTATATGTTTGGAAATGGAAATTGTTAATTTTCTGTTTTACATTACAACTGTTGAATGGAGCGCAACTTCTTCTTCTGTTTTTGTGGTAGTGATTTAGCAACGTTTCAGATATTGACTTTTGATCCAATGCTCGCCTGTATGTGACAGGGGTATGAAAGGAGATCCAAGAATAGTAACACTGCCACCTACAAGGCATGTCGTAAGAGGTGAATCAGGTAGGGGTCTAGGGAAGTTACCCTAGTAGATAAAAAGAGTCCCAGAAATCGGATATGCTGGCCTACTGGTAGGCGCATAACTGGCACAACGTGTATTATCTCTTAGGCTCAGATCACATACAAATCACAAAGAGTGGTTTAACAGGGGGTAAATAGGGAGCGCTCGAAGACGCAGACTTTTGATTCATTGCCTGCCCGTCTGTTGCTGAGGCTTGCAAGGGGAGCAAAGAACAGTAACACTGCATTCTTCAAGGCATGTCCAAAGTGTGGACTGACGTAGGGTTCTAGGAAAGCTAATATAGTAAATAAAAAGCGTCGCAGAAATCGGATGTGCTGGCCTACTTGTAGGCGCATAGCTGACACAACGTACAATCACTCTTAGGCTCGGATCACATACAAATCACAAAGAGCGGTTAAACAAGTGGTCGATATAGAACGTCGAAGAAGAAGAAGAAGAAATGGAATGCTATGTAGTTATATTGTTGCAAATCACTATCATCACTCATTCTTTCATAACTCTCTTTCAATGCTCATATGGATCCAATAGTTGTAGCAAATCGCAACATATTGAGACATTAATTCAGTTAGTCTATTAGCAATTTGTAACTCTTTGAAGCAAATATGGGAGATAATTAACTTAATGAACAACAAAGTTGCTGTTCCTAACAAGAAATATGGGAGATAATTAACTTAATGAACGTAAAAGTTGCCGTTCCTAACAACAAATATGGGAGATAATTAACTTAATGATACAACAAAAAGTTGCCTGCTCCTGACAACAAATATGGGAGATAATTAACTTAATGAACAACAAAGTTGAACTCGCTTCTCAAGGCTGGTGGTCTGAGTTGAACTCCCGCAATGTGCGTGAAATTTTTCCCGACCGCGACAGCTCTCAGGTCGACCCAGCCTCAAGTGGGTACCAGACATGCTCTGGGAAAGTAAAGGCGGCCGGTGTGATGCTGACCACACCACCCATCGTGTGCCGACGGTCAATGAAAAATACAGGCCTAACACTGTAATGCCCTATATACCACGAGGTATGAAAGGGTTCCTTTACTTTACTTTTACAACAAAGTTGCCGTTCCTAACAACAAATATGGGAGATATTAACTTAATGAACGAAAAAGTTGCAGTTCTAAACAACAAATATGGGAGATAATTAAATTAATGTACAAAAACAGTAGTTATTCACGACATATATGGGAGATAATTCAATAAATGTACCAAAAAGTTGAGGTTCTTTGCCAACAAAAGAAGACAGTTAAATAGAGACGATAAGTTGTATTGCATTTAATAAGACTGTTTGAACTTCCAAACGTTTTAGATGAGTTGTGTTATTATTTATGTTGGTTTTACATTCTGTCATTTGTTCCATTTGCCAGCAGTTTATGTGGCACATAATACAAGAGACAGATACACAATTTTCAGCTATCTATCAACAAAGAAATTAACGGCGCCATTTCATACATTCTTAAGACAAGCTGAAGCTTCCAGTTTCTCCACTCCATCAAGACTTAATGCGTTAACTGCCTAGACCTGTCAAACAATGAACCACAGATCTCTTGTACTTTCTCGCCTTTCTTGTTATTTGTTATTTCGTTAAAGCAGTTACTCACTTAACGATGTCTTCGGTTAACGATTTATTCTTTAATGGTTAAATGAAGAGCCTCTATGGCGTAGAGGTTAGACACTCGCTTCTAGCTTACAAAGGTACTTGGTTTTATCTTGAGCACTAGAAATACCTATTTGTAGTTCAAAATCGGAAAGAGCAGGCTGGAAAGACGCTGTCCGAGTAAAATGCATTCTACTTTTTCTTATTTTCTCGTCACACTGTATAGTATTACAAAGTATAGTAACACTGCCTCGTCCTCCGGCCCATCATGTTCGTAGCGCGTTGGACAACGGGTGACAAGGTCCTTGTTAGTGCGGTTCAATTTCGCGTCTTGGGAGAAAATCCACAGATTCTCCAGATTTACGGGCACCGAACCGAAGGGTTCCGATGTCCATGGCACTGAGCCGAAGAGCTGAAAGCTCAAGAGCTTCTGGATCGCATAAAAAAATTACTACCAGAAATCAAGACACATCAAAGGAAAATACAAAAAGGTGTGGAGGCAACAAACCCACAGCAAACACCCACAAGATCCAATCTGTTGACTAAACAGAAAACACTACATAACAATCTTTCGCATAAAAACAGTTCACTGCAGACTCAACCATCACATGTACAAAATAAAGATTGCTCAGACTGCACAGTGCGCAATGTCAGACTGAAACACATACTTCCGTGCACATCCTGCAGTCATGTCCCTCATACACACACCAACGAAACGAAACATGGCCTCATGGGCACAGCTTACAGAGCACATCCTGCAGTCATGTCCATCATACATACACTAACGAAACGAAACATGGCCTCATGGACACAGCTTACAAAAGCACACCTTGCAGTCATGTCCATCATACACACACCAACGAAACGAAACATGGCCTCATGGACACAGCTTACAGAGCACACCTGCAGTCATGTCCATCATACAACACAACGAAACGAAACATGACCTCATGGACACAGCTTACAGAGCACACCTTGCAGTCATGTCCATCATACACACACTAACGAAACGAAACATGACCTCATGGCACAGCTTACAAGAGCACACCTTGCAGTCATGTCCATCATACACACACCAACGAAACGAAACATGACCTCATGGACACAGCTTACAGAGCACATCCTGCAGTCATGTCCATCATACATACACTAACGAAACGAAACATGACCTCATGGACACAGCTTACAGAGCACACCTTGCAGTCATGTCCATCATACACACACTAACGAAACGAAACATGACCTCATGGACGCAGCTTACAGAGCACATCCTGCAGTCATGTCCATCATACATACACCAACGAAACGAAACATGACCTCATGGACACAGCTTACAGAGCACACCTTGCAGTCATGTCCATCATAAACACTAACGAAACGAAACATGACCTCATGGACAGCTTACAGAGCACACCTTGCAGTCATGTCCATCATACATACACTAACGAAACGAAACATGACCTCATGAATAAAGTGTACAGAGCAAGCTAGGGAAATCACGATGAACTCAACTGACATGCAGCTTCATAAATGCAATATATCTCATGGTTTAGACCAGTGTTTCATACCACCGCCCAGTAGGCACTGAAGCGTTCTAGGAGGGCGTAGTTGGTTCAGAAGAATTTGTGAGCGGGGGAGTTGGTGCTCAATCGATTATGGACCGTGGCACCTTAAAGAAGAAATTAATAATAATATTTTAAAATAAATTTGTTCGTAATTTTGCGATTAAATAATCAATTAAAATTTGAATTCTGCATTTAATTCATCTTATACCTGTCTTACACGATCTATTTTTCCATAAACTTTTATTTCATGATATAATCATTTGAAAATTGACCATGTATGACAGAAATATATATCTATTTTCTATGTCAAAGAGAAAATAGAGCATGTATATATATGTGGGGGGCGTTGGCAAACTGTTTGTTTGTTTGTTAAGTAGGATTAAAGCCTCTTTAAGGCGAACCTTTATTGGTTATATCAGAGCGTGTAGGCCAACAAACATGAAAAATAAGAATTAACTTCTTTCGGAGAATCCAGTAATGTTTGTTTGTTTAGTAGGGGATTAAAGCCTCTTTAAGCTGAGGCACGCCCTTTCAACCTAAGGCGAACCTTTTATTGGTTATATCAGAGCGTGTAGGCCAACAAACATGAAAAATAAGAATTAACTCCATTCGGAAAATCCACTAGTTAAAATAATTTACCGAATAAGGCAAACTGTTATAATGTGTAAGAGGGTGTTACAAAGTTTATGTTGTGCAAAGTGGGCGGTGGGCCGAAAAAGTTTGGGAATCTATTGTTTAGACGAGCATACGAAACCGAACGTAAAGAAGAATATATATATTTATATACCTTTGTCCCATAAAAACAAAAAGAACATTCTGGAACAAACAAGACTAAATGGCGTGTGAGTGTTTATTTTCTGTCATATCAGGATAGTTATTCCCCTTTGGTAATTCGACAGGGTAGAGTTCTTTTCTCATTTTCAAATTTCCAGCTCATTTGACGAAGCACATATACGCTGTTTTTATTCACTTTTTCCAGCAACAAAACTGGGTATCGTTTACAAAACGTATATTATATTCACATTGTTTACATAGGAAAGCTGTGAGACATGGTGGTGTTCCATTGTAAACAATATTGGGAGGAGGAAAAAGTTGAAATCGTTGGCTGTTTTTCATATCAAAATAGTTGATTTTCTTTCAAGTATAGGCTGCGGACAGTTTCGTTGCAAATTGTTTCGTGTGGATTCTTACAAAAGGACGATGGCACCGCCCGTTCAGAAAGCAATGGCAAACTACTGAACGTAATAATGCCTAGAAAAATCACAAATACCGTTAAAAAGCTTGGGTTGATTCGCAAAGTCCTGTAAAGGATATGCAATTATCTTTTTTATACATATAGATGTTTTTCGCTTGTCAGCTTTGAAGTCATGCATAGTTAGAACGAATAATATGACACCTCTGATGTATTTTTTGCTGGAAGGCTTGCTTTTTTTGATTCACTGATTGATTGATAGGATGTTAAAGCACGTTGATGAGTAACAATGTGTATATGGCACATCTGCTTGATTTTTGTGAAAAGGCTTGCTTTCTTTGATTGATTCATTGATTGATGGGACCATCATCAATACACGTTGGTGAGTAACTATGTGTGCTCCGATCTCTTTCTTACACAGGAAGATAGCATCGGCAGTGCACAAACTCCGTAGCAACGACGAGGTCCCCGTTGCAATTTTTAAGTTAATGACGCCCGAGTGGTTACCGGGGCCCAAATTTGGGTGTACAGAATAGAAGCACTGTTACCTGCCATGCATGTCGTAAGAGGCGACTAAGGAGGTTTGGCTGAAATCGGATGCATGTGTCCTAAACGTGTAGAAGTCTATGATTTTAGAGGCCTACCAAACCAATGTGCAACGTATACACGTTCTTGGCAAAATCAAACATATCACAAAGAGTGATTAAAATTGGTCGTAAAGAACGAACGCAAAGAAGAAAAGAAAAAATGTTACTGAAAATATAGTGTTGGAATTAAAAGAAAATCTTTCGAATTAATTTTGCTCTAGCAGCCGCTTTCCAACCTGCTCATCTCGAATTTGAACTGCCAATGGTTCTTTTATGTATACAGCTTGAACACGTGAGCTACGTTTTGTTGTCCGTCTCCGATATGACTAGGAACTCGATCTCACCTACATTAAGATTATAGATCTTTGGAAAAATATCCGGATGGCTCTACAAGGAAGCGAACTGAGAACCTTCGAGACGAGAAGTGAACAGATAACCTCTACCACACAGAGACTTATCAGTATTCCGCGCTATTCAGACGAAGCTTATTCTGAATTCTGAGGGACTTGTAATTTTAGATCTCTTAGTCAAGTATCAGATAACATACAGTCTAACAGCGCACCGAACGCCTGTCTGCCCAGCGTGTTCGTAGCGCGTTGGACTACGGGTGACTATCCTCTGTGTGTGCGGGTTCAATTCCGCGCGATGGCAGAAAAAGCCACAGATTCCCGAGATTTATGGTGTTCGTGACACCGAACCGAAGGGTTACGATGTCATGGCACCGAGCCGAAGAGCTGAAAAGCTCAAGTGCTTCTGGATCGGAAAAAATGTCTACTTAGTATATATTGCAAAGTAATTGCGTCCAGAGATAAAATAAATCATGGAGTGATAGGGTTACTTGTATTTCTTATTCCGCCCGAGTGATTACCGGGGCCCACATTTGGGGTGTAAAGAATAGAACCACTGTTACCTGCCACGATTATCGTACGAGGCGATTAAGGAGGTTTGGTTGAAATCGGATGCACGTGTTCGCTAGGGAATGCTAACTCGAAACAAATGCTTGCAGAAAACGGATGCACCAGGTCGTAAGGTGTATAACATGGTGCAGCGACCCCTCACAATGAAGAATGGGATAACGGATTCTAAGGTCGAAGATCAGCCTAGGAGATTTAGCCACGCAGTAAGAATGTCAGATCTACCATCACGAGGGTGGCCAAAACTTACTTCTGGGAGAGGTCGGCACAAACGGGGAAGCAGAAATCATAGGAATTATATCCTACAAACTGCCCCCAGTATGCAGAATTAAAAATAAAGAGGTGACCAGCATACACTAGCGTCCAAGACAAACTGTATGGCGTGGCTGATAATCTGAGACAGACGGCTGCCTTTATTAGAGAATCCGAAATCTCAATCTAGTGAGAACGCAGAAGACAAACTGTATGGCGTGCTGATAATCTGAGACAGACGGCTGCCTTTATTAGAGAATCGAAATCTCCCAGGAAATCTCAGGCCTTTGTAAAAGTGAGAACGCAGAAGATGAAGAATATTTCTTATTCTGTAAAATAGAATTATACTTCGGAAAAATAGTTGTCGACGCCCATGGCTACATCTGCTTTGCAGGGGCGCAGCTCACTAACGTTCTCAGCTCCCGGTTGTTTCCTGGGTCTGCAAGGAGTGCAAAGAATAGTAACACTGCAACCTACAATGCATGTCGTAAAAGGCGACTGATGTAGGGCCTAGGGATGCTACCATAGTAAATAAATAGCAGCGCAGAATCGGATGTGCTGGTCTACTTGAAGGCGCATAACTGGCACAACGCACAATCGTTCTTAGGCTCAGATCACATACAAATCACACAGAGTGGTTAACAAGAAGTCGATATGGAGCGTTCGTCGAATAAGAAGAAGAATCGATAACTTTCTCGTAAAACATAAAAATCACAAAGAATAGTTTGCTTGTTGATAAGAACAAACATGCCCTTACAACACAATTTAAAAAAATTTTCCGATCCAGAAGCACTTGAGCTTGTCAGCTCTTCGGCTCGCTGCCATGGACATCGTAACCCTTCGGTTCGGTGCCACGAACACCGTAAATCTGGGGAATCCGTGGCTTTTTCTGCCATCCCGCGGAATTGAACCCGCACACACAGAGGGGTAGTCACCCGTAGTCCAACGCGCTACGAACACGTTGGGCAGACGGGCTAAAACACAATTAAAGAAACTAAAAACAGTATGGAATGGAACTGATAAGAAAACGAAGATCAGAATACTAAGAACATTTATATAAAGTGTTTTAAAGCCGAAGGATTGACTTCATTGCACCGGGTTTACCCATATAGCTCGTCCTCTCGCAGAAATGATCCACACATGCCGAGTATTGCACAAGTATGGACTCAGCTTCAGCAACAATCCTAGGTCTCTGGAAAAAACTGAACTGTGAACAGAACGGCGAGGTCTGGATTCAACCACGACCTTCGACTCACAAGGGCAATGCCGTAACCACTTAGCCGCAGAGACCCCGAAATACATGCATATTCCAGTGGCGCCTGCGTGCCAGCGTGTTCGTAGCGCGTTGACTGTGGTGACTTTCCTCTGTGTGTACAGGTTCAATTCCGTGGGCAGGCAGAAGCACAGATTCCCAGATTCACGTGTTCGTGCACCGAACCGAAGAGTTACGATGTCCATGGCACCGAGCCGAAACTGAAAAGCCGTGCTTCTGATCGAAAAAATATTCCCAGTGGCTACGTATGGGTGTGAAGCATGGACATTTAACATGGCAGGAGGGGAAAACATATAAATGTTTTTTAATATAAGTGTTACAGAAGTATCTTCGGTATATCATGGACAGAGAAGAGAACAACTAGATCTTTCTAGACAGAACACAAGAAGAGAACAACTACATCTATCTAGAACACAACACAAAACTTAAGAAAACCTGCTGATGCTACAATTTACAATCTTCTTCTTCAGCTATCTCAGGTCATGCACTTAATTTACTGTGGATCACAAACTGGGCCTTCAGCTTCAGGTCTGTCAGGTTTCCTACTTCAGCGATCTCTGGTCATGCGCTTAATTTACTGTGGGTCACAAACTGGGCCTTCAGCTTCAGGTCTGTCAGGTTTCCTACTTCAGCGATCTCTGGTCATGCACTTAATTTACTGTGGATCACAAACTGGGCCTTCAGCTTCAGGTCTGTCAGGTTTCCTACTTCAGCGATCTCAGGTCATGCACTTAATTTACTGTGGATCACAAACTGGGCCTTCAGCTTCAGGTCTGTCAGGTTTCCTACTTCAGCGATCTCAGGTCATGCGCTTAATTTACTGTGGATCACAAACTGGGCCTTCAGCTTCAGGTCTGTCAGGTTTCCTACTTCAGCGATCTCTGGTCATGCACTTAATTTACTGTGGATCACAAACTGGGCCTTCAGCTTCAGGTCTGTCAGGTTTCCTACTTCAGCGATCTCAGGTCATGCGCTTAATTTACTGTGGATCACAAACTGGGCGGTCAGCTTCAGGTCTGTCAGGTTTCCCCAAGGCTAAAATGAGAGAAATGAAGTACAGTGTATTATCACATATAGACACGAAGATTTGAAGAAGACGATCATGGAACGAGACAAAGAGGAGTATAGGAAGACCACGGAAAAGATGGATTCAGGATGCAACTACTAATTTGAGCATAACGGCCGCAGAAGCGGGACATCTTGCATATGAGATAGAGAAATTCCGAAGAACTGTTAAGGTGGTAATTCTCTGCTATTGGATGATGATTAACAGTGGCGGCTCGTGATCATTTTATTGTGGGACCAGACAAAATTTTCAGAAAAATCATGGTTTCAGTTAGGTTATATTTTAATGTAAAAAATAAATACACGTTACACCTTATTTTTGGTGGGCCCGGCCCCACTGGCCCTAATGACGAGCCGCCACTGATGAATGATAAGATAAATGATAAAGATGAAGAAAAAGAAAAAGATGAAACTATTAACAAAGAGACAACAAATCCAAGAATACAAAAGAAAGAGACATTGAGTTAAAACAATAGTTAAAACAACAAACTGAAAAAAACTGCACGCATAAAACACACACCAAAAAAAAACACACAAAAATTGAATAATGTTCATAGGAAAAGCTATCAATGCAGAACAAAAAAGGAAGTTACATGTAGGTTTCGCTAAATTTCTTCTCCAAACAAACGGAATTCAAGAAATCTTCTAGTATTTCACCAACCGAGCACGAGGTAATACTACTAACTTTTCTCCCTTTGCGACCAGAAAGAGTTACGTTTTTGTGTATGCGTTTTTCACCTGCAGCTGAAATCCCCATTTTGTTAGGGGAAAAAGGGGAAAAAAGGGGAAAAAATTCCATTTGATTCGTTGTCATGCCTTGTGTGAATATGTTTGGTACATATGTTTAGATGAAATGAGTTTGTTGTTTGTCTCTACGTCCCGTGGGGAGATGCACATTTTGTTCTTTCGTTAGATATCTTATAGTTTGATATTTTCTCAAGATTTTGCTTGTATTTTTAGCTCATTATCTCTTCTTGTTGGAAAAGTGTGTTCTATACATAATCTGTGGGCGTCCGTAGCTTAAGCGATAGTGAACTCGATCACAACTCAAGTGTACTGGTTCAAACTCCGCGACGGGCAGTTTGGAAGCTTCTTCTTCGAACGCTCCATATTGATCACTTGTTAAACCACTCTGTGTGATTTGTATGTGATCTGAGCCTAAGAAGGGTTGCACGTTGCGCCAGTTATGCACCTACAAGTAGGCCAGAACATCCGATTTCTGCAATGCTTTTTATCTACTAGAGTAGTTTTCCTAGGTCCTACACCAGTCGCTTCTTACGACATGCCTTACAGGTCGCAGTGGTACTGTTCTTTGATTCCCTTGTGGACCCTGGCACCACGCGAGCGAGTTTGAAAACAAATTTGTTCCTATGGATTTTTTACATACGGTAAACGCCCGTGAAGATGGAGATATGTTGGACACACCTTGAGGAGAAATGATCAACGAATATCAAAGCAGGCATTGAAGTGGGATGCAAAGAGTCCAAGAAAGAGAGGACGACCTAAGGAGACCCTGAAACGAACTCTGCTGAGAGAGGCAAGAAATATCGGTCTCAGTTCCATGGATGAGATTGAACGAGTTGTCAGGATAGGCGGTAGGGATAAATTGGTTGCAGGCCCTATGTAACGTATAACGGTATAAGAGGAATTGTTATTATTATTGTACAGGAGGTAGGAGTGTTAATTCCTGTTCTCACGCGTGGAACGTCGAGCGTGGGATTAAACCTTCGCAAAATCACGAAAATAATTTATTTTAAACCATATATTATTAATTTCTTCTTTAAGGAGCCACCGACCCCTAATCGCATGAACACTCCCTCAAATTCTTCTGAACTCACTACGCCCCTTTCCCCCCTAGAACGCTTCAGCGCCCACTGGGAGTGGTACCGCCCACTTAAGGAAACGCTGATCTATATGTTTTCATTTACATCTTCTGTCGACTACGGTAAACTGCGGTGTTATCACAGTTTCTTACAAATGTGTTCTGATCTGTTATCACATCGCTCTCCTCTCCGTCCCCTTCCAGATCTGTAGCCTTACGTAAATCACAATTTTTTAAACTTTCAGTTCTGTAGTTCGATTTATGTATTCTGTCTGAATTGTCTTCTATTTCCTTACAGCCTAATGATGATTGCGCCAAAGCACAATATTTTTTGCTTTACCTTGGTGTTTTTTTTTTAAATACGGGCACAAAAGAGAACAAATAGATCTATCAAGAAGGAAATAAAAATGAAAGAAAACTGGTTGATGGTACAAATAAGAATGAAAAGAAATTGAAGTATTTTGGACACAGTAAGAGACACTATGACCTGGAAAGAACAATATTAGAGGTCAGGGTCCCAGGACGCAGAGGCAGAGGCAGACCAAGAAGAAGATAGCTATAAGATATTAAAGAAATCTTGAATATGGCCATCGACGAAGTGGGTGAACTGGCTAGAGATAGAGTGAATTTCAGATGTGCTGCAAAGAGAGCAACGTCCTATAAAAGATACGCATCTAGATGATGATGATGAGAGATTAAGGGCTGGAGAAGTCCACTATGGAAGATAGATATCTCAGGAGAGAGGAGAGGAGGACGACAATGGACAAGATGGATCAGGACTCTACTGATGAGTTGAGGATACCAGCAGTAGAGGCAGGAGATCTGGAATATGAGAGAGTGAAATTTTGAAGGACTGTTAAGGTGGTACGGTTCTGCTCAGGACAATCTATTAGATGATGCACGCCCGAGTGGTTACCGGGCCCAAATTTGGGGTGTAAAGAATAGAACCACTGTTACCTGCCACGCATGTCATAAGAGGCGATTAAGGAAGTTTGGCTGAAATCGGATGCACGTGTACTAAATGTGTAGAAGTCTATGCGTTGAGGGACCTTTCAAACCAATGTGCAAAGTATACACGTTCTTGGCAAAGATCACTCATATCACAAAGAGTGATTAAAATTGGTTGTAATGAACGAACGAAAAGAAGAAGAAGAAGAAGAAGAAGATGAGGATACTGGCAGTAGAGGCAGGACATCTGGCCTCTACGAGATTAACATTTTGAAGAACTGTTAGAGTGGCAAGGTTCTGCTCAGGACAATATTTTAGTTGATGCAAACTTATAGCAACACATTGTTGCACAATATTTCGCCAATCAACATTCAGTCGTGTTCTTTAATAGCACAAACTTGAGCTATCTTCTTCTTTTTCCTCTTGTCTCTAATCCTGTTTTGACTCACAGCGTCAGGAGTTTGTCGTTTCTGGAAATATTCTCATGATTCTATGAGCATAAATTAGAATTATACCACTACCAACTTGCTAGGTCTATCCACAGCCAGGCTCTATCACAGGCCAGACAACTGGTCGGGTATTCCGTGACCTAGATAAGAAAAGGGATCTGGAAATTATAGATGTTTGATAGAACACTGCAAGTTTTTGCAATTTTACTCAATTCTGTGAGTCTATGGTTATTTATTGGTGAGAAATATTGATAATAGTGATATTCCTTATTGTTAAACTTAATATAACTTCGAGTTAGCATTTTGTGTTGATTTTAAAATGAATTCGTCTATATACAACAATACTGGAATGCGAGGTCACGTGGTGTAGTTGGGGTCTGATTTCCCACAATTCTTACCTGAGCCCGAAGGCCCAGTAGTTTATAGTTGGCTCTGGTCTATCACAGTGGCTTCAGAATACACTAAATGGGTCATACGGTGCACTAGACCAGCGGATCTTAAACTTTGCAATACCGCTGACCCTTTATATTTTTCATCTTCTATTTATATTTGACATCTTCTATTTATTATTTTTGACATCCTCAACTTCTTTTTCTCACATATTACCAGATGTCCTAATGTACTATAACTTATGTAGTATTGACTCTGTCTATGTCCTTGATAAAGATTTATGTAGTATTGACTCTGTCTATGTCCTTGATAAAGATTTATGTAGTATTGACTCTGTCTATGTCCTTGATAAAGATTTATGTAGTATTGACTCTGTCTATGTCCTTGATAAAGATTTATGTAATATTGACTCTGTCTATGTCCTTGATAAAGATTTATGATCAATAGATTGTTGTTAGTTTTATATTGAATTACATTTTTACTTATGTGATGCTTACACTGTGCTATGTCCTAAATGCAATTTACTGTGTATGACCGCATCCTACAACGTTTCTCAGGTCTGTCTGACCACAAGATTTGTAGATATCCGTACACCACACAGTATTCTTCAAACCTCAAAAACAAATATATGAATATTGACTTCTCTTAACTCTCTCTTTCCTTTATCTCGCTCTCTCTTTCCTTTTTTTCTCTCTTTCTCTCCTTCTCTGTCATTCTCTCTCTATTTGTCCATTCCTTTTCTTCTGTCTTTTTCCATCTTTCCATTTCTTCTCTGTCTCTCTCTACCTGATCTTCTCTCTCTTTCATTCACTCTCTGCTTTTTTCCTCCCTCCCCCATTTTCTTTTTCTCACTTTCTTTCTCTCCCTTCATTTTACTGTCTCTTTTCACTTATTTATTTCTCACTCTTTCTCTCTTTCTTCCTCTTATTACTTTCTTTCTCTTTCCTTTATTTACTTTCTTCCTTCTTTCTTTCCCTCTTACTTTCCTCTTTCCTTCCTTCTCTTCTTTCCTCTTCTTACTTTCCCTCTTACTTACTTCTCCTCTCCTTACTTTCTTTCCTCTACTTCTTTCCTTTCTTTCCTCTTTTACTTTCTTCACTTTTCTTCTCCTTCTTTTCCTTTTCCTCTTATACTTTCTTCCTTCTTTCTTTCCTCTTCATTTCGTTCTTCTTCTTTCACTTACTTACTTCATCTTTTATTTCATCTACTTCTTTCGTCTAGCTTGTTTCATCTAGCTAAATCATTTTTTGTGATTTCCAAGTAATCGGAACATTTAAGCCAAGTTAGTTGCAAGCAAATCCATTAGTCAACGTCGTGCCACCAGGCACATAAATCTAAGACCACAAAAAGCCCACTCACGTGAAGAGTTTGTGATTTTCTATTGCTCTTTCTCTAGCTATTAACTTTTATTTTTAACATTAGGTGTTGGAGGCCCCATAAAATCACCACCCCACCTTAATAACCTTTTAACAGGGGGTCTCTGTGGATGAGTAGTTAAGCCCTTTGCCTTGCGAGTCGAAGGTCGTGGGTTTGAATCCGGACAGTGGCCTTCTGTTCACGAGTGCAATTTTTTTCCAGAGACCCTAGGATTGTTGCCGGAGCTACGGAGTTCGTGCGTTGTGCAATACTCTCGACAGGTGGCGTGAAATTTCTGCGGAGAGGGACCGGGCCATATGGGGTAAAACCCGATGCAATGAAGTCAATCCTTCGGCTTTAAAACCTTTTGCCCTTCTGCCCAGCGTGTTAGTAGCGCGTTGGACTACGGGTGACTATCATTCTGTGTGTGCGGGTTCAATTCCGTGAGATGGCAGAAAAAACCACAGATTCCCCAGATTTACGGTGTTCGTGGCACCGAACCGAAGGTTACGATGTCCATGGCACCGAGCCGAAGAGCTGAAAAGCTCAAGTGCTTCTGGATCAGGAAAAAAACACTTTTAAACCTTGTACAATATGTGAGAGAAACAGAGTGAAGAAGTGATATATCAACAAATGTAGTGGTTTGGATATTTAACTAGAATGAAATACAACCAACTACCAATAACAGCATACAATAAAAAGAGATTAGGTACTAGAGCAAGGGAAGACCACGTAAAAGATGGATAGCAATATCAAAACCACACTAAATAAACACGGATATAACATAACAAGAGCGACTCAGCTGGCCCAGGAACGCAAATTAAAGCTC
Source organism: Arion vulgaris (assembly GCA_020796225.1). Classification (NCBI taxonomy): domain Eukaryota; kingdom Metazoa; phylum Mollusca; class Gastropoda; order Stylommatophora; family Arionidae; genus Arion; species Arion vulgaris. The sequence continues at coordinate 5,868,492 of CM036776.1, forward strand.
ACATCACTACACTTAACGGAAAGAGTGGACAGCCACTCCATCATCCACATAGGGAAAGATAACAGAGACAAGTCAGAGCCAACTATAAACTTATAGGAGCCTTCGGACTCAGGTAAGAATTATAGGGAAATCAGACCCCAACTACACCACATGATCTCAGATTCCAGTATTGTTGTATATAGACGAATTCATTTTAAAATCAAACACAAAATATTAAATCGAAGTTATATTATCCAACAAGTTAAGTTTAAGAATAAGGAATATCAATATTATGGATATTTTTCACCAATAAATAACCATAGACTCACAGAATTGAGTAAAATTGCAAAAAACTTGCAGTGTTCTATCAAACATCTATATTTTCCGGCCTCCTTTTCTGATTTAGGTCAGGAAACCTCCATCTAGTTGTCTGGCCTAGTTATCTAGAGTTGGCTGTGGACAAGCAGATGGTGGTTCTATTCTTCGATATTCTAGAAACATTCACATTGTTAAATATGATCTGCAATGTTTAACCCATATGCTCATCTAAGCCGATAAACTGACTAGCTGTATTTTGTAAGGGGGGATTCTGGTCTGGAAATCTTTTTTCGTTGCTTTCATATTGATGTAGAATTTTACAATTATGAGATATTATGACTTAAAAGAGTAGAAAAAGTTTAGTTTTCAAAATGTGTCAACACGTTGCCATGGAAACAATAACAAATGGCCACCAAAGGCAAATTTTAATTCCTAAGGCTCTGAAAGTAATGAATATAAATGAATTCTGTTTTCACTCTAAGGTGAGAATTGTAATATCTAAAGAATTACACATGATTTTTCAGGATATATTAAATATTACTTTTTATGAAATTTTGGTTAAACACACCTCCCAAAAACAGCTTTTTTTGGACCGAATTTTGAGTGAATTTTTACCCAAAAATTTATAAAAATTAAATATTTAATATATCCTAAAATTCATGTGTAATATTGTAGATATTACAACTGCGCTCGTTAGAGTGAAAACAGAATTCATTTACATTCATTAGATTCAGAGCCTTAGGATTTGAAATTTTGTTTTTGGCGGCCATTTTGTATTGTTTCCATGGTAACGCTTTGACATTTATTTATTTTACTAATTTTTTCTACTATTCTAAGACATAATCTTTCAAAATGGTTATACAAATTTTATATTAATATGAAAACAACGAAAATAGCGTCTTTGTCCCCATACCACCGAATACCCCCATATGATGACGCACAGTCAATCTACTTGGTTTTTTTTTTAAATTGTAAAATAAGTGTGCTCGGTAGAAAAAAGCGGAGTGAAAGGATTACATAAGCTTGAGGGTATCTCTCTCTCTCTTTCTCTCTCTCTTCTCTCTTCTCTCTCTTTTCTCTTCTCTCTCTCTCTTTCTCTCTCTCTCTCTTTCTCTCTCTTCTCTCTCTCTCTCTCTCTCTCTCTCTCTCTTTCTCTCTCTTCTCTCTCTCTCTCTCTCTCTCTCTTCTCTCTCTCTTCTCTTCTCTCTCTCTCTTTTCTCTCTCTTCTTCTCTCTCTCTCTCTCTCTCTCTCTTCTCTCTCTCTTCTCTCTCTCTCTCTTCTCTCTCTCTCTCTTTCTCTCTCTCTTTCTCTCTTTTTCTCTCTCTTTCTCTCTCTCTCTTCTTATCCTTTTATCATTCAATTGTGATTTATAAGCAGCTCAAACATCAAGAACGGTGTACACCAGCCGTCATCCTTTGAGTTAGTGCTTATCCTCGACGGCGTGTTCATTTCATCCACGCTTACTAGTTTTCTCTCCTTACTCCTTTGCTGTCCCAAGCCAAACCCACAAGGCAGCATGTTGCATTTTCTTCTCGAGCGAGCTCTGCCCTCCCGGCTTATGGGCGTCATCTGCCCAGAGTTCGAGTTGACGATGTCCAGGTCACAGCCATCCGATCGTGTTCCTCCGATGATCGCAGTCGATTCGCTCCTGAGAACCGTTTTATTTCATTCTATGGCACTTTCACCTCTGACTCAACGCATTACATTCCTATGCATCTTAGTACTGTCTTATCTCGTGCCTTGTTATCTATGTGTGTTTGCTCCATATATGTGTCATTTATCCACTATTTTGTTTATTGTTCCTCTCCTTTTCCACTTTCGGTTTTTGTGTTGCACTCATTTCGTTGTTCGTTTTATTCCCAGATTTTCATCAGATAGGTTTATGTTTCCACATGTAATCGTCCATTTGTATTGTTCCTCGAAATTCGTCATTCTTGTTGTATTGTTTGCTTGATAAAGGCCTTTTGGTCGAAACTGTTGCTGTTTATCGTCACTGTTATGATTTTGTAAAACTGTAGTATTTGTTTTTACGTGTTTACCTGAAAAAATGGAATACTTTGTGTTTAAAATCTTAAATTTTCACTGGCTGTCATTTAAAGCATGTTGGTTTTTTTTTTTTTTAAATTCCAAACTTTCAATGTTTTCTTTACGTGCTCAACTTGAACGTTAGTCTACGTTTATCTTTCATCTCCGATAGTACTAGGCATTCGATCTCACTTCCCTCTTATATCTTGGATCCCTGTAGAAGAGCCAAGTCGCTTCAGACAGACAAAGAAACGGAAGTACTTATCTCAAAATCAAAAGAAACCTATTTCGCCTCTTTTCCACATGCTATTAGTGTTTTATAATGTTCGTTGTAAGTTGAGAATTGACTGTGAAAACTACAACATTCATATTTCAATAGTCCTCCTTCTTGTTTTGTTATTACCCACAACAGGGCCGTGCGTTCTATTTTCTCAGTATGATGCAAGTCTTCGAAATGCCACTCCTTAAATCTTTTTTCTTTAAAATAACCTTCAATTGTGATTTTGATTTTGCTGCTAATGTCGCCCCACCTTGCGGTGACGCCTGATGCGGCCGCCTCTCTGTATCATACCACGGCACGACCCTGATCCACAATTAGTTTCCATATAACAAGATTTTATGTACATTTTAGAATCAAGAAATATTTCCTCACTTGAGGTAGAATTTCTAGACACATTTTCTCTAGAACAGAATATCGCAGGCACATTTATCTAGAATTTAAAATTACAATAATTCCTCTCATACCGTTATACGTTGCATATGGTCAGCAATCGATTTATCCATACCGCTCTATCATGGGTAACTCGCTCAATCTCCTTCTTGGAACTGAGATCGATAATTATTGCCTCTCTCAACAAATTTAAAATAAATACATACTTTTTTATATATACTATAGGGTGTTCAACATAAAAGTAGCCCAATTTACAGGCTTTTATTAGTCAATTGGGATACTTTTATCTTGAACACCCTGTAGAATCACTCGTGTATTATAGGGTCTCGCAAGGGGAGTAACAAATAGTAACACTGCGACCTACAATGCATGTAGTAAGAGGAGACCGAGGTAGGGACTAGGGACGCTACGCTAGTAAATTAAAAGCGTTCCAGAAATTTGATGTACTAGCCTACTTGTAGATGCAAAACAGGCATAACGTAAAATCGCTCTTAGACTCAGATCACATATAAATCACCAAGAGGGGTTTAACAAGCGGTTTATATTGAGCGTTTGAAGAAGTAGATACGATATACCACTACAGAGATATTTTCACTAGAACAGAACATTACGTGACAATAAGAGATAAAATTAGAAATGAAGAAATCAGAAGAAGACTGGATGTGAAAGCAGTCATGCAATTCATAAAAGAACAACAGATTAAATGGTTTGAACACCTGACAAAATGCCCTGGTATCGCCTACCACAGAGAGTCACACAGAAAAAGTATAATGAGTACAAAACAAGAGGAAGATGATGCAAAAGATGGAGCGACGGTATCAAGAACAGCCTTACGAAAAACAATAGCAGCTTACAAAGTACCTTAGAACAAACACACTACGTTTCACCCCCAACACTTCTATAAAGAAGATAATGATGGAAGAGAAGAGAACAGAACATTACAAACACATTTATCTATAACAGAACATTACAAACACATTTATCTAGAACAGAACATTACATATAGATTATCTTTATATCTGGACCAGTTTTTTTGTACCGACCCTCAGATTCCAGAGACAGCATTCCTAGACAGACACATCTAATTTAACAAATCTCACCTGGAAATATTTAACCACCTGTGTTCTGATATGTACCTGATAATATTTGAATGTTAACGTCAATATTTTGGCTCGTTCTTCAGAAAACGTTTTGGTCTTGTTTTACATTTTTAAACTTTTCAAATATCGTTAGCGAAACAGGAAAATGAATTGTCAGCCATCTTGGCCAGGTAATCTTTGACATGTAAGACTAACTTGTAATTCTTTGGTTTTGATTTTGTAATTTGATCAGAAGGTGTATTTTGAACAAGCAAGAACAGATGTTTGGGTTTATGAAAGGTTTATCTGTTATCTATTCCCAGGAGGAAGATGTAGTTGGCTGTCCACTCTTGTCGTTAAGCGTAAGGATGGGAGCTTTAATTTGCGTTCTAGGGCCAGATGAGTCGCCCTTGTTGTGTTATATCCGTGTTTATGTAGTGTGGTCTTGATATTATCTCTTCCCAGGTGGAAGATGTAGTTGGCTGTCCACTCTTGTCGTTAAGCGTAAGGATGGGAGCTTTAATTTGCGTTCTAGGGCTAGATGAGTCACCCTTGTTGTGTTATATCCGTGTTTATGTAATGTGGTCTTGATTGTTTCCAGTGGAAGATGTATTGGCTGTCCACTCTTGCCGTTGTAAGGATGGCTTATGTTCTGGCTGATGAGTCACCTTTGTTAATCCGTTTTATGTAGTGGTCTTGATATTGCTCCATCTTTTTTGTCTCCAGTCCTTAATCGATCTTTTATTGTACTGTTATTGGTGGTTGGTTGTATTTCATTCTTATTAAATGTCCAAACCACTGCATTTGTTGTCTGTCGATGTATTCGGTGCATGAAGTTATGCCCACTCTGCTTCTGATGTCTCATTTTGTGAAGGTAAATGAAGACATGAAGAAGAATGGACGAAAGTATAGTAAACAGAATAAGAAGAGTAATAAAGGTACTGTATAGAAAAGTGGTTAATTATTGTATGTTTGTTAAGTAGGACATTAAGTCTCTATATGGCCGAGGCATGCTATTTCAACCTAAGACATATGTCTTTCTTGGTTATATCAGGGCGTAATGGTCTTATTTCTTGGTGTTGTCAGTAGGTCTGGGACTCGTCTTGGTGCGGACTACTTCTCCCTTTTCTCTTCCACCATTTACTTCTTTATAGAAGTGTTGGGGTGAAACGTAGTGATCTGTGTCTTGTCTTCCTTCCATCATTTACTTTTTATAGAAGTGTTGGGTGAAACGTATGATCTTGTGGATTGTTCTTCTTCTCTTCCACCATTTATTCTTTATAGAAGTGTTGGTGAAACTAGTGATCTTGTGTTCCTCTTTTACCATTACTTTTAGAAGTGTTGGTGAACTGTGATCTTGTTTTGCTTGTTTTAAGGCACTTTGTAAGCTGATATTCATGTTTGTAAAGTTGTTTTTTATGCCGTCGCTCCATCTTTTGCGTGGTCTTCCTCTTGTTTTGTGCTCATTATACTTTTTATGTGTGACTCTCTGTGGTAGGCGATACCAGGACATTCTTGTCAGGTGTCCAAACCATTTAATCGGTTGCTCTTTTATGAATTGCATGACTGGTTTCACATCCAGTTTTCTTCTGAGTTCTTCATTTCTAATTTTGTCTCTTATTGTCACACCTGTAGCTCTTCTAAGACACCTCATCTCTGTCGTTATGATTTTCCGCTCATTAGCTGCTGTTATTGGCCATGTTTGACACTGGTAACATAGTGTTGGCAGAAAATCGTTCTTATGAGATTTGCTTTAGTTGTTAGTGGTATCTCTTTATGTGACAACAGTGGTGTTAATTGTCCCAGTACTTGGTTAGCTTTTGTGCAACGATTGCTAGTGCAAATTGTTTTGAATATTGTAGTTATTTATGTAGATTCATGATAACAACTTTTGCTCATGTTCAGTGTATAGACCTGATAAGGGTTTTTTGTTTTGATTGGCATTTAGTCCTCAGAAGGAAGTTTAGTGTTGTTTGGTGTGAGATTCGTCTGTAGTTTCTAGTGTGATAGTGGTACTCCTCCTTCTTCTTCTTTGCGTTCGTTCTTTACGACCAATTTTAATCACTCTTTGTGATATGTTTGATCTTTGCCAAGAACGTGTATACGTTGCACATTGATTTGGTAGGCTCCTAAACGCATAGACTTTTACACGCTTAGAACACATGCATCCGAGTTCAGCCAAATCTCCTTATTCGCCTCTTACGACATGCATGGCAGGTCACAGTGGTTCTATTCTTTAAACCTCAAATTTGGTCCCCGGTAACCACTTGGGTGGATAGTGGTACTAATGGCAGACTCGACGTACATGTTCTCACTCGGACAGTGGATGTACTCCGTTCGTTAAGGTTGGCGTCTTGGCGAAGTGATTAAGACGTTTGCCTATCATTTTGAAGGTTGTTTGTCGAATCTGGACTTAATCATATTAACAAATTTTTCTGGAGATCTCTAAGATTTTTATTCAGTAGCTACAGAGTTCATGATTCGACAGATGAAGTGCCATATTTGCTGAGATGGACTGAGGGGTACGTGGAAACCCAGTGCAATGAGGCCAATCTTTCGCTTTAAAATAAAAATCAATACAGTAACATCTTCTTTTTCTTCCACCGCTTCATATCAACCACTTGTTACCCACTCTGTGTGATGTGTATGTGATCTGAGCCTAAGAGCGATTGTAGGTTGTGCCAGTTATGCGCTTACAAGTAGACCAGCAATCCGATTTCTGCGATGCTTTTTATTTACTAGGTAGCTCTCTAGGACCTACATCAGTCGCCTCTTACGACATGCATTGTAAGTTGCAGTGATACTATTCTTTTCTTCCTTGCTGGGCCCGGCACCGCTGGGCGTGCAGTAACATCAATAAAATATAATTATATCTTCTCCATATCGATGGCTGCCTACAGTAAATCAATTACTTCTCTCTCTCACGATCCCCAATCAATTAATTAATAGATTTAGCATACAATCAATCGATTATGTGATTTTCTTCTCATCAAAAGTTGACTTTTATCCTCTGCAGCTGTTACGAATTCATGCATTAGATTCCAAGTAAAACTTATCAATATTCTGAATGAGAAATACTCAAATAACCAGTTCTACGTCAGACATCATTGATCACAAAACAGATGATTCAAGATCAATTTAGCAGTTCGACATGGGTATGTTTTATGTACTCATTTGTATTCATATAGTTCGTTTCAAAATTCGTGATCATCTGATTCGTGATACCGATCGATATAAAATCATCCACGTGATATAAATTCTTGATTTTACATTTTTATATAGGTAATAGCGACGACCTTCCTAAAGTATTTTTTGCATACCCAAACCTTTAGTTCTGTAAGATTTTTATTATATATTACTAAAATAACAGGAATGTTGATTTGGTACACTTGTCGAAGTTTTACAGTACGATTGTCAAGTTTGTCTATAACTAAGCATTTCAGTGTTCCACATGCAATTTAGTGCAAGATAAAAATCGGGAATCCAGTGGAATTAATCAGTTCACAATGTTTCCTACCGACTGTCATTGGCGTATGTACGCAACATTTACTTTCATTTATAGAAGTGGAAGGTATCATTTGTTCACAGTCACCTTTATTTTTATAATATGTAATAGGAATACTCCTTTGCAAACATTCGTCACCATTTTATGTATTAATGTAAATTCTAAACTTTGATTATCATTTTGTTGTGTTTGTACAAAGTTATAAAACAAATACAAAACAACTAAGCTACATACCAATTAGTTAAACATGAATTCGTTAGGTCCTGAGATGAATTATCTCCAATAAGTCCTTGTCAGTTGCTACCAGAACGCAAGTTTAAAGGGTTTGCGAAGGATTGACTCATTGCACCGGTTTTATCCCATATAGCTCAGCCCCTCTACGCAGAAATGAGCTCGCCACCTGCCGAGAGTATTGCACAAAGCAGAACTCCGTAGCTCCAACAACAATGCTAGGGGTCTCTGAAAAAAACTGCACTCGTGAACAGAACGGCACGGACCGGATTCGAACCCATGACCTTCGACTCACAAGACAAAGGGCTTCACTACTTAGCCACAGAGACCTCAGAAGAAGTTATTCAGTGCTACATAGAACCAATACTTACGTATGCATGCGAGTCATGGACAATACTGACCTACGGATGCCAGTCATGGACAATAAACAAACAGAAAGAACAATTTCTGAGTGCCACAGAGATGTGGTTTTACAGAAGAATGATGAGAATGAGGTGTTCAGCGAGATCAAGACACAGAGAAAACTTATCATCAATATAAGAAAGAGGCACTCATCATTTTTCGGGCATGTAATGAGGAGGGGGCGTTTAGAACACATTGTGACAACCGGTAAAATCGAGGGTAGACGAGACAGAGGAAGACAGAGAGAAAATTTTGGATAGCCTGACTTCATGGCACGGAAAAGCGTCAACATCTGAGTTGATAGCAAATATAAAAAAAACAGAGATTTGTGAAAATCCATGATCGCCTACTCCAGCCGGCACGGCACCTGATATGATATACATAATTTCACACTTATTTTTAGTTTGCTTTATTTCTATTGACAATGTTCACCATGTTTTTGTTGTTGCTTATTAGCATGTTCATGTAACAACATACGTACATTTCTCAACATGGCACTGACATCGAAAGCACGACAAGCTCAGCATTCTCAAATTCTCAAACAACAGGTCCTATCTACCGAAACATCTTTTGGGGTAATCAGTTTCTTAGCTGTCAAAAACTCGCGTACCTGCCTAACTGTCATTGTGATTTCTTCCTTCCTCGTTTATCTGGAAAATCTCGGAATCATGTATCCTCTATTTCTGTCTCCCAAAATGACAAACATTGCAACAGATTCAGCCAAAGATTATGGTTAGTTGTTGAAATTTGAGCTCACGAGAAGAAAATCCGTGAGTGTTTTCATTTGCAGGTGCTGCACGATTTTAACAAAAATTATCACCTGAGTTAGGCAATGTACGTTGAGGAGGAGGAAAAAAAAAAAAAAATACCCGAGCCAATCACATGTATTTACGTTGTATTTAACTTTTACATTACGTCTATCCATTTGACAAACCGTTTTGTTAGTACGCATTTTGAGTCAACCTATATCATGAAACAAAACATTAAATACTAGTACAATGATTAACAAGAATCATTTGAAGGTATTTGTTTACTTTTTTCTTGTGTTCTGTTTCGTATGCTCGTCTAAACCATGAGATAGGTTGCCTCTATGAAGCTGCATGTCAGTTGGAGTTCTTCGACAGTTGACCATAGCTTGCTCTGTAAACTTTGTATTTGTGTTCAATTTTTTGTATAATACTTCTTCTTCTTCAACCGCTCCATATCGACCACCCATTAACCTTTCTTTGTGATTCGTATGTGGTCCAAGCCTAAGAGCGATTGTACGATGTACCAGTTATGCGCCCATAAGTAGGCCAGCACATTTGATTTCTGCGATGTTTTTTTTTAACTAGGGTAGCTTCCCTAAGTCCTACATCAGTCGCCTCTTACGACATGCCTTGTTGGTCGCAGTGGTACTATTCTTTGCTTTCCTTGTCTGCCGTGGAGTCACGTGTTCGTAGCGCGTTGGGCGACTGGTGACAAGACCACTGCGAGTGCGGTTCAACTTCGTAGGCTGGCAGACAAACCTCAGGTTCTCCATGTACAATATCTTGTATAATACAAACAAGTACATTTATGACATAGAGCTTTCTACTCTGCTTCTTGTATTGCAGTTATGCGCCTACAAGTAGGCCAGCACATCCAATTTCGGCAACGCTTTTTATTTACTAGGGTAGCTTCCCTAGGTCCTACTAGTCGCCTCAGACGTCATGCTTGTGGTCGCAGTGTACTATTCTTACTCCTTGACTGCCGGCGAGATACGTAGTTATATAATCACATAAACAAGTAAATTTGGCAATCTTCTATCTTCTATTCTAATATGACAAATTTACCCCAGTGTTATGTACAATATTCAACAAATAGCGGCTAATTAGGTTAAAAATAGAACCACTGTTACCTGCACACATGTGTAGACGTCTAATAGGTTGAGCGTGCAGCTACCCATACTAAACATTAGATGGCTACAGAACGAGGCGACTGATAAACGCTGTGAAACCGACAGCATTGTTCCAATAAAGCATGATGTTTAAATATTGCTGAATTGAGTAAATACTACACCTACAAGTGAATGGATCAGGTTTATACTGAAAATTTATGAGGAAATCTGTGCAAATCCTCGGCAGTTCTAGCGAATAAAAGCAGACCAGTGTTCGCAAACGACGACGCCTTTGCCCCTAATTTAGAACCGGTTTTTAATCGCTTTTTCCTCCATGTTCTTCTATTAATGATGGTCAGATCCAACGTTGCATAATTTGTTCTTTTTAATTGATCTTCATGTGATGTTGTATTTGAGTAGACAATTCTTCTGCAAACATTTAAAAAAAATTTATCCAGTTGTGTTTGATTATGTGGACTTGTAAGAAATCTGGAGAAGAAATGATCAAAGAATATCAAAGCAGGCATTGAAGTGGGATTCAAAGGATTCAAGAAAGAGAGGACGACCTAAGTCAGAGCCAACTATAAACGTATGGGCCTTCGGACTCAGGTAAGAATTATGGGAAATCAGACTACAACTACACTACGTGACCTCGCATTCCAGAATTGGTGTGTATAGACGAATTCATTTTAAAATCAACACAAAATGCTAAATCAAAATTATATTTTGCAACAAGTTAAGTTAACTATAAGGAATATCAATATTATAAATATTTTTCACCAATAAATAAAGTAAAATTGCACAAAAGCTTGCAGTGTTATATCAAATATCTATATTTTCCGGCCCACTTTTCTGATCTAGGTGAGGGAACACCTAGTCAGTTGTCTGGCCTAGTTATTTAGAGTTGGCTGTACCTAAGGAGACAGTGAAACGAACTTTGCTGAGAGTAACAAGAAATACCGGTCTTTGTTCTATTGGGCAGATTGAGCGAGTTGCCCTGGATAGAGCGGTATGGAAAACTTGCTTGCAGGCTCTTTGTAACGTATAACGGTACGAGAGGAATTATTATTAATTTTTATGAGTGCTAGTAATCAGGAGCCTTGAAAGCTGCAGAGTTTGAAGCCAGTTTGGGCTGAAATTTGTCCGTCTACACACAATGTGCGGTTCGATTACATGTGACACTGTTCCTTTTCTTGGGAGCTAACTTACAACTACCTCTGAAGTCGGAAAAGGAATCGTGAATCACCTGAATGTCGAGGAACAGTTATGATAAGTTTTTTTGGGTTGATATAGAAGTGCTTGAGCTTTCAGCTCTTCGGCTCGGTGCCATGGACATCGTAACCCTTCGGTTCGTTGCCACGAACGCAGTAAATCTGGAGAACCTGTGGCTTTTCTGCCAGCCCACGGAATTTAACCGCACTCACTCACGAGTGGTTACCGGGGACAACTTTGGGTTGTAAAGAATAGAACCACTGTTACCTGCCACGCATGTCATAAGAGGCGGCTAAGGAGGTTTAGTTGAAATCGGATGCACGTGTCCTAAACGTGTAGAAGTCTATGCGTTTAGGGCCTACCAAACCAATGTGCAACCTTAAGACGTTCTTGGCAAATATCAAACATATCACAAAGAGTGATTAAAATTGGTCGTAAAGAACAAACGCAAAGAAGAAGAAAAGAAGACTTATGATATTTTGTTGGGTTTGATATAGAAGCACTTGAGCTTTCAGCTCTTCAGCTCGGTGCCATGGACATCATCGCAACCCGTCGGTTCGGTGCCACGAACACCGAAAGACTAGAAGAACCTGTGGCTTTTCTGCCATCCCACGGAATTGAACCGCACTCACAGGGAGCTTGTCATCCGTGGTCCAACGCGCTACGAACACGCTGGGCAGGCTGGCGAACACGTATAATAAAGAAAGCAAGTCTTCAAACATAAACCATTATTATTCACCGTAATTACGCTTGAATTCAAAGCGGACACAAGAGAACAAATATATAATTTGTTTTCAAGTACAAATGTAAGTATTCCTAAATATAGTGACCTAACACTTTTTCCTGTGTTCTTGACAATTTGCTTCAAAAATCTGTGATAAATTCTGACAATTTCAATCTAAATATCAATTTTGTCTTGTATCCTGTATCCTAGTTAGAGTGTTAACCTAGGTTCCAAAAGGTCTCGAACTGTCTGGGTTCATTTACACTCAAACTAAACTCAACTGTAAAACGACATCTTTGACGTCAAATTAAACCGATACGTTGAAGTAATCGTTCGATTGAAATACGCGGTTTCTGACATGGAATCGATTAATGGATATGTTGGTTCAGCCTGCGTGTTGTCGGGACTTTGCAAAGGGAGCAAATAATAGTAACACTGCGACAAACAAGGCATGTCGTAAGAGGCAACTGAGGTAGGGGCCTAGGGAATCTACCCTAGTAAATAAAAATATTGATTGATTGATTGATGGGACCATCATGATTGCACTTCGGTGAGCAACCATGTGTGCTCTCTGATCTTTTCTTACACATGAAGATCTCATCTGCAGTCGCGAACTCCGTAGCATGGCGAGGGTTCCAGATGAATTTTCGAGGATGTGCTAAGATATTTTTGCAAATTTTAAGATCAAGTGCGCGAACTCCGTAGCAACGGCGAGGGTTCCAGATGTAATTTTGAGGATTATAAAGATATTTTTGCAGGAATTTAGAAAAAAAATTCATCATTTCTAATGAATTTTGCCAGAGCAGCGGCTTTCCTTTTTGCTTTTCTCTATTTGAACTCCAATGATTCTTACTTGCTTAAATTAAACATGGTCCTACGTTTTATCGTCCGTCTCCGATTGACCTCGATCTGACCTACACTGAGATCAGAGATCTCTGGAAAATATCCAGGTGGCTCCCAAAGGGAGCGAACTTGGTAAGAAGTAAGTAAATAACAAGGGGTGGGGGGGTCTGTGGCTAAGTGGTTAAGCCCTTTGCTTTGTGAGTCGAAGGTCGTGGGTTCGAATCCGAACCACGCCGTTCTGTTCACAAGTGCAATTTTCCCAAGACCCTTGGATTGTTGATGGAGCTAAGGAGTTCGTGTTTTGTGTAATACTTTCGGGAGGTGGCGTGCCATTTCTGCGGAGAGGGACCGTGCCATATGAGGTAAAACCCGGTGCAATGAAGTCAATCCTCCGGCTTAAAAACCCTTTAAATAACAAGGGTTGCAGAAACCGGATGTGCTGGCCTACTTGTAGGTGCATAACTGGCACAGCGTACACTCGCTCTTAGGCTCGGATCACACACATCACAACGAGTGGTTTAACAAGTGATCGATATGGAGCGCTGGAAGAAGAAAATTTGATGACCAGTTGATAGAGGAGAGTGTGATGTGAGAGATATTGAAATGTTGGATGACCAGTTGATAGAGGAGAGTGGATGGAAATATGAAATGTTGAATGACTAGTTGAGAGGCAGGATGTGGAATATTGAAATGTTGGATGACCAGTTGATAGAGGGAGAGTGGGATGTGGAGATATTGAAATGTTGGTACGTCACAACAAGCTTCGCGCCTACATGTTTAACAAATTTAAAATTGGTACAACTAGCCTGTCCCCTGCGAAAAGGCCACATGACGGCAGAGCACATACTGCAAGATTGCCAATTGATATCAGGTCTAAGAAAAGAAACATGGCTCATAAACACAGAGCTTCGCGAGAAGCTGTACGGAGGAACGGAGTCCCTTAAAACTACGGTAGCATTCATGATTAAATCTGGTTCATCAATCTAGGCGGAGATCGAAAGAGAGAGAGAAATGTTGGATGACCAGTTTATATAGGGAGTGTGGTGGGAGATTTGAAAATGTGTCCATATAATCTGATTACATGCGCTCCTAAATTATGACGAAAGAAGTGGTTGTCGGTTCTGGGATAAGTAATGATGGAATGAAGGAGTGATTGATTAAGAGAAGGAAGAAGGATTAGTTAGGAAGAAGAAAGGATAACTTGACTAAAGCTTGTCTGATAACTTAATCTGACTAGACTTACCTAGATATCCTGGTAGTTGGAGACTGTCCATCAGTGCTTAATTAGGATGATACAAGATAATACATGGGTGTCCTACAATATCACGGGATAACTAGCATTGCGTATGATACAGATAACTAGACGGACAGACTGACAGACAGAGATACAGACCGACAGACAGAGATAGAAAGACAGACAGACTGCCGGAAGGACGAACAGAGAGACGGAGAGACAGACAGATAAACAGACAGACAAGTGGACAGAAGGACGGCACACAGACGAGAGATAAACAGACAGACAGATAGACAGACAGATAGCAACAACAGATAGACATATATAGACAGACAGACATACATACATATAGACATATACAGACAGAAAGCTAGCAGACAGACAGACAGATAGACATATATTTAGACAGACAGACGCAGACAAACAGAGCAGAAGACATATTGAGACGACAGACGGACGGACGAGACGACGGACAGACAGACAGACAGACGGACAGACGACGACGACAGAGACAGACGGACAGACGGACAGACGGAGACGGACGAGGACAGACGACAGACGGACAGACGGACAGACTGACAGACGGACAGACGAGATGAGAGATAGATGGATAGATGATAGATGGATAATGATAGATGGATAGATGGATAGATGATAGATAGATAGATAGATAGATAGATAGATAGATAGATAGATAGATAGATAGATAGATAGATAGATAGATAGATAGATAGATAGATAGATAGATAGATAGATAGATAGATAGATAGATAGATAGATAGATAGATAGATAGATAGATAGATAGATATAGATAGATAGATAGATAGATAGATAGATAGATAGATAGATAGATAGATAGATAGATAGATAGATAGATAGATAGATAGATAGATAGATAGATAGATAGATAGATGATAGATAGATAGATAGATAGATAGATAGATAGATAGATAGATAGATAGATAGATGATATATAGATAGATAGATAGATAGATAGATAGATAGATAGATAGATAGATAGATAGATAGATAGATAGATAGATAGATAGATAGATAGATAGATAGATAGATAGATAGATAGATAGATAGATAGATAGATAGATAGATAGATAGATAGATAGATAGATAGATAGATAGATAGATAGATAGATAGATAGATAAAATAGATAGATAGATAGAAGATAGAAGAAGATCAGATAGACAGATAGACAGATAAGGGTAGATAGACAGATAGACAGATAAGATAGAAGATCAGATAGATAGATAGATAGATAGATAGATAGATAGATAGATAGATAGATAGATAGATAGATAGATAGATAGATAGATAGATAGAAATAGATAGATAGATAGATAGATAGATAGATAGATAGATAGATAGATAGATAGATAGATAGATAGATAGATAGATAGATAGATATAGATAGATAGAGATAGATAGATAGATAGATAGATAGATAGATAGAAAGATAGATAGATATAGATAGATAGATAGATAGATCTACAGACGCCCACTAGATAAAGAAAACACGTATAGATATAGAATAGCCCTGGTGACTCACATAACCTTGCAGAAATAAAGTGTCAAAATTTCATAATTTCAGAGTTTGACCCTAGGAAGTTGTTCTCGTAACACACAAACAGACAAGCCGACAACGACATTTATATTATAAAGTGTCACTGTATGATTATATTGTCTGTATGCAGTGGCAGCTCGTCATTAAGGGCCAGTGGGGCCGGACCCCACCAAAAATAAGGTGTAACGTGTATTTATTATTTTATACATTAAAATATATCCTAACCGAAACCATGATTTTTCCGAAAATATCTGTCTGGCCCCACCAACAAAAATGATCACGAGCCGCCACTGTCTGTATGTAAAGTTCCTGCAATTGACACCCTGATTCCCACACGCAGACCTCTGGATTGTTGTAGATTCTCAAATCTAAAGTGAAAAATGTGATCAAGTTTAACAGTTGTTACTTAAATCTGTCTGTATTCTTGCCATATCTATTGAAAGAACATTGATTCTGAAGTCTGTAACGTCGTGTAAGAGATTTGTCTGATGTCTTACTCTTGTCCGTTAATCTTGAATGTCAATCTCAATTAGAGATAAACAAGTTGAAGGTTGGATTGTTTTGTGGCTTGATTTCAAATTTAAGTCATTTCAAGATTATTCCAGAAACTGTGTTTGTTATGACAACGTCAGAGGCAATTTAAGAAAATGTGTTTGAGGGATTTTTTAGAGATCCTCACAATTCAGACATTTATTTTGAACATTGTCCAAGATTAATTTAGGAAGGAAGGGCAATATGAAGTTAAGTTTAGGAAGGAAGGGCAATATGAAGTTAAGTTTAGGAAGGAAGGGCAATATGAAGTTAGGTTTAGGAAGGAAGGGCAATATGAAGTTAAGTTTAGGAATGAAGGGCAATATGAAGTTAAGTTTAGGAAGAAAGGGCAATATGAAGTTAAGTTTGGGAAGGAAGGGCAATATGAAGTTAAGTTTAGGAAGGAAGGGCAATATGAAGTTAAGTTTAGGAAGGAAGGGAAATATGAAGTTAAGTTTAGGAAGGAAGGGCAATATGAAGTTAAGTTTAGGAAGAAAGGGCAATATGAAGTTAAGTTTAGGAAGGAAGGGCAATATGAAGTTAAGTTTAGGAAGGAAGGGCAATATGAAGTTAAGTTTAGGAAGAAAGGGCAATATGAAGTTAAGTTTGGGAAGGAAGGGCAATATGAAGTTAAGTTTAGGAAGGAAGGGCAATATGAAGTTAAGTTTAGGAAGAAAGGGCAATATGAAGTTAAGTTTAGGAAGGAAGGGCAATATGAAGTTAAGTTTAGGAAGGAAGGGCAATATGAAGTTAAGTTTAGGAAGGAAGGGAAATATGAAGTTAAGTTTAGAAAAAAGAAATATGAAGTTAAAGTTTGGGAATAGAAATCAAATGAAGTTAAGTTTAGGAAGGAAGGGAAAATGGTTTAGGAAGGAAGGGCAATATGAAGTTAAGTTTAGGAAGGATGGGCAATATGAAGTTAAGTTTAACAATAAGAAATATCAATATTATTAATATTTTTTTTTCACATAAATAACTATGGACTCATTCAGCAAAATTACAACAAAAACTTACAGTTTTCTATCAAACATATACAACACCCGAGTGGTTACAAGGGACTAAATTTGGGGTGTAAAGAATATAACCACTGTTACCTGCCACGCATTTCGTAAGAGGCAACAAAGGAGATTTGATTGAAATCGTACCGGGGCACAAATTTGGGGTGTAAAGAATAGAACCACTGTTACCTGCCACACATGTCGTAAGAGGCGAGTAAGGAGTTTTGGATGAAATCGGATGCACATGTCCTAAACGTGTAGAAGTCTATGCATTTAGAGGCCTACCAAACCAATGTGTAACGTATACACGTTCTTGGCAAAGATCAAATCATATCACAAAGAGTGATTAAAATTGGTCATAAAGAACGAACGCAAAGAAGAAGAAGAAGAAGATTGAAATCGGATGCACGTACCGGCTAGGGAATGCTAACACGAAACAAATGCTTGCAAAAAACGGATGCACCAGGCCTTATAAGGCGCATAACATGGTGCAACGACCCCTCACAATGAGGAATGGGGTAACGGATTCTACTGTAGCCAATCTGTCTCTGAGATTTAGCTACGCAGTAAGAATGTCAGACCTACCATCACGAGGGTGGCCAAATTTACTGCGGGAAGAGGTCGGCACAAACAGCAGAAATCATAGGAATTATATCCTACAGAACTGCCCCAGTATGCAGAATTGAGAAGAAAGAGGTGGCCCACTTACACTAGCGTCCAAGACAAACTGTGTGGCTGATAATCTGAGGCAGACGGCTGTCTTTATTAAAGAATAGGAAATCTCAATATAATGAGAACGCAGAAGAAGAAGAATATTATTCTCATACAGCATGTAGGATAGGACATGTGTATTTTGGCCAACGTGTATGCATATTATCCAACAGGATAGCCATTTGTACAGACGGGTTCTGTAAGGTTTTACATACAGACAAACCTCACCTTAAAGTATTACATCACCTCTGATCAAACCACAGAACATGTCCTGCAAGACTGTACCATGTATGTCCTCAATAGAAAGAGATGTGGGCCCTACAACACAACATTACATTTGAAACTACTAGGCTCCAGAGATGTGCGCCAGACAACAGTCGATTTCATCATAAGAACGTGTCTGACATGTTTACGCATAATAGAGGGACTAAGATGATATGATAAGATTACGAACGAGGAACTCAGAGAAAGAACTAAGCAGATACCAGTGGAGAAATAGCTAATGAAGAGACGCTGGCTATTCTTCTTCTTCTTTGCGTTCGTTCTTTACGACAAATTTTGATCACTCTTTGTGATTTGTTTGATATTTTCCAAGAACCTGTATTCTTTGCACATTGGTTCGGTAGGCTCCTAAACGCATAGACTTCTACATGTTTAGGACATGTGCATCCGATTTCAGCCAAACGCTGGCTATTGATAGGAAACGCTTTTAAAAGACATACCGTAAACATTGCAGGACAGTCACTGTTTTCTAACTCGCGGGAAAAGAGGAGTAGACCTAGATACACCTAGAGAAAAGAGCTAGAGACTAATATCAAAAAGATAGGTAGAACATTGGAAGGAATAGCACGAGAGAGGAATGGCTGGAAGATGTTTGTTGAAGACCTGTACTCCGGTGGGAGCTGATAGTTGAAGAAGAAAAAGAAGTGATCGCAAAGAAGAAGAAGAAGTACCACGTCTGTAGCTATACTGTAATATGGTACCAGATCTGATTGGTTATAGGCACACCATCAGAGCTGATAAAGTACCAATGTTAAGTCAATGGTATCGCTAAGTTACACAAACGTAAATGTAACGATTTTACTCTAGACAGCGTTTCCCAAAATGGGGTTCACAGACCTCCGGGGGCCCGTGAGGTACTCAAAATGAGTCTTCAAGCGCTTGAAGAAATATTATTGCCCATGTTGTGCTAGGGCCCAAATGAAGCAAAGAATAGTACCACTGCGACCTACAATGTATGCCGTCTTCTTCTTTGCTTCTTTGCGTTCGTTCTTTACGACCAATTTTAATCACTCTTTGTGATATGTTTGATCTTTGCCAAGAACGTGTATTGGTTTGGTAGACCCCTAAATGCATAGACTTCTACAAGTTTAGGACATGTGCATCCGATTTCTGCCAAACCTCCTTAGTCGCCTCTTACGACATGCGTGGCAGGTAACAGTTGTGCTATTCTTTACACCCCAAATTTGGGCCCCGGTAACCATTCGGGCGATGCATGTCGTCAGAGGCGACTGATGTAGGCCCTAGGGATGCTACCTTAGGAAATAAAAAGCATCGCAGAAATCGGATTTGCTGGCCTACTTGTGGGCGCATAACTGGCACAATGTACAATCGCTCTTAGGCTCAGATCACATACAAACCACACAGAGTGGTTAACAAGTGGTCGATGTGGAGCGTAGGAAGAAGAAGAAGAAATATTATGATCTTTGACATTTCAAACATAAAAATACATTTTAAAAACATGTATAAAAACATGTATAAAAACATGTATAAAAACATGTCTAAAATTATGTATAAAAACATGTATAAAAACATGTATAAAAACATGTATAAAACATGTATAAAAACATGTATAAAAACAGTGGTGAACTAGTTCCACTGCGAAATCAAAGAACCCGGACCAGACCGGAGTCTAAATGTCTGACATGACAAAATGAAAGATCATATGAAGTTTCCCGCAGTCTGAGAAATTTGAGCGAGCTTGACTGTTGGTGTGGTGTAATAATAACTCCTTCGCTAGAAGAATAAAATTTAAGTAAGTAATTGGCTGAAACTATCTTGGGAAAGATATTATAATTAGCGTTGACCTGCATTGGATATTGTTACATTACTTTTGACTGAGCTTCAGGATGGATCACTGGCTGAGCTTCAGGATGGATCACTGGCTGAGCTTCAGGATGGATCGCTGGCTGAACTTCAGGATGGATCTCTCACTGAACTTCAGGATAGATCGCTGGCTGAACTTCAGGATGGATCGCTGGCTGAAGTTGAAAAGCAAATGTACTGATGATGATAATGATGGCGCATCTTGTTCAAGGCAAAAGGAAACCTCTTCCTGTTTATGAAAATGTTAAATTGCAGATAATGTTTACTATTCTTTCTTCTTTCTTTCTTTGTCCTTCTCTGCTTTTTTGCCGCTAGGCGTAGCAGGTTTAACTGATGATCGGTTTCCTAGATAATGCACGCTCGGTCGCTTGATATGCTGTGGTATTGTGGAGTTTTAAGATGTCTGTAACTCCATCAACCCATCTTTTCTTGGTCTGCCCTTTCCTCTTGATGATTCTATTTTCAGGTTGTACGCTCTTGCAACTGATGCATTCGGGTTCATTCTGACCAAGTGACCAAACCATTTGAGTCTCTGTTTTTCAATAAATCTAATAGCAGGTGTTGTTCCGACTGTTCTTCTAATTTCCTCATTTCTTATATGGTCTCTTCTTGTTTTATTTACTGCTTTCCTCAGGCATCTCATTTCGCATTTGGTAATTTTCCTTTCTTGTTCTTTTGTCAGTGCCCATGTTTGGCTCTGGTAGCACCAGTGTTGGTATAAAGATTGAATTTATAATCAGTTTTTTACTATTGTAACACATAAATAATTCATTCCTGTCCATTTTCACATATAGAAACTTTCGGCAGGTCTGCGGCAGTTAAATATATATTTTTTTTCGATCCAGAAGCTTTCAGCTCTTCGGCTCGGTGCCATGGACATCGTAACCCTTCGGCTCGGTGCCATGGACATCGTAACCCTTCGGTCGGTGCCATGGACATCGTAACCCTTCGGCTCGGTGCCATGGACATCGTAACCTTCGGCTCGGTGCCATGGACATCGTAACCCTTCGGTTCGGTGCCACGAACACCGTGAATCTGGGGAACCTGTGGCTTTTCTGCCAGTCCGCGGAATTGAACCCGCACACACAGAGGACTAATCGCCCGCAGTCCAACGCGCTACGAACACGCTGGGCAGATGGACATATATTTAAAACGGGGTCTGCGGTAATGCAAAGTTTGAGAATCGCTGCTCTAAATTAAATCTACAACACTTGATAGGCAGACTAGATGTCACAAGAGCCCAGACTGTGGACGATATGTTTAAGTGTGGTGATGAAGAGTTCAAAGGGTGGTGGGAGATGAGTAATGGTAGGAAGAGTCACCACACTCAGTCTCTGTGGCTAAGTGGTAAAGCCCTTTGCCTTGTTAGTCGAAAGTCGTGGGTTAGAGTCCGTACCACGTCATTCTGTTTACGAGTGCAGCTTTTTCCAGGGACTCCTAGGATTGTTGCTGGAGCTACGGAGTTCGTGCTTTGTGCAATGGTCTCGGCAGGTGGCGTGCCAGTTCTGTGGAGAGGGACCTAGCCGTATGGGGTAAAACCCGGTGCAATGAAGTTAATCCTTCGGCTTTTAAACCTTTAAATCACACTCAGTGTAGTCTAAATGCGATGGAAGGGGGAGTGCGGCTTATGCGGCTTTATGGTCAAGACGTTTTTCTTACGTTCGAAAGATCATTGGTTCGAATCCCGACCTCGTTGTTCTGTTAACAAATGCGTTATCTCAGGAGATTCATAAGTTTGTTGATGGAGCTGTTGAGTTTTTGCCTCTATAGAGGTCTCTATGGCCAAGTGGTTAAGACGTGTGCCTGTGGTGCTGAAGGCTGTGAGTTCGAATCCGGACCTAGTCCCAAAACTCGGTGGCTTGCCATTTCTGTCGTTAAATTATTTACAATGAAGGCAATCCTTTAGCTATAAATGACTATTTTTTTAAAACAGGTGCCAGCTCTGACGGCCTCCCTATGAATAATCATATAGGATACGAGAACCCGCCTGCCCAGCGTGTTCGTAGAGCGTTGTACGACGGGTGACAAGCTCCCTGTGAGTGCGGGTTCAATTCAACGGGCTGACAGAAAAGAAACAGGTTCTCATGATTTACGGTGTTCGTGGCACCGAATCGAAGGGTTACGATGTCCATGGCACCGAGTCGAAGGATTACGATGTCCATGACACCGAGTCGAAGGGTTACGATGTCCATGGCACCGAGTCGAAGGTTACGATGTCATGGCACCGAACCGAAGGTTACGATGTCCATCGCACCGAGTCGAAGAGCTGAAAAGCTCAAGTGCTTCTGGATCAGGTTTTTTTTTAAATGAACAAAGAAAGAAGAAAATTGAAGAAGAAGAAGACGAGTCAACAAAAATACATACATCCGCAGAAAATAAAAACAACAGTTTTCAAGATACGTCTTGTTTACATGTCTGTCAGTTTGAGCAGACAAACAAAAATACAGACATAGACGGGTAAGGGAAGTCTTGAATTCTTGACAAACTGGTTGGCACGAGAGAGTGAGATTTTCACATTTTTGGTAAGGAACCAAACGAGGCTGTGCCGAGTTCCTGAAATGGAACCTGATACTGTGAGAAAATAGACATCAAATGTAATTCTTCCCAGTACTGACATAAATACTACACGACACGAGTAAGAAAGATTAGCGAAGTAACAACAGAGAAAGAGAATGGAGGAGGTGTATGCTGTAATAGTTATGATAATAAAGAATAAATGTGGCTGAGACAAACAACAATATGGAGGGAGTGGATGATCACTTATTGGCACCAGACATGAAAAGAAACAAACAATAGGATATACCACAAACTGAACAGTTTCACAATCTAGCGGCTTCTTCTTCTTCGAAGGCTCCACATCGACCACTTGTCAACCACTCTGTGTGATGTGTATGTGATCTGAGCCTAAGAGCGATTGTACATTGTGCCCGTTATGCGCCCACAAGTAAGAAAAAAAAGTAAGGAACCCTTTCATACCTCGTGGTATATAGGTCAATACAGTGTTAGGCCTGTTTTTTTCATTGACCGTCGGCACACAATGGGTGATGTGGTCAGCATCACGCCGGCAGACTTTACTTTCCCAGAGCATGTCTGGTACCCAGTTGAGGCTGGGTCGACATGAGAGCCGTCGTGGTCGGGAAAAATTCCATGCGCATTGCGGGAGCTGAACCCAGACCACCAGCCGTGTGGAGCGAGTTCACTAACAACTACGCTACAGCGGCTCTCCGCCCACAAGTAGGCCAGACAAAACATTCGAATTCTGCGCTGCTTTTGCTAACTAGGTAGCATCCCTTTGGCCTACATCCGCCGCCTCTTATGTTGCAGTTGTACTATTCTTTACTTCCCTTATTGGCCCCGGTACCACACGGGAGATCATCTAATGGCTAAACTGCGAAGGATTGACTTCATTGTATCGGGATATTTTACAAGAGAACCTTGATGCCAGTGTAGGTGAGATTGAGTTCCTAGTCATATAGTCATAAAACACATGTCTGTGTCCAAGTTGAGCACGCTAAGGAACTCTTGGCAGTTTAAATTCGAGAACGCCCGAGTAGCTACCGGGTCCCACATTAGGCCGTAAAGAATAGAACCACTGTTACCTGTCATGCATGTCGTAAGAGGCGACTAAGGAAGTTAGGAGTGGGGCTAGCTACCCCACACCGTAAAAAATACTAAATGGCTACAGAACGGAGAGCGAACCGAGTAAACGCTGGCTGAAACCGGACACATCGCCGAAGGATAAGCACCAGAGCTCCAAATGGTGCTGAAGATGGGACGTAAAACACACCAATGATAAGGCTGCATGAATCAGATTTCCACATGAATAGAAATTATGGAGAGATCTGGTACATCGGTCTGGGCGGTGATCGCGAGAGAGAAAGAATTTCGAGAAGAGCAGAATGGAAAGCCAATTCCCATCAAAAATTCATTAGAAAGTTTAATAAATAAAATTCCAACAAAATATCTTCTTAATTACATCGGCTACCCTCGCTAGTGCTATGGAGTTCGTTCACTACCGATGAGATCTTCATGTATAAGAAAAAGACCGAAGCACAAATGTTTGCTCACTGAAGTGCAATAATCATGGCCCTATCAATCAACAATCAATAATTGCACATGGCTCCTCTATATATGACCTTGATGACTATGAAAGGATATATATATCCTTTGAGCATTGAGTGTGGGATTGAACTTACACCCTTCTTGTGTCCAAGTCGATAGACAAACGCTTATGCACTAGACTATTCCGTCCCATCGTGTCCTGTTATATATATATATCATCATCATCGTCAAATAGAGGTCGAAGAGAGGTCGACCTAAGGAGACCATGAAACGAACTTTGCTGAGAGATGCAGGAAATATCGGTCTCAGTTCCATGGAGGAGATTGAGCGAGTTGCCCAGGATAGAGCGGTATGGAGAAATTACTTGCAGGCCCTATGTAACGTATAACGGTACGAGAGGAATTATTATTATTATGATCGTCAAATAGATTGTCCTGAACAGAACTTTGTCACCATAATAGTACTTCGGAATTTCTCTATTTCATAGACCAGAAGTCCCACACATGCAACCGTCATGCTCAAATCATAAGTCACATACTGAATCCATCATCTCCTTGGCTTTCCTTCCCTCCTCTTTCCCATGATGGTCTTCTCCAACCCTTCGTGTCTCTATATATATCCAAAATACTGCAATTTTCTCATT
Source organism: Arion vulgaris (assembly GCA_020796225.1). NCBI lineage: Eukaryota > Metazoa > Mollusca > Gastropoda > Stylommatophora > Arionidae > Arion > Arion vulgaris. The sequence continues at coordinate 5,893,202 of CM036776.1, forward strand.
CTTATTCGAAGCATCAGTCAGTTTTCTTTGATTTTTGAGTCCTTTCTGGATATATCCAGTGGCGGCTCGTGGTCATTTTTCTTGGTGGGGCCAGAAACACATTTTCGGAAAAATCATGTTTTTTAAAAAGTATTTACTATTCCGGAAGTTCCTTTCGATTATTGGTGGGACCGGGCCCCTGGCCCTTAATGACGAGCCGCCCCTGGATATATCTATTTATGCTCTTCTCTGTCCATAGTAAACGAATGCCTTTTCTGTACTCTTACTTAACAATTTAAAAGATATCCTTAAGGGTATCACCTTCCCTTGTCTACATCATTTTTGTTTACTGCAACATCTAAAACCACAATTTCATGTTCAGATTTATGATCCCTAGGGTAAAACTTTATTGGTGGTTAGTTTTGAAGTGAGTATACCACGACATGTTCTAAACGTTCTTGGTGAGCACATGTTTCAATGACGCAATACATTTGGTGAAGTAAATTGTATTTGAAATAGAATCAAGTATGGCGTCGCATATGAGTAATTGCTTGACCTGGAGGCAGGATTCAGAAGACGAAAGCAGTAACATAGGATTGAGAGACTGAATAGATTATGCACGTTGTGGAGGTGAACAATACAAGTAAATAATAAACTGGAATGAGAATTTGCAAAAGAAAAAAAAAAAGTTCAGATGAATTTGAAAGAATGGAAGTTTTTTTCCTAACTGCGTTATTGAAATGTAGAAAAAATTGAGTAAAATTATCAAATGTCTTTTTTTTAATAGAAATTCCCTCGCATTGAGATAAGGAGTAGTAATTGCGCGTAATACGACAACTCTAATTGATTTTTGCTTGAAGACTTGCTTTTCCTATCGCCAGTGTCCTTTGTTATTTAGACGAGCCTTATTCTGGCTTAAACGCATTTGAAAATAGATGTCTGCAAAAAGTAATTTAACATAAAATATGATGGATTCAGGAGAAGTGATGAAATTAGAGAAATGTTTGGTTAACCACTAGTTACAACTGTTATAAGAAAGAGAAGATGGAAATATGTTGCATACCCTTGAGAAGAAATGTCTGATCAACTACTAGTAACAACTGTTATAAGAAGGAGAAGATGGAGATATGTTGGGCATACCTTGAGAAGAAATGTCTGGTCAACCACTAGTAACAACTAAGAAGGAGAATATGGCGATATGTTGGACACACCTTGAGAAGAAATGTCTGATCAACTACTAGTAACAACTGTTATAAGAAGGAGAAGATGGAGATATGTTGGGCATACTGAGAGAAGAAATGTCTGATCAACCACTAGTAACAGTTGTTATAAAAAGGAGAAGATGGAGATATGTTGGACATACTGAGAGAAGAAATGTCTGATCAACCACTAGTAACAACTGTTATAAGAAGGAGAAGATGGAGATATGTTGGACATACCTTGAGAAGAAAGGATCAAAGAAAACCAAAACAGGCATTGAAGTGGTAGACAAAGGGTTCAAGAAAGAGAGGACAACTTATTGAAACTGTGACACGAACTTTTGGAATCATCATATCAGGTGCCGTCTCCGCATCGAAGGTTGGATGCAATAAATCTCCAGCATCCTCTGTCTTTCGCCTTGGTGTTGCACACTGCCAGACTGTAACCTGTCCATTTCTTAAAGTTTCTCTCACACTTATCTCTCGATCTTCCTCTTGCTCTTTCCCCTCAACTTTCCCCTCTAGTAAAGATTTTATCATGGTATCATGTACTTTACTAACTACTAAGATGAACACCAAAAAGCTGCAGACATTCATCAATAGATGCCTACGCAGGATACTCCATTTGAGATGGCATGACAAGACCACAAACAGAGAACTGTGGGATAGGGCAGGACAACGGCAGGTGGAACAGGAGATAATGAGCAGAAGGTGGCGAAGGATAGGACACACACTGAGGAAACCCCCTGGCAGCATCGCGAGACAGGCTCTCCGATGGAACCCCCAGGGCAAAAGAAGTAAGGGAAGACACCGAAACACCTGGAGACGGGAGTTAGAGATGGAACGCAAAAATACGGGGAGAGAGTGGCGAGATCTGGAAAGGATGGCCTTGGATAGGCGGGCTTGGAAGGCCTTGGTTGCGGACCTATGCTTCCCTAGGGACGAAGGGTGAAGAAGAGAAGAAGAATCATGTACTTTTGGAATATATACATTTTATTATTAGAAATGTTAAGCAATATTGGACTCAAGTCCATGAAAGAAAATGAATGAGTTGCCTAGGACAGAACGGTATGAAGAAATTACTTGCAGACCCTCTGTATCGTATAAATTGTCTATTGTCTATTCCCAGGTGGAAGATGTAGTTAGCTGTCCACTCTTGCCGTTAAGCGTAGGGATGAGAGCTTTAATTTGCGTTCTAGGGCCAGATGAGTCGCCCTTGTTGTGTTATATCCGCGTTTATGTAGTGTGGTCTTGATATTGTCTATCCATATTTTTCTTGGTCTTCACTTAGCTCTAGTACCCGATCTCTTTTTATTGTATGCTGTTATTGGAGGTTGGTTGTTGTCAGTGGCGGCTCGTAATCATGTTTGTTGGTAGTGCCAGACAAACATTTTCGGAAAAATCATTGTTTTGGGTTTGGCTATATTTTATATTATATAATTTCGAAAATAATAAATACACGTTACTCGTTATTTTTGGTGGGACAGCCCCACTGGCCTTTAATGACCAGCCGCCCCTGGTTGTCGTATAAAATGAAGTGAGGAATATATATATATATATATTCTAGTCGCATCTGAGAAGAATATTTAAAGGTGGTGTCGTTTTATGTTAAGAAGTTAAGCAGGTAAATAAATCCTAGGTAGTTGAAAATCTATTGATTGATTGATTGAATGATTGATTGATTTGATGGATCGTCCGAGTGGTTACCGTGGCCCATATTTTGGGTGTAAAGAATAGAACCACCGTTTTTAATTGCTTTTTCTGATCCAGAAGCACTTGAGCTTTCAGCTCTACGGCTGGGTGCCATGGACATCGTAACCCTTCGGTTCGGTGCGACGAACACCGTAAATCTAGATAACTTGTGGCTTTTTCTGCCAGTCCGCGGAATTGAACCCGCACACACAGAGGTTTGTCACACCGTCGTCCAACGTGCTACGAACACGCTGGGCAGGTGGGCATGAACTATTGTTACCTGGCACGCATGTCGTAAGAGGCGACTAAAGAGGTTTGGCTGAAATCGGATGCACGTGTCCTAAACGTGTAGAAGTCTATGCGTTTAGGGCCTACCAAACCAATGTGCAACGTATACACGTTCTTGGCAAAGATCAAACATATCACAAAGAGTGATTAACATTGGTTGTAAAGAACTATCGCAAAGAAGAAGAAGAAGACTGATAGTTAGAAACATCATCATTGTACTTCGGTGAGTAACCATGTGTGCTCCGATCTCTTTCTTACACAGGAATATCTCAGCTGCAGTGTACGAACTCCGTAGCACCGGCGAGGGTCCACGATATAATTTCGAAGATGGTGAAGATATTTCAAAATCTATAAGAGATGGCTGCAATGCCGCTGCCTAGACACAATTCATTTAAACAAAATGAAAAAGTTTTTTTTCAAATTCTCACTATCTTCAAAACTACATTGAAGATTCTTGCCGGTGCTACGGAATTCTTGAACTGACGTTGAGATCTTTCTGCGTAAGAAATAGATCAGAGCAGATACGGTTATTTCCCGATGTGCAAAAATGATGATCATATTAATCAATCAATCAATCAATCAATCAATAAATCAATCAATCAATCAATCAATCAATCAATCAATCATTAAATTCAGTGGCGGCTCGTGATCATTTCTGTTGGTGGGGTAAGACATTTTTTTTCCCGGAGAAATCATTGTTTTTGGTTGCTATATTTTAATTTTTAAAATAATAATAACACATTATACATTATTTTTAGTGGGGCCCGGCCCCACTGACCCTTAATGACGAGTCGCCACTGATTAAATTATCATTCCTTGTAAAGGTCTTGGTGACACGCATTAGCGAACCATTTCTCAAACCTTCTATTTACTTCACTGGATTCATTTATTTTCCGTTCAGAGAAGAAAGAAAACAGATTTCCAATTAATAAATAATCCGTTGCACGTTTGGCTAATTCAAAGATTAAAGAATTCAGAACATGAAGGAATCTATTCACCGTGAACTTACTCGAGTTTACTGACATGTTTCCGACATCTTAAGGCTTACGTGGATCTATTGTCCTGGACACAAAGATGTTTTACGCAATGAGAGCGCGGACAGGCTTGCTTGCCTTAAGAGCATCGATCGTTGGGGAATTGAAGATGGAGAGAGGGTTAGGTTGTGGATTCTCGGTGACCGCCTGTTAGAAGACGACACTAAAATTGATAATGGATTTATACCTGGATATAAAAAGCTTCTTCTTCTTCTTTGCGCTCGTTCTTTACTACCAATTTTAATCACTCTTTGTGATATGTTTGATCTTTGCCAAGAACGTGTATACGTTGCACATTGGTTTGGTAGGCCTCTAAACGCATAGACTTCTACACGCTTAGGACACGTGCATCTGAATTCAGCCAAGCCGCCTCTTACGACATGTATGGCAGGTAACAGTGGTTCTATTCTTTACACCCCAAATTTGGGCCCCGGTAAAAACTCGGGCGATAAAAAGCTTAAAATTGCGCGTTGTACTTGCGGAAATAAAATGAATTTAAAAAGTTGAACATCTAAAAACAGTACGGTTCTTTTTGTTCTTTTTTTTTCTTTTCTCAAATCCTGTTTTGCCTCACAGCGTCAAGATAAGAAGATATTTTTAGAACAGACTTTTGTGTTCGCTTCATAAATAGTGTCTTTCGTCGCCTCTGTTATCTCTGATGTCCATCTTTTGCGTGGCTAGCCTTTTGCTTTGTATCTTCTTCTTTCTTCTTCTTTGCGTTCGTTCTTTACGACCAATTTTAATCACTCTTTGTGATATGTTTGATCTTTGCCAAGAACATGTATACGTTGCACATTGGTTTGGTAGGCCCCTAAACGCATAGACTTCTACACATTTAGGACATGTGCATCCGATTTCAGTCAAACCTCCTTAGTCTCCTCTTACGACATGCGTGGCAGGTAACAGTGGTTCCATTCTTTACACCCCAAATTTGGGCCCCGGTAACCACTCAGGAGCTTTGTATCAATTGTATCGTAGCAACATCGCTCTTTGAGGTGCACTGTATGTTGGTAATCTACTTACGTGGTCGAATCACTTAATTTGTTGTTTCTTGATGAAGTTTAGTAATCGATGTAAGAAAATCAACAAATCTGAGGTGGTCAGATCAGATATGGAGAAAATCGTTTGGGTAGTTGCGGTAATACTGGGTAAATGGACGATCGAACAAAGACATGTATATACATTATTACAAGGGTAGGGAAAAATTAATGATTGCTAGAAAATAAACAAATCTCGACGTTTCGGTACTAGACCTTTATCAAGAACAAATATGCAAAGAATACTTAATTAACTAAAACGTGATACTAACTAATGATGTAGAGAAAAAGATACTGGCATACGAACCTGGTCTATAAGTAGGTCTCTTCCCACTACGGTAGGATGTTATAACAATAATTATTCCTCTAGCACCGTTAAACCCTGCATAGGACCTGCAAGCAATTTCTCCATACTGCTCTATCCTAGGTAACTCGCTGAATCTCCTGCATGGAATTGAGACAGAGTGGTACGAAGTTGATAGAAAAAATAGATAAGAATATTAATAGAATGCATAGTCCCAGTGGTAACGTTTGGTTGCTTGATGCTTGAGGTCTTCCCAGTGGTAACGTTTGGTTGCTTGAGGTCTTCCCAGTGGTAACGTATGGTTGCTTGAGGTCTTCCCAGTGGTAACGTTTGGTTGCTTGAGGTCTTCCCAGTGGTAACGTTTGGTTGCTTGAGGTCTTCCCAGTGGTAACGTTTGGTTGCTTGAGGTCTTCCCAGTGGTAACGTTTGGTTGCTTGAGGTCTTCCCAGTGGTAACGTTTGGTTGCTTGAGGTCTTCCCAGTGGTAACGTTTGGTTGTAGGTCTTCCCAGTGGTAACGTTTGGTTGCGAGGTCTTCCCAGTGGTAACGTATGGTTGCTTGAGGTCTTCCATGGTAACTTTTGTTGCTAGAGTCTTCCCAGTGGTAACGTTTGGTTGTGAGTCATTCCAGTGGTAACGTTTGTGTGAGGTCTTCCCAGTGGTAAGTTTGTTGTGAGGTCTTCCCAGTGGTAACGTTTGGTTGCTTGAGTTTCCATGGTAACGTTTGGTTGTGAGTCTTCCCAGGGTAACGTTTTTGTGAGTCTTCCCAGGTAACGTTTGGTTTGAGTCTTCCAGTGGAACGTTTGTTCTGAGTCTTCCAGTGGTAACATTTGGTTGCTTGTTAAAGACAGAGACTCAAGGCTTGCTTTTAGTGCTGATGTCCCCACAGTGACACCCCTACGACACTAACGGGTTATAGGCTTTATTTATTTATCATTTAGTATTTCTTATATATCTTTACAGTTTTTGTTAAAGACGGAGTCCACCCTGTGTACTTTATTATTATTATAACCACTCTGTGTGATTTATATGTGATCTGAGCCTAAGAGAGAGTGTACGTTGTGGCAGTTATGCGCCTACAAGTACAATTATGCGCACAATCGATTTATGCTATGCTTTTTATTTACTAGGGTAGCTTCCATAGGCCCTACATCAGTCGCCTCTTACGACATCATTGTAGGTTACAGTGGTACTATTCTTTGCTTCCCTTGTTGACCCCTGAACCACACGGAGTATTATCGATATAAAGGAAGGGAAACATGTAGAAAAAAGTACTGTCGTTTTACACAGTACAAAAACAAGAAATAGTTTCGACCAAAAGTACTTTATCAATCAAAAAATACCACAGAATCTAAGAAAGTTAGAATTATAAAGCCGAAGGATTGACTTCATTGCACCGGGTTTTACCCCATATGGCTCAGTCCCTCTCCGAGAAATGGCAGCCACCTGTCGAGAGTATTCACAAAGCACGAACTCTTAGCTCCAGCAACAATCCTAGGGTCTCTGGAAAAAACTGCACTCGTGAACAGAACGGTGCAATCCGATTAGAACCTATAACTTTCGACTCACAAGGTAAAGGGTTTAACCACTTGGCCACAGAGACCCTCGAGTTAGACTTCTTTGACGGCAATATAAGCGTGGGGCTCTCCCTACCTTGCCGTAGCTAGTCAAAGATCGTGGGTTCGAATCCGGACCGCGTACATTTTTACCAGTTATCCTTTGGATTGTTACGGGAGCTACGAAGTTCGTGCTTTGTGCAAAACTCTCGGCATGTGGCGTGCCATTTCTGCAGTGAGGTACCGGTGCTTTGTGCAAAACTCTCGGCATGTGGCGTGCCATTTCTGCAGTGAGGTACCGGTGCTTTGTGCAAAACTCTCGGCATGTGGCGTGCCATTTCTGCAGTGAGGTACCGGTGCTTTGTGCAAAACTCTCGGCATGTGGCGTGCCATTTCTGCAGTGAGGTACCGGTGCTTTGTGCAAAACTCGGCATGTGGCGTGCCATTTCTGCAGTGAGGTACCGGTGCTTTGTGCAAAACTCTCGGCATGTGGCGTGCCATTTCTGCAGTGAGGTACCGGTGCTTTGTGCAAAACTCTCGGCATGTGGCGTGCCATTTCTGCAGTGAGGTACCGATCCCATATGGTGTAAAACACAGTGAAATTAAGTCAATCCTTCGGTTTTATAAATGATTACAGAAAGTCTTTCTGTATACAATAAGCGAGAAGAACACATAGATCATCCACGACCGACTCTATAACGAGGCCTTGATCTATTCGGAATTAACTGAATTCAGCGAATACTTGTTGATGATATAAGTATCGAATAAGAACATTGAAGTGTACGTGCTTTGGAACAAAAATAAGATATGAATGGTTGAAAAAACTGGTTTTAGTTTCGGTTTCGGTTTGAGCAATACTTATTAAACTTCGGTGACGTTCAGAAAGCAATGACAAACTACTGAACGTATAGGCTGTGCCTAGAAAATCAACTACTCGTTTACTGTGGGTGATGGCGACGTTCTTTGGGATATGCCACGATTTTTATTTTCATGTACAGGGTGTTCAACTTAAAAGCAGCCCGTGAATGAAGCTAATCTGGCATATATGTATGGAAATGGGAAGATTCAGTTATGACGTAGTATAGGTCAAGGTTGTGTGACGGTGTGTAATTTTAGTGCGGGAAGGGGCGATGAACAAATGTGACGTAGGACGAGCTAGTCAGAACCGGTTTAAATAGTAAATAAACACAACTCAATTTGTACGTGGCAACTTTCGAATTGTCAATGGGGCTGCAATTATCTTGAACACCCTGTACAATGATAATGCGATCTTAACTTTTGTCAGTTGTCTGGCCTAGTTATCTAGAGTTGGATGTGGTACAGCACAGTAACCTACTGTACCAGTTCGATGGTGATGTATGCTCTTTTATGGCCACTTCAATTTGCAATCCAAGATCAGTTATCCAACTTCATATTTGTTCCAACTCTCTGCTATCAGTGCCAAACATGGCCCCTGACTAAGACACAGAAAAGGAAGATTACAACATGTGAAATGAGATGTCTACGAAAAGCTGTCAACGTTACAAGGAGAGATAGAGTGAGAAACGAGAATATCAGAAGCATCGTTGGTACTATACTATGCATACAGTACATCGAGAAGCAAAGAATCAAGTGGTTCGGTCATCTAATGAGAATGGAACCACATTTACTACCATTACGTGCCTACAATAATCGACACTCAGGGCGCAGAGCACGAGGCAGGTCAAGAACACGATGGATAGATAACATCTCAGAGTTCCTGCGAAAGCATGGACTAACAACGTCAAGCACAACACACCTGGCACAAGATAGGAAACTAACTCTCCCCACGGCGCTGGACGCTGCTGGATTTGCTGAGGCGGAGATCAGAGCACCTATGGACATGTCCGGAGTTATCAGTTTTAAGTTATATGAGGACTATCATCATAGCACTCCGGACATGTCCATAGGCGCTCCGATCTCCGCAAATCCAGCAGCGTTAGCGGCCCAACACGCCAGTTCGATGTTGTCCGGAGTGCTATGATGATAGTCCTCATATAACTGATCGCAATGGATACACAAGGAAGCATGCCAAGTACCTTTGGCATGAGAAGGAAGCACCAAGCAGAGACGGCAAATGCATATGGCACATGAGATCATAAATTGCATATCTTCTTGAATCAGTCACGTCTGACTAACTCCGGAGCGAAAACATGTAGCAATGAAACCACGCTGGCTGTTACAACATTTAAGAAGAAAAAACACTCAAGAAACAGGTGCATAAATTACATTTTCAACCTTACAATGAAAACAGTTTTGTAAATGTTCAACAGCAAACATAACAACACAACTGGATCCAAGTCAAGCGTTAATTTGTTTTGGAGAAAATAAGATAGTCATGAAAAATTGGAATGGCGGTAATAAGGATCACGTGTCTGTGTACGAAAAGCTCGAAAGGAATATATTTGTTTTATTTTCATAAATTTTATGCGAAATCAAAACCAAAACTTTTACATATTTTACAACAATTTCTACCTTTCAGTTTAGTGTATCTAAATTAGAATAGCTTAAAATGTAAGTGTTTGCTGTAGAATTATGTAAGGTTAAATTTAGATTTTGAAAACCAGATAAAGATCCAGACGAGTTTTTCTGCTCAAGCGATTATCAGCACACGCGAAACGAGCGAGGATTCCACCGAGACGAGAACGCGACGAGTTCTGAAATCCGTTTCACAACAATTCGTGTGAGAGATTGCACGAGGAGAACTTAGAAGACCGCACTAAAAGTTACCGGTTACATATTGACGCTGTGTTGTGATAACTCTTCAAGTTTTTCAAGTAAGTTGAGTTCATTGGTACAAGAGTTTTGCTATAATATAATTTAAAAACATAATATATTTCTGGACAATTTTCTGGAAAAATCGTTATTGTAATTTTTGATTAACCATTTCTCTCCGTAATTTATTTTAATCTCCGGACGCATTTACTTTACAATATGTATTAAATTAACCAGTATATAGGCTTTGCGTCGTATTAGAAATTCTTACTAGCCAGTAAAGCAGCTCAGTAGGATGAAGGGGTTAGTTGATATGTTTTTGCGTACTAGTTATTGTGAAGAGAAATTTGAACTCACTTTTTGTGAACTCATCATTTTGTTTTACCATTAGAGAATATCAGAGACTTTTAGTGAGATAATATCAGATACTTTTAGTGAGAGAATATCAGAGACTTTTAGTGAGATAATATCAGAGACTTTTAGTGAGATAATATCAGAGACTTTTAGTGAGATAATATCAGAGACTTTTAGTGAGAGAATATCAGCGACTTTTAGTGAGATAATATCAGAGACCTTTAGTGAGAGAATATCAGAGACCGTTAGTGAGATAATATCAGAGACTTTTAGTGAGAGAATATCAGCGACTTTTACTGAGATAATATCAGAGACCTTTAGTGAGAGAATATCAGAGACCGTTAGTGAGAGAATATCAGAGACTTTTAGTGAGATAATATCAGAGACTTTTAGTGAGAGAATATCAGAGACTTTTAGTGAGATAATATCAGAGACTTTTAGTGAGAGAATATTAGAGACTTTTACTGAGATAATATCAGAGACTTTAGTGAGAAATATCAGAGACTTAGTGAGATAATATCAGAGACTTTTAGTGAGAGAATATAGGACTTTTACTGAGATAATATCAGAGACTTTAGTGAGAGAATATCAGAGACTTTAGTGAGAGAATATCAGAGACTTTTAGTGAGATAATATCAGAGACTTTTAGTGAGATAATATCAGAGACTTTTAGTGAGATAATATCAGAGACTTTTAGTGAGAGAATATTAGAGACTTTTACTGAGATAATATCAGAGACTTTTAGTGAGAGAATATTAGAGACTTTACTGAGAATATCAGAGACTTTGTGAGATAATATCAGAGACTTTTAGTGAGAGACTATCAGAGACTTTTAGTGAGATAATATCAGAGACTTTTAGTGAGAGAATATCAAGACTTTTATGAGATAATATCAGAAGAAATAACACAAGACTGAAACAAGTCTTTCGAATAAAATTATATTGGAAACTTTCTTGACATCAGATATAAGATAAGGAGTAGGTTGATTGATTGATTGAGATCATCATCATTGCACATCGGTGAATAATCATCTACATTCCGATCACTTTCTTACACAGGAAGCTTTCAGAGGCAGTGCACCAAGTGTGTAGCACCGGCGAGGGTCCCCAATCTAATTTAGTAGATGATGAAAATATTTGTAAGAATTCCTTTAACTTTTCTAATTAATTTTGCCCGGTCACTGACTTTCATTCTGCTCTTCTAGATTTTTCAACTACTAAGGAATTTTTTACTTGCTCAAATTGAACACGGCGCTTACGTTTTATTTCCCGTCTCCGATAGGACTATTAACACGATTTCACCTACAATCAGATTAGGGATTTGTAGAACAATATCTCGATGGTTTCCCCAAGGAAGCGAACCGAGTATCTTTGAAACGAGTAGCGAGAACTTAGCCTCTACGCCACAGTAACGAAATCCGACATAGATGAAAGAAAGTCAAATCATACGGTAAATGAAATATGTTTTGAAACGCAAGCAAGTCACAATGAACACTAAATGAGGAATATAATAATAATAATAATTCCTCTCGTACCGTTATACGTTACATAGGGCCTGCAAGTAATTTATCCATACTGCTCTATCCTGGGCAATTCGCTCAATCTTATGCATGGAATTGGCCCGTCTGCCCAGTGTGTTCGTAGCGCGTTGGACTACGGGTGACTAGTCCTCTGTAAGTGTGGGTTCAACTCCGCGGACTGGCAGAAAAGCTACAGGTTCCCCAGATTTACGGTGTTCGTGGCACCGAGCCGAAGGGTTACGATGTCCATGACACCGAGCCGAAGAGCTTTCAGCTCAAGTGCTTCTGGATCGAAAAAAAAAAAAAAATGCATAGAACTGAGACCGATATTTCTTGAACCCTTTGCATCCCACTTCAATGCCTGCTTTGATATTCAAAGAGGAATATACGCCACAATATTTCGCCATAGCGGACCTCTGTGGCGTAGAGGTTAGGTGCTAGAATCTCGTTCCAAATGTACCAGGTCCGCTCCCTCGTGAAGCGATCTAGATATTTTTCCAGAGATCCCTGATGTCAGTGTAGGTGAGATCGAGCTCCTAGTTCTATCGAAGGTGGACAATAACATGTAGATCCCGTGTTCACGTTGAGCAGGTAACATAACCATTGGCAGTTTAAAATCAAGAAGAGCAGGCTGGAAAATCGCAGCCCAGCCAAAAAATCATTAGAAATATTGAAAAATAAATCTCCTACAAAAATGTTTCACCATCTTCTACATTACATCGGGGAAACGTCGCCGGTGCTATGAGGTTCATGCTCTCTCGTGTAAATCTTCTTGTGTAGGAAAGAGATAGAAGCACACATGGTTATTCACCGAATGGCAATGATGATGGCCCAATCAATCAATCAATCAAACAATCAATCAATCAATCAATCAATCTTTCAACATTATGCTATCAGTGCCAAACATAGACGCTAACATCGACCAATACAAGACAACTAGTCACAACAGAGATGAAGTGTCTACGCAAAAAGCGGAGAGTATCAAGAAGCGACCAGTTTAGAAATTAAGACATCAAGGAAAAATTGGGTACAAGATTCGTAGTTATCAATATAAAAAATAACAAATTAAATTGTTCGGCCACATAAGCGGATTACCATCAGAAAGTTCCACATTTATTCAGTTACAATGAAAACAAGACAAAAGGCAGTCCAAGCAAAAAATGTTGACAAATAAAATAACAAAGACTAAACGGGTTACCGGGGCCCAAATTTGGGTGTAAAGAATAGAACCACTGTTACCTGCCACACATGTCGTAAAGGCGACTAAGGAGGTTTGGCTGAAATCGGATGTACGTGTCCTAAACGTGTAGAAGTATTTTCGTTTAGGGGCCTACCAAACCAATGTGCAACATATACACGTTCTGGGCAACGATCAAACATATCACAAAGAGTGATTAAAATTGGTCGTAAAGAACGAACGCAAAGAAGAAGAACCTCTTCTAATTTTGTCGCTGTATGCTCAGAACGGCGACTGCTCCAAAGAGATCTCAAGAAGATTAGCAATATCAATCAAGAAGGTAAACACAATGAAGAACATGTGGCAAAGCACCAGCAAAATATTAAAATTAAAAATATTGAGAACATGCATTTTCCCAGTGGCTACTTATGGGTGTGAGTCATGGACTATTACACAAAACACAAGAACAAAAATCCAGTCCTTCGAAACTAAATGCTACAGAAAGATCCTACGAATACAATGGACAGAAAAAAAGAAAGAACACTGATGCCCTGAAAGAACTAAATGTTAAAGAGAATTGGCTGATAAACAACATACTACACAGAAAAATTACATACTTTGGTCACATCAAGCGTCACGATGGCCTGGAAAGAACAATACTAGACGGCAGTGTCCCAGGACGCAGAGGCAGACCAAGAAGAAGATGGCTACACGATATTAAAGAAACCATGAACTTGACCATCGACGAAGTGGGTGAACTAGCTAGAGACAGAGTGAAGTTCAGATGTGCTGCAAAGATAGCAACGTCCTATAAACGATACGCACCTTGATGATGATGCGCAAAACATGAATAGATAAAAGTTGTAGAACATATCAGCTACTTAAATTTGTTATTTTGTGAAAAATAGTGCTAGCCAAAGTACATACATATTCGGGCGCATTTGATTAATAATTGTTGAGGCGGGGGCGCCATATGGCAGTTACAATAATATAATACTAATAATAGTAATACAGTAATAATAATATTATCTTATCTTAACCACATTTGCCGTGAAGCGTCGTGGGGAGAGTTAGTTTTCTATTTTGTACCAGGTGTGTTGCGCTTGACGTTGTCAGTCCATGCTTTCGCAGGGACTCTGAGATGTTATCTGTCCGTCGTGTTCTTGGCCTGCCTCGTGCTCTGCGCCCTGAGCGTCGATTATTATAGGTATGTGATGGTAGTAAATGTGGTTCCATTCTCATTAGATGCCGAACTGTAGTGGATAGCCAGTTTCCCCTCCCAGGTGGCAGCTGAGGAACAGACAGTTAGCCAGATAGTTAGTGTAGTATAATTAGATATTATATAGTTGAGACTATGTGTTGCACTCTCTAAGTAGAAGTGCAACACATAACTAGAGACAATGACGCTTTTGTGTAGTTAGTGAGTGACGATTGAGTAACTGTTGCTAGTGAGTAAACAAACATAGGGAGAATCGACATGAATCCTTTGACATGGACGGACGTGTTTGGTCTATTGTACAGAGAAAACAACATAAATAAAATCTGGATGTAATCATCGACTATGTCTTAGTCATTATATAACTACCATCCATCGTACGTTATGATCATCAACGTAAATTAGTTGCCAATCCTGACTGTCAACGGGGCGGGGGTGTGGAGCATTACGGTTACAAATGGTGTCAAGAAAAATTGAAACATCAGCCGATTCTTTGCTTGTTGATGTACTTTGTCCATGGTATAGTACCAACCCATTGTTAAGGCACCCACAAATTTCACAGGCAGCTAAGAAACAAATGATCAACAGCATTTTATACCTACTTTGTGTTACCAGAGCCAAACATGGACATTGAGCAAAGCGCAGTCACAAAAATAACTACATGTGAAATGCGTTGCCTGAGAAAAGTTACCAACAACACAAGAAAGACAGAATCACCAACATCAGCATAAGAAAGAAAGTTGGCACAAAACCGTGCTTGAATTATATAGATAAACAAAGAATGAAGTGGTTTGGCCACTTAATAAGAATGCACCCAAACTCCACAGTATACAGAGTCTTCTACAACAGAACATCGGGAAAGAAGGCAAGAGGAAGACCACGGAAAAGATGGTTAGATGGCGTGGCAGCATCCTGTGAAAGAGCAAAGATAACAATCACACAAGCCACCAGAACAGCGCAAGACAAAACAGAAAACCACGACACTGGGCAACAACCCGGTAGCAGTGTGACGACAAAAGAAGAAGAAGATAGTACCAACGATGCTTCTGATATTCTCGTTTCTCACTCTATCTCTCATTTGTCCATAGTATAGTACCAACGATGCTTCTGATATTCTCGTTTCTCACTCTATCTCTCCTTGTAACGTTGACAGTTTTTCGTCATTATCTAATAGCCTGTCCTGAGCAGAACTTTGTCACCCCAACAGTCCTTCGGAATTTATCTCTCTCATTGGCCAGATGTCCTGCCTCTGCAGCCGTAATGTTCAAGCCATCAGTTACATCCTGAATCCATCTTCTCCGTGGTCTTCCTCGTCTTCTCTTTGCCTGTATGCCTTCTTCCATGATGGTCTTCTCCAGCCCTTCATGTGTCTTTATATGTCCAAAGTATCTCAATTTTCTCTTTCTTATTTGTAGCATCAGCCAGTTTTCTTTGATTTTGAGTTCATTCTAGATAGACCTATTTATTTTCTTCTCTGCCCATGATATACGAAGGACTCTTCTGTAACACTTATATTCAAAAACACACATATTTTTTTTCCCCTACTTTATTAAATGCCCATGCTTCACACCCACTGGGAATATGCATGCTCTTAGTATTCTGATCTTTGTTTTCTTATCAGTTCCTTATCAGCTTTTCGTAGACATCTCATTTCACATTTTGTAATCTTTGATAAAAATAATATTAACATGAATCAACAAAACTAACAAATGAAAACTGAATAGTGACTATAATTTTAATTAATTGTTCGCCCGTGTTGTACCGGGGTCAGCAAGGGAAGAAAAGAATAGTACCACTGCAATCTACAATGCATGTCGTAAGAGGCGAATGATGTAGGCCCTGGGGATTCTAACCTAGTAAATAAAAATCAGCACAGAAATCGGATGTGCTGGTCTACTTGTAAGCGGATAACTGGCACAACTACACTCGCTCTTAGGCTCAGATAACATACAAATCCCACCGAGGGGTTTGCAAGTGGTCGATATGGAGCGTTCAAAGAAGGAGAAGAATTAATTGTTTTTATAGCGCTTACAAAAAAAAACTGAATCGGTTCTTTGATTATCTCCATTATGAACTCGTCCCTATATTATGCTTTTTTTTTTTTAATGCAGACATCTATTTTCATATGCATTCAACTTATTTTCTAAATCTTTAGTCATTTTCCAACTCTCGCTAGCATATGTTAGGATTGATACAACATGTGAATTGGAAATTCGTAATTTAGTTTTAATACTATATAACTTGCAGTTCCTTAATTTATTTCGACTTTTCAAAGCTGATGTTCCTGTAACCGATATGCTGCCACCAAATATTTCTTAAATAACGAAACGTAAGTCCAACTGGCTAATTGATGAGTAGTATACATTCCAACATCAACGTGTTCGGAGTAAAACAAATTTACTGCATGAACGGATCTGTTTCTGTCTTTCTTTCCTCTAGTTCTGTTTTGAATTACAGCTTCAGGATCAGAAGAGATTTCTAGAACAGGTTTTTTTGTACACTTCGTATGTAGTCTTTCACTGCTTCTGTTATTTGTAAGTTCCATCTTCCGAGTAACATTGCTCTTTGATGAGCACTAGGGTTTTGTGCCTTGTGAGTCGATGGTCGTGAATTCGAATCCGGATCGCGCAATTCTGTTCACGAGTGCAGTTTTTTCCAGAGACCCCTATGATTGTTGCTGGAGCTACAGAGTTCGTGCTTTGTGCAATACTCTCCGCAGGTGGCGTGCCATTTCTGCGGAGAGGACCGAGCTGTATGGGGTAAAACCCGGTGGAATGAAGTCAATCTTTCAGGGTTTGAGGTGCACTGTATGTTGGCAATCTGTTTATGTGATCGAATCATTTAATTTGTTGTTTCTTGATGAAGTCTAGTACTGATGTTGTAGCCACTGTTTTCCTGATGTCTTCATTTCTAAACCGGTTTCTTCTTGATACTCCCAGCATTCTATGTAGACACTTCATCTTTGTCATGACTAGTTTTCTTGATACTCCCAACCAGTGGCGGCTCGTCATTAAGGGCCAGTGGTGCCGGGCCCAACCAAAAATCATGTATAACTGTGTAAATACTAAATATATAAAGTAACCCAAAATCATGGTTTTTCAGAATATATTTGTCCGGCCCCACCAACACAAATGATCACGAGCCGCCACTGCTCCCAACATTCTGGTAGACACTTCATCTCTGTTGTGCCCAGTTTTCTTCTATAGTTTAATGTCAGCCTCCATGTTTGACAATTTCGAGAGAATGATTGTGCTGTACAGTGCTATTTTAGTGTTCAGTGTGACATGTTTGATATTTTACAATTACATTTCTCCTGTGAATTAATTCTTTCTTGCATCGTTCTTTGATTTCTTTAGTTATTCCTATATTTTCTAAAATCCTGTGTGGTGTCGGGGCCTGTATGTGAAGCAAAGAATAGTACCACTGCGACCTACAAGGCCTGTTGTAAGAGGCGACTGAGGTAGGTGCCTTGGGAAGCTACCCTAGTAAACAAAAATCGTTGCACAAATCGGATGTGCTGGCCTACTTGTAGGCCCATAGCTGGCACAACGTACAATCGCTCTTAGACTCAGATCATAAAAATGAAATCACACAGATTGGTTAACGAGTGGTCGATATGGAGCGATCGAAGATGAAGATATTTTCTAAAGAAAACCAGTTCTCTGAAGATATGTTGTACATTCTTTAACTTGTTTTAATTGATGTTTGTTCATGAAGATTTTACCTGTTCTTTACGCTCTAATATCTTTGATTATATACATTTCTCGCCCGTTTGTTGCTGGGGTCCATAGGGGGAGCAAAGAATAGTAACATGCAACCTACAAGGCATGTCGTAAGAGGCGACTGAGGTAGGTGTCTAGGGAAGCATAACTAGTAAATAAAAAGTCACCCGAGTGGTTAACGGGGTCCAAATTTAGAATGTGTAAAGAATAGAACCACTGTGACCTTTCACGCATGCCGTAAGAGGCGACTAAGGAGGTGGACTGAAATCGAATGCATGTGTCCTAAACGTGTAGAAGTCTATGCGTTTAGGGGCCTACCAAATCAATGTGCAACGTATAAACGTTCTTGGCAAAGATCAAACATATCACAAAGAGTGATTAAAATTGGTCGTAAAGAACGAACGAAAAAGAGTAGAATAAAACGTGTCGCATAAATCGGTATGCTGGTCTACTTGTAAGCGTTTAACTGGCACAACACACAACTTCTCTTAGGCTCAGATCACATACAAATCATAAAGAGTGGATAATAAGTTGCGGATATCGATTCGAGTCAAAGAAGGAGAAGAATATACAGTTCTTGTCTGTAGAAGTTATAAGACTTGCTTTTATTTTTCTACATTTTTCTTCTTGCAGGTGGGGAAGAAAAGGAATGCTTAAATTGTTCATGATTTTGTAAAGAAAATTGTCATATTTTCCTCATGGTGACAAAACGGTGCGTATAGCATGAATAACAATACGGTATCCTTTCAACATCCAGTGAGAACTGTGAGAAAACCATCATTTGTATCATGCAGCCAGGCCTAAGTTGTGGTCAGAGCTTCTACACAGGTAATAATAATGCCACATTGCACAAGAAAGGACACCTGCATACCTGGAATACATACCTGTATGTTAGCAGTATCTGTATTCCTAACGATGTTTACAGGTGGACATCAAGGGAAACTGGAGCAGTACAGTTTCAGTCTGTTTGTAAGAGAAGACGCTGTAACTGGTACATTAGTTGGAGAAGTAAAAGGAGAGAAATTTAACCCACCATTTGCAAGATGGATATCCCAAGCTACCGATAACATCACTCTCAACAGCTTTCACGTGGATCTGATAACTGGAAAGATTTTCACTAAAGAAAAACTGGACAGGGAGCAGCAGGATCGCCACGCAATAATTATCAGTACATCTTTCTCCAGTCCGAAACTTCTCATTATTGATGTGAGAATTCTTGATGTTAACGACTTCACCCCCATTTTTCTAAACTCCTTTGTTAACGTTAGTGTTCCAGAGTCGGCACCCAAATATCACAAAATACCCCTGGGCAGTGTTCGAGATGAAGATGCTGGAGAGAATACAACACAAAAGGTTGAGATAGTTTCTGGAAATGATGATGGTGATTTTGGGCTTGAAATTATCAACAGTAGTAGCATGGATAAAATGTTGGATCTAGTTGTGAGTTTTCAGTTAGATTACGAACGGACTAGAGTATATAATTTTGTTATACGTGCAACAGATGGTGGTGGAAGATTTTCTGAGATGTCGGTCGTCATCAACGTTTTAGATCAAAACGATAATGAACCGATTTTTAATATGAGCAAATACTCTGCGAGGGTTCCAGAGAATTCCCCAGTTGGTGCAACTGTGCTTCAGGTTTGGGCTACAGATATTGACTCTGGAGAAAATAGTTTGATAACATACTCCATTGATCCGAGGTCTGACCCAGAAGAAGTCTTTACTATTAGTTCTGCAACTGGGATTATAAGGGTTAACAAACCGTTGGATTATGAAACACGTGACAGGTTTTCGTTAACCCTTCAAGCACGGGATAGCGGAATCTCACCACAAATGGGCACTTCTGCCCTGGATATCATTGTGGAGAACGTTAATGAACAGCCAGCAAATATCAGTCTTCAGTTTCAGGCATCCTTCAGCAGTGGACAACTACCTGAGAATGTGTTGGTTGGAACCCTTATAGCAATTGTTGCTGTTAATGGCACTACCTCATTTCTGAATTCTGGTGTTGAGGTTTTTCTGTATAACAGCAAGGGATATTTTACGTTGAAGAAGCATGACTTTCTGGGTTTGTATGTAAGCTCAGAATTGGATAGGGAGCGCGTTGGAGATTTTGAGATGACTCTGCAGGTTTTAGGCAAAGGAAAACCACCAATGAGAGCCAATAAAATATTCAGAGTAATTGTTAGTGATATTAACGATAACGCCCCTGTATTTGATCAGTCAGAGTATGTTACAGATGTCGAGGAAACAGCTGAGGTTGGTACAGAAGTTGCTAGAGTTTCAGCAGCGGATGCTGATATGGGGGCCAATGCAGATATAACATATCGGATTGATAACGGCTCACAAAATATGGGATGGTTCGTTGTGGATTCTAGTACAGGAATTGTTACTACTACATCCACACTGGATTGTAATATTAACCCACATCCAGTTCTGGTTATTGTAGCCACAGATGGCGGTGATCCACCGCAGGTGAGCAGTGCCCAGGTAACTATCAACATCCGGAATGCAGATAACAAAGCTCCCGAGTTTGAGACCAGTTTTTACAGCATTAAAGTTGCGGAGAATCGAAGACTAGGGGAATGTATAATGATGGTGAGTATTTTGTTTGTCCATATCTTCATTTAGTCATAAGACATTTCAGTCCAAATACAAATTCATGGAATTCCGATCACTGCGCGCCATGTGACCCTTGTATTGCAGTATTGCTAGATAAAAGCAAATTCATTTAAGAAACCACACACACACGAAAACAAAGTTATATTATATCACACATTAAATTCAACGCAAATAGTTCATAGTTCATGTGTTCATAGTTCATGTGGTCACAGTTCATAGTTCATAAGTACGGTTCCAACTTTACTGCAACGGGTCACCCCATAATTGCTCCGTTCTATGCCAACGAAAATCACACGAAATGCTAAGAACTGGAAATGTCTCCGTGTGAACTAATTCCAGAATGAAACAGCTGTGTACCGCCACAAAAAAAACCTGCACCGCATAAAATGCATATGGCCGTCGCTAATGTAGCAAAACAAGTCACAAATCTGTCGAAGGAACATCAATCATGACAAAATCCAGCTTTCTGCACTCGCAATATAACTGCATACGGCAGATTGAGCTTGTTCGTCATAACCGCTGTCCGCCATTTTCTGAATACACACAACAAACGCACGGTTGACACAGCAAAAAGCATTCCATGTAACAGTCATAGCTCACATCGTTCCTCAAGCACTAACTCAGTAGCTCGGCAAACGAAACCAGAAAATACCCGACCAAACATAGCGGAAATGCGCAAGCAAAGTCGTGTGCAGAATCAAACTCTGACTGGCCCTCCCGCATTCCGCCATTGCTGTCCAGATTTTTTCTAGCAATGTAAATAATTGTCATCAATAAAAAAAAACCCGGACTCATAAAATTGTATAAAATCTCGATAAAGTTTACAGTGTTTTAGAAATACATATATGCAAGCTAGATAGATCTCATGAACAAGAATTTCCGATTTACCTACTGAGCTGAACGATCTTGTGTTACAGGGGACCATGGCTAGTCTTATAATTTTATCGTCCATCTCCGATATGACTAGGAACTCGATCTCCCTTAAACTGAGAAGAAAGTGATTGATTGATAGGACCAAAGGGTTCAAGAAAGAGAGGTCGACCTAAGAGACCCTGAAACGAACTTTGCTGAGAGAGGCAGGAAATATCGGTCTCAGTTCCATGGAGGAGATTGAGCGAGTTGCCCAGGATAGAGCGGTATGGAGAAATTACTTGCAGGCCCTATGTAACGTATAACGGTACGAGAGGAATTATTATTATTATCATTATAGGACCATTGTCATTGCACTTCGGTGAGTAACCATTTGTGCTCCGATCTCTTTCTTACACATTAAGATCTCAGCAGCAGGGCACTAACTTCGTAGTACCAGCGAGGTTCCCCACTACACTGAGAAGAGGGATCTCTTGAAAAGAATCATATAGCTCGTCGAGGAGCAAACTGTACATTTGTAAAGAGAATCGAACATCTAACCACAATGAAACTGCCTCACACCCTCCCCCCTCCTGGTTGTGAACCGTTGCCCTAACGTATTGCCTCGAGAATTTTGCGTGCTGGCTAAATCCACCAACTAGGAAATCCTACATTTGCTTCACAATTATATCATTATATTTTTACAACCCTCAAAGGATCCTCGGAGTTCTTTAATCTTCATTTCATTACATTCTTTCTGCTTCTCGTTGTATAGGGTTCAAAGTTCATCTATTGATTACATTTGCTCTGTGATCATGTTAGAATAAGGTCAAGGTTGCTGTGTTTCTAAATGTGATATGATTGTGAGAGATCACTATCTGGTTGTGGGGGTCTCCATGGTGAAGTGGTTAAAGTGTTTGCATGCCGTTCTGAAGGTTGTCAGTTCGAATCTGGATGGAATCACATCTGCAGTTTTTTTTTTAATGAGGTTCTTAGTTGCTGGAAATATGTAGTACCATTTCTTCTGCCGTTTCTTGATGGTGATGGTAATGTTGCGGCTGCTACTGCTGATGATGATGGTAAAGTTGCGACTGCTATTATTGCTGATAAAGATGATGACAATGCGGCTGCTCCTATTGCTAATGATGATGATGGTAATGTTGAGTTCGCTGTTCTTGATGATGATTAGGATGGTAATGGAGCGGCTGGTGCTGAAGATGATAATGATGATGATTGTAATGGTGTGACTTGCTGATAATGACGATGACGATGGTAATGTTGCGGCTGTTGCTAATGATGATTTTGCGGCTGCTGCAGTTGCTGATGATGATGGTAATGTTGCAGCCGTTGATATGATGATGGTAACGTTGCAGCCGTTGATATGATGATGGTAATGTTGCAGCCGTTGATATGATGATGGTAATGTTGCAGCCGTTGATATGATGATGGTAACGTTGCAGCCGCTGATATGATGATGGTAATGTTGCAGCCGTTGATATGATGATGGTAATGTTGCAGCCGTTGATATGATGATGGTAATGTTGCAGCCGTTGATATGATGATGTAATCGTTGCAGCCGCTGATTGATGATGGTAATGTTCAGCCGCTGATATATGATGGTAATGTTGCAGCCGTCTGATATGATGATGTTAACGTTGCAGCCGCTGATATGATGATGGTAATGTTGCAGCCGTTGATATGATGATGGTAATGTTGCAGCCGCTGATATGATGATGGTAATGTTGCAGCCGCTGATATGATGATGGTAATGTTGCAGCCGTTGATATGATGATGGTAACGTTGCAGCCGCTGATATGATGATGATAATGTTGCGGCTGCTGCTTGTGTTGCTGATGACGATAAAGTACAACTAGAACTCTAAAGAAATATTTCTATATGTATTATCACCGTCTAAAACTCAATAAACAGTAAGTGCGTGAAGACTTTGCTAAGTGTTTGAATCAACTGGCACACCTAACAGCTGAGTGGATACGTCACTTGAAGTTGTTCAGAACAAACTGTCTCTAACAGATCCTTAATAAAAAAAAGGCGGATTACTAGTGATTGCTGACATCCTTAAAACCTTGTCTCATGCTGTTCTGTAAGATTGACAGATATCAAATCTTAGTCTGGTTCCACTGAAAGACAGTTCAAATGTTTGAGTGTGTTTATTGTAACTAAATTAAATTGGTTCTCTTTCTAGTGTTAGGGTTGAGAGCTTTTTTTTTGTTGTTTCGTTTTCTGGGCTCGGTGACGGTTTCAATTTAGCAATCAGCAGGGGTTCTTCCAAGCATCTGTGTGCCGTTGTGATAAGTTGGAAGCATGCAGATTGATATTTGGTGGAAACGTGTAACAAAAGCGAAGATATTATAGAGCTTGGGTAGGAAGAATGGTGAAGAAGATGCAGCATAGCATTGTAACAAATTTTGGTCTACAAATATGGTATAGTGACATTGCGTGCCGTCTGATAAATCTACTGATGTTGATCGAAGTTCGCAGGGTTCTTCGACACGGTTCTTCGACACGGTTCTTCGAAATGGTTCTTCGACACGGTTCTTCGACACGGTTCTTCAACACGGTTCTTCAACACGGTTTTTCGATACGGTTCTTCAACACAGTTCTTCAACACGGTTCTTCAACACGGTTCTTCGACACGGTTCTTCGACATGAGAGGCAGGTAAAACAGCACGAATGGAACAAAAACGTCAAAATAGAAAGGTTGATTGAGCTCACTACCGCTTGAGCTACAGACCCTCACTATTTGACAATCCTACCAGACAATCTATTTGACAACCTACCTAGACAATCCTACTTAGACAATCCTACCTAGAGAATCCTACTTAGACAATCCTTCTTAGACAATCCTACCTAGAGAATCCTACTTAGACAATCCTTCTTAGACAATCCTACCTAGACAATCCTCTAGACAATCCTCTAGACAATCCTACTTAGACAATCCTTCTTAGCAATCCTCAACAATCCTACCTAGAGAATCCTACTTAGACAGTCCTTCTTAGTCAATCCTACCTAGAGAATCCTACTTAGTCAATCCTACCTAGACAATCCTTCTTAGTCAATCCTACCTAGAGAATCCTACTTAGTCAATCCTACCTAGACAATCCTACTTAGTCAATCCTACCTAGACAATCCTACCTAGACAATCCTACTTAGTCAATCCTTCCTAGACAATCCTTCTTAGTCAATCCTACCTAGAGAATCCTACTTAGTCAATCCTACTTAGTCAATCCTACCTAGACAATCCTACTTAGTCAATCCTACCTAGACAATCCTACCTAGACAATCCTACTTAGTCAATCCTACCTAGACAATCCTACCTAGATAATCCTACGTAGTCAATCCTACTTAGTCAATCCTACTTAGTTAATCCTACTTAGTCAATCCTACTTAGAAATAATGAAATAGACAATGAACAAATATTTGATGCTTGGGAATTTTTTTTTTTACAATACAGAGGATGCGACCAACAAACTTTGATTTCTGACGGCACCATTGCCTAGCCCTACAGACGAGCGTGTTTTAGGAACATAGCCAGCTTTTATTTTTCAGACAGATCCTAATATTTGTTTGCTCTCTATTTGTTATTCATTTCCTTCAGTGCTTCCCTTGTTGGTTTATATAAAACATCTTATGCTTTTCTTTGCTTAGAAATCATCACTATCTTCTTCTTCTTTGCGTTCGTTCTTTACCACCACTTTTAATCATTCTTTGTGATATGTTTGATCTTTGCCAAGAACGTGTATACGTTGCACATTGGTTTGGTAGGCCCCTAAACGCATAGACTTCTACCCGGTTAGGGCACGTACATCCGATTTCATCCAAACCTCCTTAGTCGCCTCTTACGACATGCGTGGCAGGTAACAGTGGTTCTATTCTTTACACCCCAAATTTGGGCCCCGGTAACCACTCGGGCGGAAATGACCAATTTTCGTCTTCGTCTGCTGATTCGTCTAATATAACCCTACCTTCGAATCCATCCCACATAGCATTTCATAAGCTTGCTCAATTATCTACCACCTGTTGGGTCGTCCTGTTGGAAGCCTATAGACCCTTTTGTCAAGAAAGGATAAAAACAAAATATTATCATTATGGGGCGTGAAAATTAATAGTGAATCTTCCACCTGGAGAGACTTGTGGCGAGCGACATTGTACTCTGGTGGGAGTTATAATAATACAATGTCTTTGTTGAGAGGAGAACAAATTGTTCATATCAGCAGGAGCTACAGGGTAAGCAATACACGTGGCATTAGTTGGATAAAGAAAATAGGAGAGTCTTCAATTATGACAGTCGAGGCGGAGACGTGTCCAGCTGTGCTTTGTGAAATTCCACGACTGATGAAACTAGGCGATCAGGACGCGTAAATGAACTTTGTGACACTCTAACTACAGGGTTAGAAAAGCAAGGAAAAATCTGATAGGTGGAAATAATTTTGTGAAGTTTTGGTGAAGGTTAATTCGGATATGTATGTCTTCTTCTTCTTCTTCTTCCTTCTCGTTCTTCATCCTCGTTTTTATTCTTCTTCTAACGCTTCATATCGACCACTTGTTAAGCCACTCTTTGTGATTTGTATGTGATCTGAGACTAAGACCGATTGTACGTTGTAAGACCAGTTATGCGCCTACAAGTAGGCCAGCACATCCAATATCTCCTACGATTTTTATTTACTAGGGTAGCTTCTGTATACCTCTACCTCAGTCGCCTCTTACGACATGCCTTGTAGGTCACGGTGTTTCTATTATTTGCTTCCTTGCGTGCCCCCGACAGCACACAACTGCTTCCTCTTCGATTTTATAATTCCGCTGGTTATAGAAGGATGCAGGTCAGAGAACGGAATTTGTTGTGTCACAGTCTTTACCGTGACTTGTGGTATCTGCATCTTTCAGTCCGACTTCAGCATAACCTTTTTTGGGTATCGTGTAATCTTATTTCTCTTTGATCCCCACAATCAGGGCGGTGCCGTGCTATGACGCAGAGAAGTGGCCGCATCAGGCGGTAGCGTAAGGGAGAGGGTGGCGGCAAAAGCGCCGAAACCAAAATTACAATTGAAGGTTAGTTTAAGGAAAAAAACATTTACGGAGCGGAATTTCGAAGACTTGCATCACACTAAGATAATATACTGCACAGCCTTGCCCATACTATTAGCCAACCTAAGTATTTTCTGACATTCGTAATATTTTTTTACTCTTAAAGCATTTTCTGCAATTTGTAAACAAACAAAGTTGGCACTTAAAGTGTTTGCAGACTTTTGTAATAGTTTGTGATTTTTAAAGTGTTTTCTACAATTTGTAATGTTTTATAATAGTTTGTGATTTTTAAAGTGTTTTCTACAATTTGTAATGTTTTGTAATTCTTACAGTGTATCTTGTGTATCATTTGTAATTTGAGAATGATTGCTGAATGTTGCAATATTGTTTGAGAATGATTGCTGAATGTTGCAATATTGTTTGAGAATGATTGCTGAATGTTGCAATATTGTTTGAGAATGATTGCTGAATGTTGCAATATTGTTTGAGAATGATTGCTGAATGTTGCAATATTGTTTTGCTCTTTAGTTGTTTTCTATGCCCGCCTGCCCAGCGTGTTCGTAGCGCGTTGGACGACAGGTGACAAGCTCCCTGTAATTGCGGTTCAGCTACGCGGGTTGGCAGAAAAGCCACAGTTTCTCTAGATTTACGGTGTTTGTGGCACTGAACCGAAGGGTTACGATGTCCATGGCACCGAGCTGAAGAGCTGAAAGCTCAAGTACTTCTGGATCGGATAAAAAAAACGTGTTTGCTAGTATTTTTGTTTTTTTACTCCTGAAGCAATTTAAAGTTTTAAAAAAATTTCTTGTCTCTTAGAGTTTTTCTGTTTTTCTTCTTCTTCTTTTGTAGTCACACTGCTACCGGGTTGTTGCCCAGTGTCGTGGTTTTCTGTTTTTGTCTTGCGCTGTTCTGGTGGCTTGGGTGATTGTTATTTTGCTCTTTCACAGGATTCTGCTATGCCATTTAACCATCTTCTTTCTCTTGCCTTCTTTCCTGATGTTCTGTTGTAGAAGACTCTGTATACTGTGGAGATTGTATGCATTCTTATTAAGTGACCAAACCACTTCATTCTATGTTTCTCTATGTAATTAAAGCAAGGTTCTGTGCCAACTTTCTTTCTTATGCTGATGTTGGTGACTGTTCTTTCTGTTTGTTATTGTAAAATGTCTCGTTAATTATAATTTTGATAGTTCATAAGTACAGAAGACTAAATTTGACAAATTATAATTTTGATAGTTCCATAAAGTACAAGAGAAGACTAAATTTGACAAATAATTCTTTCCTTTTTCACAATTCATTTGTAATTTATCATCTGCACACAACATATAACTAACATGTAATTTACGTTAACCGCTTGACCTTTGACATTTAAGCCACATCATTTATCACCTAATATTAGGGTATTCATGACATTATTAAGTTGATATCACTTATTTTTATTATGATAAGTGGTCACCTTGACATCTACTGTTACCCAAGAGAGATCTCGTAAAATCACATTATTTACCCATGTTTCCGGTAGCCATTCAGCTGCCAGAACTCTGGTCGTACTTTTTAGGACTTGTATACACTACCCCACTTTCTGTGTAACTTTGGTTTTCCGCCCTCTTTGTATGTCTCGTTTTTTGGATAGGATATCGGGTTTTTCACGAGGTATCCATCAACTTCCGAGGAAATTGCGAGGGTGAAATCTTATTTTCAATTTAAACCCTGTAAGTTATTTTCCTCCTAGTCGGTTCAGGGAGATCACTGCAGCCAATCTTCAATCAGTTCCTATTCGGCTGATACTATTGATGTTTCGCTCGACAATCGCTAAGTTGCAAGACGATGTCGCTTTCTCAAGACGTCAAATCACGTTCTGGTCTTTACTTTAGCCGGGTCGATCAGTAATATTAATGGAGCCAGCATTAAACTTTAAAGTTGATCAAATAATTTCAAAATAGTCAAATTAATTTGTCTCATGTGTCGCGTCTCTGTTTTGAAGATAGAGTGAAAGCCGATTTTCTTTTCCAGTAATCATACCCTTTGATAAAATTTGGTTGGTTCATTACTTGATATTATCCTACATTTTGTCTTTCTCTTTCCCTTCTGTCATTAATATTTATTCGCCCGAGGGGTTACCAGGGCCCAAATTTGGGGTGTAAAGAATAGAACCACTGTTACCTGCCACGCATGTTGTAAGAGGCGTCTAAGGAGGTTTGGCTGAAATCGGATGCATGTGTCCTAAAGTGTAGAAGTCTATGCGTTTAGGGTCTACCAAACCAATGTGCAACGTATACACGCTCTTGGTAAAGATCAAACATATCACAAAGAGTGATTACAATTGGTCGTAAAGAACGAACGCAAGGAATAACAAGAACGGGCATCGTGTCATCCTTTGCTCAGATTATGGTTGTTGATACGTTATGACAAGGGACCGGGGCCGTGCAACTCCTGGAAAATGACTTTGAATGCGAATCTGTCTTCTCCATTTCCGCCCATTAAACTCTTCATCATCAAATAGCTTGTCCTGAGCAGAACTTTGCCACCCCAACAGTCCTCCGGAATTTCTCCTTCTCATAGGTCAGATGTCCTGCCTCTGCAGCCGTCATGTTCAAACCATCAGTTACATCCTGAATCCATCTTCTCGTGGTCTTCCTCTTCTTCTCTTTGCCGGTATGCCTGCTTCCATGATGGTCTTCTCCAGCCCTTCATGTCTTTTTATATGTCCAAAATATCTCAATTTTCTCTTTTTATTTGTAGCATCACCAGTTTTTTTGATTTTGAGTTCTTTCTGGATAGATCTATTTGTTCTTTTCTTTGTCCAAGATATACGAAGAACTCTTCTGTAACACTTATATAGCATTTCTTATTTATAGCATCATTAAACTACCATCTGTATTTTTAAAATTGTTATTTGCTATTGTCTGCCTCTATTTGGATGATAGTGTCGGTTGTCCACTCTTGCCGTTAAGAGTAGGGATGGGACTATAATTTAATTCCCGCCAGATGAGTCGTCTTGTTGTGTTATACTTGTTTATTTAGCGTTTTCTTCTTTGTCCTTCGCTTTGCCGAAGAAGTAGTTTACTGATAATCGGTTTTCCAGATAGTGTATGTTCGGTCGCTTGGTATGCTGTGGTATTGTGGATTCTTACGATGTTTGTAACTCCTATAAATCTATCTTTTTCTTGGTTTATTTAGTGTAATCTTGATATAAGTGTTACAGAAGAGTTCTACGTATATCTTGGACAAAGAAGAGAACAAATAGATCTATCCAGAAAGAACTCAAAATCAAAGAAAACTGGCTGATGCTACAAATAAAAGGGGAAAATTGAGATATTTTGGACATATAAAAAGACATGAAGGGCTGGAGAAGACCATCATGGAAGAGGCATACCGGCAAAGAGAAGAAGAGGAAGACCACGGAGAAGATGGATTCAGGATGTAACTGATGGTTTGAACATGACGGCTACAGAGGCAGGACATCTGGCCTATGAGATAGAGAATTTCCGGAGGACTGTTGGGGTGGCAAAGTTCTGCTCAGGACAAGCTATTTGATGACGAGTCTTTATATTGTCTATCCATCTTTTCCCACCCTCGCCTATTGCCTCGAAAAAGTTATGTGGACACCCATGGCTTTGTGATCCCACAAAATAATATCAACATGAATGATAATATGACCTGTGTGTTCTTGGTCATCTCTATCATATTAATACCGTAGACTGTATGTCAACATATCTTCTACAAAGGTTAACTGTCGCGTGCATCTCTTGGGGCAGATTTCGGTTACTATTTGCATTTGAATATTAAACAGGCTTGTTGATTGGTTTACTCTCGACCAGGGACTGCTATATGACAGGTTGGCTGTTTGTACTATTAAGCTTCAGAAACTCTGTCAAATGAATGGATCACGGTCGTAAGCGCTGGTCTACAGAAGCTTATGGAAATATACTACTGTACAAACACAATTGTCACAACAGTGTGAAAAATAAAAACTCACAACAGTGTGAAAACATAAAAAACTCACAACAGTGTGAAAACATAAAAAACTCACAACAGTGTGAAAACATAAAAACTCACAACAGTGTGAAAACATAAAAACTCACAACAGTGTGAAAACATAAAAACTCACAACAGTGTGAAAACATAAAAAACTCACAACAGTGTGAAAACATAAAAAAACTCACAACAGTGTGACAGCAACAAAAATTCACAAAGTGCACGACATAAAAAAACACACAGTGAGACAAGACAACAAACAAAATTGTCACAAAAGTTTCTTCTTCTTCTTCTTTTGTCAGCACACCGTTACCAGGTTGTTAACCCAGTGTCGTGGTTTTATGTATTTGTCTTGCGCTTCTTGATGACTTGTCTGATGGTTTTCTTAGTCCCCTGGCAGAATTCAACTACGTTATCTATCCACCCCTTTTCCTCTCGCCTTCTTTCCTGATATTCTGTTGTGGAAAGCTTCATAGGCAGTTTGGCCTGTTCGCTTTCTTACTAAGTGTGACAACAGAAATGTTCCATGTTTGAGCCCTCTGTAAGGTTAAACGTTTTTTCTATTGTTGAAAACATGACAATGATGATCTGGAAACACACGTGACGACAGCTTCGGGCAACCGACCTTACTTCCACCGCCTTAAATTGTTATCTCCCGTCTGCCCACTATAAATTCAGACGAAGTATGACTCCTAACATTTTTCCTCTGACTCATTTGTGCGCAATGGCTTGCTTCCTTACTCACCAGTTCCCCTCACCATTCAGGCGAGCATAACACCGACTTCAGAGGTAATAGTAGAATAGAAGTAGATTATATCTTATCACATTATATGTGATCATATCAACGAGATTATATCAACGAGCAAGAAAGGATATGATCATATCAACGAGCAAGAAATGTGATCATATCAACGAGCAAGAAAGGATATGAGTAGTAGGGATATGAGTAGTAGGGATATGAGTAGTAGGGATATGAGTGGTAGAGATATGAGTGGTAGAGATATGAGTGGTAGGGATATGGCGCAAGAAAGGTAAAAACGTCTTAAGGAAATCCTTAAAGAATAAGGTGAAAGAAATTATCAACAAATCAGATAACTGGCATTGAAGTAGTAGGGATATGAGTGGTAGGGATATGAGTGGTAGGGATATGAGTAGTAGGGATATGAGTGGTAGGGATATGAGTAGTAGGGATATGAGTAGTAGGGATATGAGTGGTAGGGATATGAGTGGAAGGGATCTGAGTGGTAGGGATATGTGTTATTAGGGATAAAGAGTTAAGTAGAGATATGAGTGGTAGGGATATAAGTAGGGATATGAGTGGAGGGATAAGAGTGGTAGGGATATGAATAGGTAGATTATATATCAGGGAATAAGTGGTAAGATTATAACGAGTGGTAGGGATGAGTAGTAGGGATATGGTGGTAGGGATATGGTGGTAGGGATATGAGTGGTAGGGATATGAGTGGTAAGGATATGAGTGGTAGGGATATGAGTGGTAGGGATATGGCGCAAGAAAGGTAAAAACGTCTTAAGGAAATCCTTAAAGAGACTTTACTTGCCTGAGCGGTTACCGGGACCCAAATTTGGGGTGTAAAGAATAGAACCACTGTTACCTGTCATGCATGTCATAAGAGGCGATTAAGGAGGTTTGGTTGAAATCGGATGTACGTGTCCTAAATGTGTAGAAGTCAACCTGCTGCCTTGCAGGACGGCTGGGGACAGTCAAAGGCTAAAGGAGAGCGAACCCAGTAAACGCTGACTGAATCCGGACACATCGCCAAAGGATAAGCACCAGAGCTCCAAATGATGCTGAAGATGTGACGAAACCCACCCATGCTAAGGCTGCATGAGATTTCCAAATGAATGAATTTATGGAGAGATCTGGTACATCAGTCTTTTAGGTGATCGAGAGAGAGAGAGAGAGAGAAGAGAGAAGGACTTTACTGAGAGAGTCAGGAAATATCGAACTCCATTCCATATAGAAGACTGAACAAGTTGCCCTGGATAGAGCAGTAAGGAGACATTGTTTTCAGGGTTTATGTGACATATAACATGTTCCAGGGGAATATAACATGTAAGATGTGATGGAATCTCTGTGGCGTAGAGATTAGCCGCTCGCCTCTTGTTTCAAAGGAACTAGGTTCGCTCCCTCATAGATTCCTCGTTTATTTTTCCAAAGATTCCTCATCTCAGTGTAGGTGAGATCAAGTACCTAGTCCTATTAGAGACTGACGATACAACGTAAGTTCCCGTGTTCAAGTTAAGAATGGAAAAGAATCCTTAGCAGCGTAAATCTAGGAGAGCAGGTTGGAAAGTGTTGCCCGAGCAACATTCATTAGAAACATTAACAAATACAATTCCTACTAAATAGTTTCACTGTCTTCTAAATAAGAGTCATCTTCGCCGGTGCTACAGAGTTCGTGCACTGCGGCTCCGATCCTCCTGTGTAACAGAGATCGGATCACAACATGGTTATTCTACCGAAGTGCAATGATGATGGTCATATCAATCAATCAATCAATCAATCAATCCAATCAATCAACATTCTTCTCGTTGATATGATCACAGTGTACTGTGACAGAGCATAAATAAAAAGCCACCTCCCACGCTCAGAACAAATTCGCTGTTGAAATTTATGATCAGGAATTTATACCATAATTATGTTTAAAAGGTGTGATACTTGGGCGCAATAATTAACAATAACGGTGACTGCTCCAAAGAGATCTCAAAGAAGATTAGCAATATCAATCAAGAAGTTAAACATAATGAAGAACATGTGGCAAAGCACCAGCAAAATATTAATATTAAAATATTGAGAGCATGCATTTTCCCAGTGGCTACTTATGGTTGTGAGTCATGGACTATTACACAAAAAACAAGAACAAAAATCCAGTCCTTCGAAACTATATCTACAGAAAGATCCTACGAATACCATGGACAGGAAAAAGAAAGAACACTGATGTCCTGAAAGAACTAAATGTTAAAGAGAATTGGCTGATAAACAACATACAATACAGAAAAATTACATACTTGGGTCACATCAAGCGTCACGATGGCCTGGAAAGAACAATACTAGAGGGCAGGGTCCCAGGACGCAGAGGCAGACCAAGAAGAAGATGGCTACAGATATTAAAGAAACCATGAATATGACCATCGACGAAGTGGGTGAACTGGCTAGAGACAGAGTGAATTTCAGATGTGCTGCAAAGAGAGCAACGTCCTATAAAGGATACGCACCTTGATGATGATGATGTGTGATATATCGTGTGCCGCCTGAAGCGTCTAACCGAATGGATCATATGGCGGGATTCCTTGATGGAGACCCGGGTTCAATCCCTGGTAAGAGCAATGAATTCTTTTTGTCGGGGCATAAAGAAAAAATCATAACCCGAACAATTTCGCAGCGACTGTACTAGCGTTGCAGCCATTAAATTCTACATGCACATGTCCATCCTGTCTTTGATTTTTTCTGTCTTTTTCTTCTTCTCTGCTTTTTTTGCCGTTAGGCGTAGCAGCTTCAACTGATGATCGGTTTCCGAGATAGTGCACGCTCAGTCGCTTGATATGTTGTGATATTGTGGAGGTTTAAGATGTATGTAGCTCCATCAATCCATATTTTTCTTGGTCTGCCCGTTTTCTTGATGATTCTATTTTCATGTTGTACGCTTGCAACTGGTGTATTCGAGTTAATTCTCACCAAGTTGCCAAACCATTTGAGTCTGTTTTTCAATGAATCTAATAGCAGGTGTTGATCCGACTGTTCTTCTAATTTCCTCATTTCGTACATGGTCTTTTTTATTTACTGCTTTCCTCAAGCATCTCATTTCACATGTAGTAATTTTCATGTCTTGTTATTTTGTCAGTGTCCATGTTTGGCCCTAGTCTACACCGACATAAAGAAAAACTGTATTGCATGGAATAATGGCAGTTTTTATTTTTTTATTTTGTGGGCCGATCTGAAACAGCGCCGACTATCTAGCTAGATCTGAGACCTACACGATCCTCTAATAGGGGTCAACCTTTTAAGGTCAAATTGCTGGTCATTTGTAACCAGAGGTGGCAGATGCAGGGGAGATTAATAAAGAAATGCCCCTGGAGATGAGAGCACGATTTGGGTGTCGTATCATACCTCCCCACAACCCTTCTCTTATCAAATCTGTCCTCTTTTCATCACAAACGATTATAGTTTATGAGGGGTTCTTTCCCCTTTTGGCCTCCAGTGGAAGAGTCTTTGTCAACATTGCTGGCATGTTTTATGCGACCAGGGAAAGAAGAGGTTAAGGGTCAAGTTATTTGTTCACACTGCTGCTCTCAGGATAGAGTGGCTATCAAATAAATTGTCCACTGTCCGCCAAACATCTCACAGTAAAATTTATCGTTTTGGATGGTTTTGTTTGATTGACTTTTTGACAACCTTTCGTTCATACCAGCCTGGACACTCAGTGAATTCTCATTTAGTAGCAATGTGCACAGGGAAAGGTCAGAAGCATAAAAATCCATCATTTGTCATATTATATCTTGAAATCAACTTCGACATGTTCTCGGAATGATGGTATCATGTTAGTCCTGAGAGATTATAGAAGCAGATGAGTGAGGGTCTATGTGGTTAAGTGGTCTATGTGGTTAAGTGGTCTATGTGGTTAAGTGGTCTATGGTGGTTAAGTGGTCTATGTGGTTAAGTGGTCTATGTGGTTAAGTGGTCTATGTGGTTAAGTGGTCTATGTGGTTAAGTGGTCTATGTGGTTAAGTGGTCTATGTGGTTAAGTGGTCTATGTGGTTAAGTGGTCTATGTGGTTAGGTCTAGGTGGGGTCTATGTGGTTAAGTGGTCTATGTGTGTTAAGTGGTCTATGTGGTTAAGTGGTCTATGTGGTTAAGTGTCTATTGGTTAAGGTCTATGTGGTTAAGTGGTCTGTGATGGTCTATGGGTTAAGTGGTCTATGTGGTTAAGTGGTCTATGTAGGTTAGTGGTTATTGTGGTTAAGTGGTCTAGTGGTTAGTGGTTATGTGTTAAGTGGTCATTGGTTAAGTGTCATTGGAGCTGGTCGAAGTGGTTAATCCTCTTTCTGGTCTCATGGTGATCATTTAAATGGTAGCGTTCGAGATTGATAAACTCGTTCTGCTTCTGCGTTCTCACTAGATTGGATTTCAGATTCTCTAATAAAGGCAGCCGTCTGCCTCAGATTATCAACCACGCCATACAGTTTGACTTCTGCGTTCTCACTAGATTGGGATTTCAGATTCTCTAATAAAGGCAGCCGTCTGCCTCAGATTATCAGCCACGCCATACAGTTTGACTTCTGCGTTCTCACTAGATTGGGATTTCAGATTCTCTAATAAAGGCAGCCGTCTGCCTCAGATTATCAGCCACGCCATACAGTTTGACTTCTGCGTTCTCACTAGATTGGGATTTCAGATTCTCTAATAAAGGCAGCCGTCTGCCTCAGATTATCAGCCACGCCATACAGTTTGACTTCTGCGTTCTCACTAGATTGGGATTTCAGATTCTCTAATAAAGGCAGCCGTCTGCCTCAGATTATCAGCCACACCATACAGTTTGTCTTCTGCGTTCTCACTAGATTGTGATTTCAGATTCTCTAATAAAGGTAGCCGTCTGCCTCAGATTATCAGCCACACCATACAGTTTGACTTCTGCGTTCTCACTAGATTGGGATTTCAGATTCTCTAATAAAGGTAGCCGTCTGCCTCAGATTATCAGCCACACCATACAGTTTGACTTCTGCGTTCTCACTAGATTGTGATTTCAGATTCTCTAATAAAGGTAGCCGTCTGCCTCAGATTATCAGCCACACCATACAGTTTGACTTCTGCGTTCTCACTAGATTGTGATTTCAGATTCTCTAATAAAGGTAGCTGTCTGCCTCAGATTATCAGCCACACCATACAGTTTGACTTCTGCGTTCTCACTAGATTGTGATTTCAGATTCTCTAATAAAGGTAGCCGTCTGCCTCAGATTATCAGCCACACCATACAGTTTGACTTCTGCGTTCTCACTAGATTGTGATTTCAGATTCTCTAATAAAGGTAGCGTCTGCCTCAGATTATCAGCCACACCATACAGTTTGACTTCTGCGTTCTCACTAGATTGTGATTTCAGATTCTCTAATAAAGGTAGCCGTCTGCCTCAGATTATCAGCCACACCATACAGTTTGACTTCGGGTTCTCACTAGATTGTGATTTCAGATTCTCTAATAAAGGTAGCTGTCTGCCTCAGATTATCAGCCACACCATACAGTTTGTCTTCTGCGTTCTCACTAGATTGTGATTTCAGATTCTCTAATAAAGGTAGCCGTCTGCCTCAGATTATCAGCCACACCATACAGTTTGTCTTCTGCGTTCTCACTAGATTGTGATTTCAGATTCTCTAATAAAGGCAGCCGCCTGCCTCAGATTATTAGCAACGCCATACAGTTTCTCTTCTGCGTTCTCACTAGATTGAGATTTCGGATTCTCTAATAAAGGCAGTCGTCTGCCTCAGATTATCATCCACGACATACAGTTTGACTTCTGCGTTCTCACTAGATTAGGCTTTCGGATTCTCTAATAAAGGCAGCCGTCTGCCTCAGATTATCAGCGGCGCCATACAGTTTGTCTTGGACGCTGGTGTAAGTGGACACCCTATTTCTTCTCAGGTCTGCATACTGGGGGCAGTTCTGAATGATATGTTCTGCTCTTGACTGACGCACTGTCCGCTATCTCAGCACTGAAATCTGAAAGGAACACAGAACTAAGTGATCTCAGGTCAACCTTATCCCAGTTATCCCATGAATCTGAGAGGGTAGTAATCCAGTGGATACCCTCACACTGCAAGATCAAGGGAATGAAGATGCTGACAGACTGGCTAAAGAGGGAGCAGTAATGCCCCAATATGACAACCTCGTTAGCTATGAAGAAGCAAAAACTAACGCCAAAGGGCACTACAAAGCAAAATGGGATAAAGAACACCCAAAACACAACAAGAATGATGGATATTACCAACTGTACAGAAGGGACCAGCCAGCTATACTTCGCCTCCGGACGGGTGACAACAGAATGAGACACCCCCTGTACACAAGTTTGAATCGAAGAGCGAAATTCTGTTCACTAATGTATTATTTTCCAAAGACATCTAGGGATGCTGTCAGAGCTGCGGTGTTAGTGCTTTGTGCAATACTCTCGGCAACTGGCATCCCATTTCTGATGAGAGGGACCAAGCTTTATGGGGTAAAGCCCAGTGCAGTGAAGTCAATCATTCAGCTTCAGACCCTTTTTATTTTGAATGGATATTGTTTTG
Organism: Arion vulgaris; assembly: GCA_020796225.1. NCBI lineage: Eukaryota > Metazoa > Mollusca > Gastropoda > Stylommatophora > Arionidae > Arion > Arion vulgaris. Next base: position 5,930,796 of record CM036776.1, read on the forward strand.
CGCCCATTGTCGATTCTTGGCTTTTTGGCCAATGATTGATTGATAGAACAATCATCATTGCACTTCGGTGATTAACCATGTGTGCTCCGATCTCTTTCTTATACAGGAAGATCTCATCTGCAGTTCACGGACTCCCTAGCACCGGCAAGGGTCACCACTGTAATTTTGAAGATGGTGAAGATAGTTTATAGAAATTGTATTTTTAATCAACGCGGAGGTCTATTTTTACCATTCGTAAAAATCCACGGGATCGAATTTTCACGCCGCGTTGTTTGAACCATCAACGCTTGCGTTGTGATCGAGCTAACTACAATTTAAGCTACCTGCCCAGCGTGTTCGTGGCGCGTTGGGCGCAGGGTCACAAGCTCCCTGTGAGTGCGGGTTCAATTCCGCGGGCTGGTAGAAAAGCTACAGGTTCTCCAGATTTACAATGTTCGTGGCACCGAACTGAAGGGTTACGATGCTCATGGCACCGAGCCGAAGAGCTCAAGTGCTTCTGGATCGTAAAAAAAAGCTACAGACGCCCACTATAATTTATTTAACGATCTAACTTACAAGTACATCTGAAGTCGAAGTAAGGTTGGCATGAACCGCGAAGTATACTGGTGATAATGAAAGGAAGTCATCACGAAAATATATGGTAGAGGCGCTATATTAAACGACATCACACAACAATACAAGAGTAGCGTTTGGTCGAAAGGATTAGAGCGCGGCTCCTATGCAGGGGACCCGTGTTCAGTTAACGGTAAGGCCAAGTGTATTTTATGTTGTGGACATAAATGAAAAATCCTAACCTGTACAGCTTCTCGGCGACTGCACTAGCCATGCGGCCATTCCTCAGGCTCATGTTCCACTTGCCCTACACCGTCTTAAAAATTCGGCACTACAGGCTGTAACGATAGTTTTTTTGAGTGCCCCTGTGCTTTGGCGAGTATGACAACAGAGTATATCGAACAGAACTACCCAGTATGCAGACCTGAGAAGCAAGAGCTGGCCCACTTACTCCAGCATCCGCCCGAGTGGTTACCGGGGCCCAAATTTAGAGTGTAAAGAATAGAACCACTGCTACCTGCCACGCATGTCGTGAGAGGCGACTAAGGAGGTTTGGATGAAATCGGAAGCACGTGTCCTAAACGTGTAGAAGTCTATGCGTTTAGGGGCCTACCAAACCAATGTGCAACGTATACACGTTCTTGGCAAAGATCAAACATATCACAAAGAGTGATTAAAATTGGTCGTAAAGAACGAACGCAAAGAATAAGAAGATGAAGACTCCAGCGTCGAAGACAAACTGTATGGTGTAGCTCAGGGGCGTGTAACGTGTATTTATTAGTTTATAAATTAAAATATAACCTAACCCAAAACCATGGTTTTTCCACGAAAATTTGAGTCTGCCCCACCAACAAAAAGGATCACGATTCGCCAATGGCGTAGCTGATAATCTGAGGGAGACGGCTGCCTTTATTAGAGAATCCGAAATCCCAATCTAGGGAGAATACAGCAGAATAATAATAATAATAATTCACAGTAAACAATCAGAATAAATATTGAAACAATGACAAGCGTAAACAACAGTAGACGTCATCATGAAAATTTATGTTTCTGAATAAGCATATTGTTAAGTGTTCACTTGATAAGCAAATCGTCTTGTCCTGATAAAAGTCTCCTCTAGCGAATTATTGAAGACATCTACAGAACTTACAAAACACATCACTTGACATTTCAAACAGATCTCTCAGACGAATCTCAATGCTTTCATTACATACAACAAGATCATCCAAATATCACTTGACTCTCCATCGCAATGAACAAAACTAGAAATTATATTTTCTTATCATTTCAATTTTATCCAGATATTTTATCACAAGTTCTTATCCATACCATTCGTCTGAAATATTGTACTTGATTCTTGTTTGTTCTTCTCTTTCTTTCCTTCTTTCTTTCTTTTGCCCTTCTCTGCTTTTGTGCTGTTAGGCAGGCGTGTCAGGTTTAACTGATGATCGGTTTCTGATATAGTGCACGCTCGGTCGTTTGATATGTTGTGGTATTGTGGAGTTTTAAGATGTCTGTAACTCTTATCATTCCATCTTTTTCTTGGTCTGCCCCTTCCTCTTGATCATTCTATTTTTAGGTTGTACGCTCTTGCAGCGGATCGTGTATTCGGGTTCATTCTCACCAAGTGGCCAAACCATTTGAGTCTCTGTTTTTCAATGAATCTAATAGCAGGTGTTGTTCTGACTGTTCTTCTAATTTTCTCATTTCTTATATGGTCTTTCTGTTTTATTTACTATTTCTTAAGTATTTGTTCATCTAACATGTTTTATTTACAACTTTCTCAGTATTTGTTCATCTAACATGTTTATTTCAATTTCCTCAAGTATTTGTTCATCTAACATGTTTTATTTACAACTTTCCTCAAGTATTTGTTCATCTAACATGTTTTATTTAGATTAATGGTTGTTGCTTGAAAATGAAAACTTGTTAGAATTAGTTTACCTTTAGAGAGAAAGAGAGAGAGAGAGAGAGATAATGAGTGTACCTTTAGAGAGAGAGAGAATGAGTGTACTTTCAGAGAGAGAGAGGGAGAATGAGTGTACCTTCAGAGAGAGAGAGAGAGAAAGAGAATAAGTGTACCTTCAGAGAGAGAGAGAGAGAGTGAGTGTACCTTCAGAGAGAGAGAGAGAGAGAATGAGTGTACCTTCAGAGAGAGAGAGAGAGAATGAGTGTACCTTCAGAGAGAGAGAGAAAATGAGTGTACCTTCAGAGAAAGAGAGAGAGAGAATGAGTGTACCTCCCGAGAGAATCGTTTAGTTTAGTGGACGGTGAACACTTCTTTCCCACTAGATTCTAGGTGCTCATCTCTCGTGACAAAGGTACCAGATTCGCTCCCTCGTGAAGCCATCTGGATATTTATGCAGAGATCCCTGATCTCAGTGAAGGTAAGCTCGAGTTCCTAGTCCAATCGGAGACGAACGATAAAACTTAGGTTTTATGTTCAATACGAGCATGTCAAAGAACCCGTGGCAGTTCAAAATCGAGAAGACCAGGCTGGAAAACCGCTGCATGGGCAAAATTCATTAGAGAAATAAAATATTCCTACAAAAATACCTTCACCATCTTCAAAATTACATCGGGGACCCTCGCCGGTGTTACGGAGTTTGTGCACTGTCGCTGATATCTTCCTGTGTAAGAAAAATATCGGAGCACATATGGTTACTCGATCTATGATTATAATGTAGGTGAGACGAAGTGCCTAGTCATAAAAGGGATGGGCGATAAAACGTAGGAGACGGGTTCTTCAAGTTGAGCACGTACAAACAATCGTTGAAAATCGGGTAGAGTAGAATGGAAATAGCATCTCAAGCAAAAAATTCATAATTGAAAAAAGGATTTCTGCATATTTTTATCTTTCTTAAAATTATTCAGGAGCTCTCGCCGGTGCAAGAGAGTTCGTGCACAGGCATTAAGATCTTTCGGTGCATATAATAATAATTCATCTCGTACCGTTATACGTTACATAGGGCCTGCAAGTAATTTCTCCATACCGCTCTATCCTGGGCAACTCGCTCAATCTCCTCCATGGAACTGAGACCGATATTTTCTGCCTCTCTCAGCAAAGTTCGTTTCAGGGTCTCCTTAGGTCGACTCTCTTTCTTGAACCCTTTGCATCCCACTTCAATGCCTGCTTTGATATTCTTTGATCATTTCTCCTCAAGGTGTGTCCAACATATCTCCATCTTCTCTTTCTTATAACAGTTGTCACTAGTGGTTGACCAGATATGTCTCTGATTTCATCACTTCTCCTGAATTCATTCCATTTTATATTCATTATTTTTCGCAGACATCTATTTTCAAATGCATTCAACTTGCTTTCTATATCTTTAGTCATTTTCCAACCTCGCTGGCATATGTTAGGATTGATACAACATTTGAATTGAAAATTGTAATTCTTAATTCGGTGCATGAAAGAGATCAAAACCAATGTGGTTGTTTCACTAAAGTGCAATGAAGATGGTCAAATCAATCAGTAACCTGCTGCCTTGCAGGTTGTCTGGGGACAGCCAAAGGCTAACGGAGAGCGAACCTAAGTAAACGCTGGCTGAAACCGGATACTTCACCGAAGAATAAGCACCAGACCACCAAATGGTGCTGAAGATGTGACGAATCACACCCGTTCTTGGTGTAGGCTGTTTATATATAACAATATCCCGCCTGCCCAGCGTATTCATAGCGCGTTGGACAACGGGTGACAAGCTCCCTGTGAGTGCGGGCTCAATTCCACGGGCTAGCAGAAAAGCCACAGGTTCTCCATATTTACGGTGTTCGTGGCACCGAACCGAAGGGTTACGATGTCCATGGACCGAGCCGAAGAGCTGAAAGCTCAAGTGCTTCTGGATCAGAAAAAAATTTAAAAATATATCGCAATAAGAATGATCAAAATGGCCGAAAAGAATGATTGAGAAGAAGAAAGAAGAAATCAATCAATTAGACAATCAAGTAATATTCTTCTACCAAAATGTGTGGATACGAGACAATCTCGGTTATTGGTTATTGATTACTAAACTGACGACATTGCACTCCGGGCAGACCCATAGGTGCTCAGTCTCCCTCGACAGATATCGAAGAGTATGTATACTGATGGTTCCTGTGGCTCGCTGATTAAACACACCTCTCACTCTGCCTCTCAGGCATCCAGTTTGACTTGTACAACGGGTAACCCCAAACTACCTAAATCGCTTGATCGATTGAACATCAATTTTAGTGTCCTCATGCAACAGCCAGTCGCGAGGAGGCCGAAGAATACGAGACAATCGTGAGACTGCATAATGATGATAGTGGTGGGATAATGATGGTGATGGTGGGGATAACGAGGGTAGGTGATGATGAGGGTGGTGATGAGGGTGGTGATGGTGAGGGTGGTGATGATGGTGATGATGGTGATGATAAGGGTGGTTATGATGGTAATGATGGTGGTGATGATGGTGGTGATGGTTTTGATGATGATGGTGGTGATAACGAGGGTGGCAATGATTTTAATGATGATGGTGATGATGATGATGATGATGGTGGTGGTGATGATGGTAGTGATGATGATGTTAAAGGCGGTGTTGATAACGATCATAGTGTGGGTGATGGTTTTTAGTAATAATGATGATGATGATGAAGTTGGTGATGTTTGAGATGACAATGATGATGGCCGTGATGATAATGGTATCTATGATGAACGTGACGGTAATTTTCGTGATGAAGATGATCATTTAGATCACTGGAAAACTTTAGCGACGGCCATAAGCATTTATGCGGTGCAGGTTGCATTTTGTTGCGGTACACGGCTATTTCATTCAGGAATTTGTTCACAGAGGACACATTTCACAGTTTTAAAGCCGAAGGATTGACTCCATTGCACTGGGTTTTACCCATATGGCTCGGTCCCTCTCCGAAGAAATGGCACGCCACCTGCCGAGAATATTGCCTAAAGCACGAACATCGTAGCTCCGGTAACAATCCTAGGGGTCTCTGGGAAAAACTGCGCTCGTGAATATAAGGACTCGGTCCGGATTCGAACCCACGACCTTCGACTCGCAAGGTAAAGGGCTTAACCACTTAGCCACAGAAAAACATATTTCATAGTTGTTAGCATTTCGTGTGATTTTCGTTGGCACCGGAACGGAGCAATTATGGGTGTGACCAGCTGCAGTGAAATTGGAACCGTAATTATGAACTATTAATTATGGGATGATTATCATGATGATGGTGATGTTGATGTTGACAATGATGATGTTGATGTTGATGCTGACAATGATGATGTTGATGTTGATGCTGACAATGAAGATGTTGATGTTGATGCTGACAATGATGATGTTGATGTTGATGTTGACAATGATGATGTTGATGTTGATGCTGACAATGAAGATGTTGATGTTGATGCTGACAATGAAGATGTTGATGCTGACAATGATGATGTTGATGCTGACAGTGATGATGTTGATGTTGATGTTGACAATGATGATGTTGATGTTGATGCTGACAATGAAGATGTTGATGTTGATGCTGACAATGAAGATGTTGATGCTGACAATGATGATGTTGATGCTGCCAGTGATGATGTTGATGTTGATGCTGACAATGATGATGTTGATGTTGATGCTGTCAGTGATGATGTTGATGCTGACAATGAAGATGTTGATAATGTTGATGCTGACAATGATGATGTTGATGTTGATGCTGACAATGATGATGATGATGTTGATGCTGACAATGATGATGTTGATGTTGATGCTGACAATGATGATGTTGATGTTGATGCTGACAATGATGATGTTGATGTTGATGCTGACAATGGTGATGATGAAAATTTTGATGATAATCATGATGAAATAAAATCATCGCAGTAAATCCATATTAATTCAGTTAATATTTCCAATCATATGGTACGCCTCTGGGAGGTGGTACGTCCTTTGTGAGTTGCTCTGAAAAGAATAATCTTCCGTTCCCAATGTAGAAATATTTTCCCAATTCCAGGTTGATAATTTCTATGATCAATCATTTATTGAAAATCTCTGACGTCAATATGCAATACAAGACCCCCCAAAAAATAATCGATTTTTTCGAATATTTAGTAATAAATAATAAAGGTGGGAGGAATGGAATAGAAGGTCTTGTAAGTCATTCAATATTGTAGTATATGTGGTTGCTGAGGTCATTCAGTATTACAGAATATGTGGTCGCTGAGGTCATTCAGTATTGCAGAATATGTGGTCGCTGAGGTCATTCAGTATTACAGAATATGTGGTCGCTGAGGTCTTTCAGTATTGCAGTATAGGTGGTCGTTTAGGTCATTCAATATCGTGGTATGGGTGGTGACCTAGGTCTTTAAATGTTGCGATATATCTGGTGGCTTAGGTCATTCAATATTGCAATATATATATGGTCGCCTAGATCATTCAGTGAACTGATATTCTGTCATCTTCGACAACTACATCGTGCTTGTATATCAACTCAGAAGAACGAAGGGGTTAAGAATTTGCATTTTCCACTTCACCTTGATTGATAATTGATAAGACGATCATGATTGATTGATTGATTGATAAAACCATCGTCACTGTAATTCGGTGAGTAACTTTGTGTGTTCCGATCTCTTTCTTACACAGAAAGATCTCAGCTGCAGTATTAGAACTCCGTAGCACCGGTGAGGGTCCCGATGTCATTTTAAAGATGAGGAAGACATTTTTGTAGGAATTTTAATGCTTTCTAATGAGTTTGCCCGGGCAGCGGCTTTCCAGCCTGGTCTTCTCGATTTTGAACTGCCAATGGTATCAGTATCAGCAGAGAATGGGTGCCATTAGTAAATAAATCATAAAAATTCAATTTTAAAGATATAGATCCCACATTTTCACACGTACTAAACAAATGATCAAGCAATCTAAAACAGTGATTGACAATGTAGTTCAGTATAGACAGGTAGGTAAGTGAGATTTTTGACAAGAAAAAAATATTTTAGTCTTGTGCAAAATATAGGTGTAACTTATTACACAATTTTACGACTGTAATTTTGCATGCATGTTAACATTAGGACTGCCTATAGCGTATACTAGGATAATTCCAATATCTTGAGTATAATTTTTTTAATGATTTTTCAAAGACGACAATTTTTAACCCAAAAAAGACAATTTTCAGGTGGCAACAAAATAAAATCTATTCAGTGTATACTATTTATCCTAGTACTTGCCAAAATCACACAATCTGTGTATATGATGTTTAATTTTGAATGAATTTGACTGTACTATTTCATTAAAATTTTGTAATAAGTGACACCTAAATTTTGCACATGACTAAAATAATTTTTCTTGTCAAAAATCTCACTTACCTACTTGTCTATACTGAACTACATTGCCAATCACTGTTTTAGATTGCTTTATCATTTGTTTAGTACGTGTGAAAATGTGGGATCTATATCTTTAAAATTGAATTTTTATGATTTATTTACTAATGGCACCCATTCTCTGCTGATACTGATACCTTTTTTTAAGTGCTCAAATTGAAGACGGGACCTACGTTTTATCGTCCGTCTCAGATAGGACTAGGAACTCGATCTCACCTACACTGAAATCAGGCATCTCTGGAAAAATTTCTAGATGGCTCTACGAGGGAGCGAACCTGGTACCTTTGGCACGAGAGACGAGCCACTATGCTCAACGAATACTAATATTTTGATATTTAATCTCTCTATATATTGTAAACTATATAGTGTTTTCCCTCCTTTATTATTCTCATATTCCACTTTCATCTCTCTATATATTGTAAACTATATAGTGTTTTCCCTCCTTTATTGTTCTCATATTCCACTTTCATCTCTCTATATATTGTAAACTATATAGTGTTTTCCCTCCTTTATTGTTCTCATATTCCACTTTCATCTCTCTATATATTGTAAACTATATAGTGTTTTCCCTCCTTTATTGTTCTCATATTCCACTTTCCAATTTTTTTCCTTCTAAGCTCATTTATATATGCACAAAAAGAGCAATGTTCAACACAATCTTTCTCCCCACATTATGTTACCAGTACCAAACCTGGACACTGACAACAAACGATAGAAGAAAACTAGTCACAACAGAGATGAAGTGTCTACGCAGAATGCTGGGTGTAACAAGAAGAGACCGGTTGAGAAATGAAGACATCAGGAAAAAGTGGGTACAACATCAGAACTAGACTTCATCAAGAAACAACAAATTAAATGGTTCGGCCACGTAAGCAGATTACCAACAGACAGTGCACCTTAAAGAGCAATGCTGCTCCGATACAATGGGTACAAAGCAAAAGGCCACGCAAAAGATGGACCTCAGAGATAACACAGGCGACGAAAGAGACTATCTACGAAGCGCATACAAGGGCCCGTTTTAGAAATCTCTTCTTGACCTGACGCTGTGAGGCAAACAGGATTCGAGAAAGAAAGAAAGTTCATTTATTCAACACAGTCAGGTCTTTGGTAGACAGTAAATTATTGGTCCTGTTCCCCATAATGGGCTCAAACCGAAGTTTGTTTATGAGATTCTCCGTTCCTTTGGGACTCACATACGGATTTGTGTTCTGTTTTATTGTATTCTATAATACTGCCAAGGTTTTATGGGCACTGTCTTAGAAGGTACGGTGTCACTAGAGTAACACGACGTGGAGTTCCAGATAATGAGAAGGCAGACAAACTTGCACAAAAGGGAACATAATGTGAATAAGTAGAAAAGGAAATCACATACATGGGAAAAAAAAAAGTTATCGTGGACATTAGAAAAGATCCTAAACAAAACTATGACTACCACACACTTGACAGACAAGGACAGACTATCATCTTCTGACTTAGGATAGGATATAACAGACTGAACACAGTAATAGCCGTCCGTCGCAAGCGATGATGACAGCAATCTCAGACGTGTACTGTTGCACCTCTCTGGTGTGTGCGGAGGTGACTGTAGAGTCCAATCCTAGAACAGGATCCCCGACCACAGGTGAACACACACTTACACAGGCAACGATTGTCCCCATAATCTCTGGGTCTCTGTGGCTGAGTGACCCTTTGCCTTGCGAGTCGAAGGACTTGGGTTCAAATCCGGACCTCGACCTTCTGTTCCCGAGTGCAGTTTTTTCCAGAGACCCATAGGATTGGTGCCGGAGCTATGGAGTTCGTGCTTTGTGCAATACTCTCGGCAGGTGGCGTGCCATTTCTGCGGAGAGGACCGAGCCATATGGGGTAAAACCCGGTACAATGAAGTCAATCCTTCGGCTTTAATCTCTGTGCCCCTCTGGAACCGCAGATCAAACCACAGAACATGTCCTGCAAGACTGTCCTCCCTAGAACGAAATGCTGGCCCTAAACTTAGCAATACATTCAAAACTACATGGCACTAGAGATGAGCTCCAGACAACAGTAGACTTCATCATAAGAACACGTCTAACGGTATAATCATCAAAACTACATGGCACTAGAGATGAGCTCCAGACAACAGTAGACTTCATCATAAGAACGCGTCTAACGGTATAATCATCAAAACTACATGGCACTAGAGATGAGCTCCAGACAACAGTAGACTTCATCATAAGAACACGTCTAACGGTATAATCATCAAAACTACATGGCACTAGAGATGAGCTCCAGACAACAGTAGACTTCATCATAAGAACACGTCTAACGGTATAATCATCAAAACTGCATGGCACTAGAGATGAGCTCCAGACAACAGTAGACTTCATCATAAGAACACGTCTAACGGTATAATCATCAAAACTACATGGCACTAGAGATGAGCTCCAGACAACAGTAGACTTCATCATAAGAACGCGTCTAACGGTATAATCATCAAAACTACATGGCACTAGAGATGAGCTCAGACAACAGTCGACTTCATCATAAGAACGCGTCTAACGGTATAATCATCAAAACTACATGGCACTAGAGATGAGCTCCAGACAACAGTAGACTTCATCATAAGAACGCGTCTAACGGTATAATCATCAAAACTACATGGCACTAGAGATGAGCTCCAGACAACAGTAGACTTCATCATAAGAACACGTCTAACGGTATAATCATCAAAACTACATGGCACTAGAGATGAGCTCCAGACAACAGTAGACTTCATCATAAGAACGCGTCTAACGGTATAATCATCAAAACTCATGGCACTAGAGATGAGCTCCAGACAACAGTAGACTTCATCATAAGAACACGTCTAACGGTATAATCATCAAAATAGTGATCGAAAAGAAGAAGAAGGAGAAGACTAAAGTAGCTCAAGTTTATACGTCTGTAACTAAAGTAATAATTGTGTATGTGTGCATGAACCTAAAGTGACACAAGTTTAAATACTACATACTAAAGTGACACAAGTTTAAATACTACATACTAAAGTGACACAAGTTTAAATACCACATACTAAAGTGACACAAGTTTAAATACCACATACTAAAGTGACACACGTTTAAATACTACATACTAAAGTGACACAAGTTTAAATACCACATACTAAAGTGACACAAGTTTAAATACTACATACTAAAGTGACACAAGTTTAAATACTACATACTAAAGTGACACAAGTTTAAATACTACATACTAAAGTGACACAAGTTTAAATACCACATACTAAAGTGACACAAGTTTAAATACCACATACTAAAGTGACACAAGTTTAAATACTACAAATACTAAAGTGACACAAGTTTAAATACTACAAATACTAAAGTGACACAAGTTTAAATACTACAAATACTAAAGTAACACTAGTTTAAATACTACAAAAACTAAAGTAACATTTGTTTAAATGCTACAAATACTATAGTAACACAAGTTGAAATGCTACAAATACTAAAGTAACACAAGTTTAAATGCTACAAATACTAAAGTAACACTAGTTTAAATACTACAAATACTAAAGTAACACTAGTTTAAATACTACAAATACTAAAGTAACATGAGTTTAAATGCTACAAATACTATAGTAACACAAGTTGAAATGCTACAAATACTAAAGTAACACAAGTTTAAATGCTACAAATACTAAAGTAACACAAGTTGAAATAATACAGATACTAAAGTAACACAAGTTTAAATACTACAAATACTAAAGTAACACAAGTTGAAATACTACAAATACTAAAGTAACACAAGTTTAAATACTACAAATACTAAATTAACACAAGTTTAAATACTACAAATACTAAATTAACACAAGTTGAAATGCTACAAATACTAAAGTAACACAAGTTTAAATACTACAAATACTAAAGTAACACAAGTTTAAATACTATAAATACTATAGTAACACTAGTTGAAATACTACAAATACTAAAGTAACACAAGTTGAAATACTACAAATACTAAAGTAACACAAGTTTAAATACTACAAATACTAAAGTAACACAAGTTTAAATACTACAAATACTAAATTAACACTAGTTGAAATACTACAAATACTATAGTAACACAAGTTTAAATACTACAAATACTAAAGTAACGCAAGTTTAAATACTACAAATACTAAAGTAACACAAGTTTAAATACTACAAATACTAAATTAACACTAGTTGAACTACTACAAATACTATAGTAACACAAGTTTAAATACTACAAATACTAAAGTAACACAAGTTTAAATACTACAAATACTAAATTAACACAAGTTTAAATACTACAAATACTAAAGTAACACAAGTTTAAATGCTACAAATACTAAAGTAACATTAGTTTAAATACTACAAATACTAAAGTAACACTAGTTTAAATACTACAAATACTAAAGTAACACAAGTTTAAATGGTACAAATACTAAAGTAACGCAAGTTGAAATACTACAAATACTAAAGTAACACTAGTTGAAATACTACAAATACTAAAGTAACACAAGTTTAAATGCTACAAATACTAAAGTAACGCAAGTTTAAATACTACAAATACTAAAGTAACACTAGTTGAAATACTACAAATACTAAAGTAACACAAGTTTAAATGCTACAAATACTAAAGTAACACAAGTTGAAATACTACAAATACTAAAGTAACACAAGTTTAAATGCTACAAATACTAAAGTAACACAAGTTTAAATACTACAAATAATAAAGTAACGCAAGTTGAAATACTACAAATACTACAGTAACACTAGTTTAAATACTACAAATACTAAAGTAACACAAGTTGAAATGCTACAAATACTACAGTAACACACATTTGATTGCTTGATTCGACTTCGATAGGATCCAAAGTCGAAGGATTGACTTTATTGCACCTGTTATCCACAGACAGCTCCGTCTCTGTTGCAGATATTGGATGCCATTTGCCGAGAGAATTGCACAAAGCACGAACTCCGTAGCTGCAACAACAATCCTGGGGATCGTTTGAAAAAATTACACATGTGTCTCAGTCCAGATTCGAACTCACAACATTGATAGTACTATCATCAGTGCTCTGCTGTTAATAACCTTGTGTGCCCTAATTTATTTCTTACACATGAAGATATCAACGGTAACGCACGAACTTTGTAACACCGGCGAAGTAGTTTTGAAGATGGTGACAATTTTTAGTGAATTTTGCCAAGGCAGCGAATTTGCAGCCTACTTTTCTCGATTTTAAACTGCCAAGGTTACTTTCACGTGTTACTTAAACGCTGTACATCCTTTTTATCGTCTGTCTCCATTATGACTAGGAACTCGATCACATCTACTTTGAGATCAGGGATCTCTGCAAAAATATCGAGATTGATCCCCGCAGGAAACAATCCAATTACCTTTGGACCGACAAGCAAACACCTTACCCTCTACGCCACAGACACCCACAAATGTAACATAAGTGTGTACCCCAGAATGTCCAAGAGGGCACGTCTGTATGGCGGGGGATACTGACATAAAGAAAGCATGCCTTCACGCAAAAAGCAGTCAGAAGTGATATACCAGGTGCCCTGACTAGGACTGAATTCTTAGTGGGGGAACACAAAACGAAGAAGAAGACAAAAATGAATAGTAGTACGTGTATGTACGGGCGTGTATGTACGGGCGTGTATGTACGGGCGTGTATGTACGGGCGTGTATGTACGGGCGTGTATGTACGGGCGTGTATGTACGGGCGTGTATGTACGGGCGTGTATGTACGGGCGTGTATGTACGGGCGTGTATGTACGGGCGCACATGTCCGGCGCAATGTCCGGGCGACATGTACGGACGTGTATGTACGGGCGCACATGCCCGTGCGTGTATGTACGGGCGCACATGTCCGTGCGTGTATGTACGGGCGCACATGCCCGTGCGTGTATGTACGGGCGTGTATGTACAGGCGCACATGTCCGTGCGTGTATGTACGGGCGCACATGTCCGTGCGTGTATGTACGGGCGCACATGTCCGTGCGTGTATGTACGGGCGCACATGCCCGTGCGTGTATGTACGGGCGCACATGTCCGTGAGTGTATGTACGGGCGCACATGTCCGTGCGTGTATGTACGGGCGTGTATGTACGGGCGCACATGCCAGTGCGTGTATGTACGGGCGCACATGTCCGTGCGTGTATGTACGGGCGCACATGCCCGTGCGTGTATGTACGGACGTGTATGTACAGGCGCACATGTCCGTGCGTGTATGTACGGGCGCAGCTATGTCCGTGCGTGATGTACGGGCGTGTATGTACAGGCGCACATGTCCGTGCGTGTATGTACGGGCGCACATGTCCGTGCGTGTATGTACGGGCGCACATGTCCGTGCGTGTATGACGGGGCACATGTCCGTGCGTGTATGTACGGGCGCACATGCCGTGCGTGGTTGCTACGGGCGCACATGTCCGTGCGTGTATGTACGGGCGACATGTCCGTGCGTGTGTGTACGGGCGCACATGTCTCATCATCTGTTCCACATCGATCACACTCAACACATCTTCATCGAACACTATTCTAGATTCTCTGTGGTCTCAGTGGCTAAGTGGTTAAGTGGTCTCAGTGGTTAAGTGGTCTCAGTGGTTAAGTGGTTAAGTGGTCTCAGTGGTTAAGGGTTAGTGGTTGAGTGGTTGAGTGGTTAAGTGGCTAGTGGAGTGGCAAAGTGGCAAATGTGGCAAAGGTGGCAAAGTGGCAGAAGTGGCAAAGTGGCAAGTCAGTGGCTCTGTGGCTCTGTGGCTCTGTGGCTCAGTGGCTCTGTGGCTCAGTGGCTCAGTGGCTAATGGCTAGTGGCTATGGTTAAGCCCTTTGCCTTGTGAGTAGAAGGTCGTGGTTCGAATCCGGACCGCGTCGTCCTTTCACGAGTGCACTTTTTCCAGAGACCCTACGATTGTTGCTGAAGCTCGGCGTTCGCGCTTTGTGCAATACTCTCGGCAGGTGACGGCCATTTCTGGGAGAGGACCGAGCATTATGGGGTATACCCGGTGCAATGAAGTTAATCCTTCGGCTTTAAAACCATTTACAAACTATTCTATATTCATCTACATTATTTTAACACAACCTCTACATTGGTAACAGACACACACACACATAATAAACCTAACTTCTGGAAAAAATTATTAAAAAACCGCCAGAATAAAACATCATGTGTACACATTCCCAAAGACTCGGCTCATCGCCCGGTCTATTGAGCCCTAGAATGACAAGCGGTTTTGCCTATAAACACCGCTTCATTCAATCAAGACTTCTTTATCTCCCTGGAGGCTGTCTGCGGCTTCGCTGTTATTGATCACATCAGAAGTTACTTAACGACTATATCATCATACGGTCGTTCTTTCTATTCGTAACATTTCAGAGTCTGTTGACGTCTCAGACGATGACCATCATTCTCCAGAGTTTTCCATGGGATACTTCTGGTAATTTATTCCAGTTCTTGTTCCAGACATTTCCTGATATTTATTTTTCTAGCTCTTCATTTTATTTATGCGATACATTTCTCGTGCTCAGGAAATCAAAACAAAGAGATGAGCTGAATATACGAATTAAAATGTGTGTTCTTTCTTCTTTGACAAACTCTCTTTATCGATCACCTATTAAACCACTCTTTATGATTTATATGTGATCTGAGCATAAGAGCAATTGTATTTTGTGTCAGTTATGCGCCTACAAGTAGGCCCACTTATCTTCTTCGAACGAGCCATATATACCACTTGTTAAAGCACTCTTTGTGATTTGTATGTGATCAGGGCCTAAGAGCAGTTGTACTTGGTACCAGTTATAAGCCTACTAGTAGGCCCACACATCCTTCTTCTTCTTCGAACGCGCCATATCGACCAGTTGTTAAACCACTCTTTGTGATTTGTATGTGATCTGAGTCTAAGAGCAATTGTACGGTGTGTCAGTTATGCGCCTACGATTAGGCCATCACATCTGATTTCTGCGACGTTTTTTATTTACTAGGGTAGCTTCCTAGACCTTTACTTTGTCGCCTCTTACGACATGCCCTGTGGGTCGCAGTGGTACTATTCTGTGATTCCCTTCCGAGCCCCGACAACACACGGGAGCACAAAGGATTTCAAACAGCGCTGTACAGTGCAGCACTCAGGGCGCCATGGCTCACGTGAGATGCATTGTCTGATTTAACTGTGCTTAGAATGTCAAGAAAAAAATATTATGTCTGAATAACAATAGGATGTTGGTTTTTTTCATCAAGTAAAATAGTGGGGTGTTTTTTTTTGGTAAAAATTAATTAATTTAACGTTTAATCAGTATTGGTGGCGTCTGTGGATTAGCGGAAAGTGATTCGGTCTGTTAACCCCGACGTTCTGAGTTCGAATCATGCTAGGGACAGTTTGGTTGCAAATTGTTTCGCGTGGATTTTTACAAAAGACGATGGCACCACCCGTTCAGAAAGCAATGGAGAACTACTGAACGTAATAATGCCTAGAAAAATCACAAAACAACGTTAAAAATCTGGAGTTGATTCGCAAAGTCCTGTAAAGTCCTGCAATTAATTTTTTTAAAATCAGTATTACATTTTTGTTTGTCATTATTTTTAATTTACCATTTTATTGCATTATTATTATTGTTAGTGATTTGTATTGTTTTCGCTGAGAACATGAATACCTTGCGGTTATGTTTATATGCATCTACTCATGTAGGACAAGCGCGTCTAAAAAATTGAAATGCAAATCGTGGCATATCCTAAAGGACGTAGCCATCAACTACAGTAAACGAGTCGTTGATTTTTCTAGGCACCACTTATACGTTCAGTAGTTTGCCATTGCTTTCTGAAAAATTACGGCCTAATAACAAAGTTACATATTCGACAATAACGCATTCTTGTCGTTCACCTATGAGACATTAGAACTGCAAGAGAACCGCAGAAACGAAGTTGTTAGTGAACTCGTTTCTTAGCCTAGGGATTTCGGTTAAATTCAAATGCGGACGTGGAATTTTTTCCAACCCAGACCTCCCAGGTCGACCCAGACTCAATTGGGTTCCAGAAAAGAACATAGAAGTAAAGGCGGACGGCGAGATGTTGACCACATCACATATTGTGTACCGACGGTCAATGAAAAATAGGGGCCTAACGCCGTATTACACTATATACCACGTGGTATGAAAATAGGTTCCTAAACGTCTTCGTCTTTTAGAGCACGACATAACAGACTCAGAGTTGGAAAATGACTAAAGATATAGAAAGCAAGTTGAATGCGTTTGAAATAGATGTCTGCGAAAAATAATAAATATAAAATGGAACGAATTCAGGAGAAGTGATGAAATCAGAGAAATTTCTGGTCAACCACTAGTGACAACTGTTATAAGAAAGAGAAGATGGAGATATGTTGGGCACACCTTGAGGAGAAATGATCAACGAATATCAAAGCAGGCATTGAAGTGAGATGCAAAGGGTTCAAGAAAGAAAGGTCGACATAAAGAGACCCTGAAACGAACTTTGCTGAGAGAGGCAGAAAATATCGGTCTCAGTTCCAATGATGAGATTGAGCGAGTTGTCCAGGATAGAGCGGTATGGAGAAATTACTTGCAGGCCATATGTAACGTATAACGGTATGAGAGGAATTATTTTATTATTATAACAGACTCAACAAACACATATCATGTTGGGCCGCTGGGCGCTACTGAGGCGGAGATCTGAGTACTTATGGACATGTCCGGTGTACAATGATGATAGTTCTCATATAACTGATACCATGTTACAACTGTAGATCGAAGTGGACTTGATTGACCCGAAAAGACACTCCGGCACATATATAATGGTATGCTGGACAGCATACCAACAATCTAACCATCTAATCACTCTTGCTCTAGAGAATAGAACATAGAACAATCATTAAAAGCTGGAGGTTCGTTAGAACATAAAATAATCATTAAAAAGATAGAATTGCCAGCCAATTGAAGTGAGATATACAGTGTAGAATTGATTCTGTGAATTATTTAGTATGTCGGATGCTAAAGCCCCTGAGATATGATTTCCAAGTGGTGGCACAATGCTGGCGTCAAAGTTTGGAAAAGAGTTCTTCTCACAGAGATGGGTGATGGTATGCGGGGATGAATGCAGCAATGGAAATGTTGGATATTGGAAAGTTCGTGAGATGAATAGAAATAGGGAAATGGAATTACCAACAAATGTTGCAGAAGAATGTGGAGTAATGGGGTATGAAGTCCCACAGAAAGTGTTAGAGAAGTAACTCATGATTGCTCACAAAGCTTCTACAATGTATATGCTTCACAATGCTATATGTTCCACATTGATATATACATATATCATTATCATCAAGTGTCGTGTCGTCTGGTGTAGGCGATCATGGATCTCCACAAAACTCTGTCGTTGGTGTTTGCTATCAACTCAGATGTTGACGCTCTACCGTGCCATGAAGTCAAGCTATCCAAAATATTCTCTCTCTGTTTTCTCTCTCTCTGTCTTCCTCTGCCTCGTCTACCCTCGATTTTACCGGTTGTCACAATGTGTTCTAAACCTCCCTCCTCATCACATGCCCGAAAAATGATGACTGCCTCTTTCTTATATAAAAACCTTCTCTGTGTCTTGATTTCATTCAACACCTCAACATTAGTCATTTTAGCAATCCATGGTATTCTCATCATTCTTCTGTAAAACCACATTTCTGTGGCAATCAGAGATTTTTCGATCTGTGTATTCATTGTCCATGACTGACATCCGTATGTCAGTATTGGTTCAATGTAGCACTGAATAACTCGCATTCTGATCGGGATTGATAAGGACTTGTTGCAGATAATGCTTCTCATTTTCAGGAACGATGTTTTTGCTTGCCCTATTCTGCTCTTTATTTCTGATCGGCATATTACAAATATATATATATATATCACAGTACTAGTTACAGCACATTGCTAGTTAGATCACAGTGATATATATCACAGTACTAGTTACAGCACATTGCTAGTTAGATCACAGTGATATATATCACAGTACTAGTTACAGCACATTGCTAGTTAGATCACAGTGATATATATCACGTCAGTTTCGTTTTAGTTGACCCAGTTCAACATTGTTGTAGTTAAGAATACACATTGAGTTGAATGATATATCACACATTGCTAGATATTTTGCAGGGCTGCTTCTTCTTCTTCTGTTTTCAGCCGCTTTGAATTCAGGCGTAGTCTGGGATATGCGCTACTGAATGATTTTTGCGTGAAGGCCAACTTACCTTCTTATTAGATTCCCTCGCTATACAGATGCAACTTATCTGATTTCAGTGGTACTTCAAGTTTAGATCCTCAAGTGTGATATCGGCTAGAATGCTACTAATTACGTAGATATGGCAGTGCTACTAATTACGCAGATATGCAGTGTATTATGAAATGCAATCCTAATGTAGTCACCAGTTGGGAAAAGAAAACGTGGAAGACCTAATACCACTCTTCGAAGAACAATCCTATAAGAAAGCAAACTATTGGGATTTAAAACCATACAAGATCTCCAACTGCTAGCAACAAACCGCATCACATGGAGATCTAAAACCTCTGTCCTATCTGCCGCTTTTGGCACGAAAGAAACAAACTAACTAACTACTGCTAGAGACCTCATATGCTATCGCCACTAGAAGTAGACACCCCAACATACTAGCTACCTTTTCGTACTAAAGACCTTATGGCACTAGAGACCTCACAGTATTAGGACTCACATATCTAGAGACTCCATTTAGACACTCACGTACTGAGATCTCATATTGCAAGAGAACTCCCATTGCTACATATCCACACTGTATTAGAGATCTCAATATCACAAAGACTTTGCTGTACTGAATGCATTGTATATAGACCTTCATCTTAAGAGCAACCACGAACAGAGTTTACGCTAGAAACACGACTAGAGTTCTTCTCCTGTTAAGCCAGTACTAGAGTTTTACTTTTATAAAAGACCTACATTGAAGCCTTCATCTATGGCTGCACAGAGACTCTTCATCAGAGATCTTCCATGTAGAGACTCAGACAAGTTTTTATTAGACCTAGCATTGAAGACCTTTATACTGAGACAGGTTGCCCTAGGCTTCTCAAGAGCTTCACAGAACCAACAGTTTTGTATAATAAGATCTAGCATTCTTCTACAGCTCACAGACTCTCATAGAGTCTCTCCACTGAGACTCCTCATGATGGAACAGATTCAGAGACTTCTCATAGATCTTCACCACTGAGTTCAATCTTGAGAACATGCACTAAAGATTTATAGAGATCTTCCCTAGACCCTGATGAGCTTCCATGTCTTCACTGCAGATATCAATAGAGACTCTTCAAGGCCTCGATTAGATATCTCAGTCTCAATGTCAATTTTTAGATTGCAGGCTTTGATTTTGCTGATTGTTTAGCGTCTCCCACGGAGTAGTTTGACGTCGGAGATAAGCGCTGGCGTGACCGCGGACTGCAAGAAGCAATTTTTCTGGTGTTGTGGTCCCATAGAAGGGGTTACGTGTCCTGTACCGTCCTGAAAAGCTACAAGCTCGTTTTGGAGAACATATTTAGCAAGGTCCGTTAAAGCCAATCTGACAAATTATCATTAGATTAGACAGTGTGTCAACGATAAGCGCCATTGAACGAAAAGGTTTTGTGAAATATGTTGTGTCGCGTTTGTGATCTGCTCTTCAATCGAGCTTAAACAGTATGAACATCAAGATCTAATACGGATGAAAACATCACCTCCAGGTCTCTAAGAAGTGGTAAAGGACTCAAGAAGATACTACAAGAAATGGGCAAAACACCAGCTAAAATATTAAACTTAAAACTATTGAGAAATGCATCCCAGTGGTTACTTATGTGTTCATGCCATCTAATGAGAAGAAAATCAGATTGGAAACAAATGAGACAAGATTACTGTAATATTTTGCATAAAGGAACACTGTGTCCTGAAGAACTAATGTCGAGAATGGCTGATAAACAATATCACGAAAGCAATACAGATACTTTTTCCATCGCTCCTGACCTGAACAATACTAGGCAGGTCCCAGGGGAAAGGGCACCCAGAAGAAGATGGCTCAGCTATTAGAAACCATGAATTGAATCACAGTTGTGAAATCTAGAGACAGTGAATTTCTAGTGTTTTGAAAGGACTAGTCAAAAGTCACACTTTGATGATTACATTGATACGATCAACTATTATTGTGGATTGATTGAATCATTATCCTTTGTTTTTATAGAGTGTCACTATCTTGATCCCTCATGTCCTGAGAAGTGTAAACCTCTCCCAGACTGAATAAGGAGATTGTAGAGGTGGAGCAGCAGGACATCCAATGTATTTGAGATTTCTGCAGGAATGTTGTCTAGTCCTGATGCCTTGCCATTTGAAAGTTTGTTGATTGCTTTGGAAAGTTCCTGCTCCGTGGGTTCGGTATCCAGCTCGGTTTGGTCATGATGTTTCGGTATGATCTGATCGAGGACTGGGTGTGCTGGTTTCTCCACAGAGTAAAGATTGGGAAAAGTGTTCCACCCATCTTTCGAGCTGTTTGGTCATATCTGTTATTGGCTCACCTGTTTCTGATCTTAGTGGTGCAATTTTTGTTATGTTTGGTCCCAGAGCTACTCTGATATTTTCGTACATTGCCTTGGTGTTGCCCATATCTGCAGCATTTTGTATCACAGAACACAGATTTGACCAGTATTCATTTGCACACCTCCTTGACTCTCGTTGCAATACTGATTTTGTGTGTCGAAGATGGTCCTTTGAACTTTGCGAGGGTTTATTTTTGTGATTTATTAGAGCTCTTTTCTTTTCCTCAAGTAGAGGGCTTAGGGTTGTTTCATTTTGTTCTACCCAGTCTTTGTTGGAGAATTTCTTGGTGCCAAATGAGTCAATGGCACAGTCATATATGTTAGATTTTAGAATGTTCCACTTTTCGTCTACTCTACATTCTCCCATTTCATTCTCACACAGAGCAGTAAATGCCTTTCTGAAAGTCTCCCTATTCTCTGTCATCCCCATTTTGGTGACGCTGACTTTGGGTTTGGGTGGTCTTCTTGTTGAATAGGTTTTCCTTGGAAGTATTTTGACTTTGCTGATAACTAGTGCATGATCTGTATCACAGTCCGCGCTGTGGAAAGTACGTGTGATTTTCACTGTGTTGATGTGTTGTCTGCGTGTGAGTACAAAATCAGCTTGTGCCAGTGACCTGATCTTGGGTGGCACCATGACACCTGTGTCTGTGTTTGACAGAAAAAACGTATTTGTCACACACATGTTGTTTTGGGAGCAGAATTCAAGCAGTCTTTGACCATTATCGTTGATATTTCCAATGCCATGATGACTCAGGCATACTGGCCATGACTGGTGATCAGATCCTATGCGTGCATTTAAGTCGCCCAATATAAACAGTTGCTCATCTACTGAAAATGAATTAACGACATTCTGTAATGAGTCATAAAACTTGTCTTTATCTTCTCACTGTATTAGAGACACAATATCACTAAAGATTTTGCTGTACTGAAATGCATTGTACTATACACCTCCCACAAGAAACCACGAACTAGAGTTCTCGCACAAGAAACCACGAACTAGAGTTCTCGCACAAGAAACCACGAACTAGAGTTCTCGCACAAGAAACCACGAACTAGAGTTCTCGCACAAGAAACCACGAACTAGAGTTCTCGCACAAGAAACCACGAACTAGAGTTCTCGCACAAGAAACCACGAACTAGAGTTCTCGCACAAGAAACCACGAACTAGAGTTCTGCACAAGCTTTTATACTAACGACCTAGCATTGAAGACCTCATACTAGAGAACATGCACTAGAGACTTCTCAATAGAGATCTTCCACTAGAGACCTCGCACAAGCTTTTTATACTAATGACCTAGCATTAAAGACCTCATACTAGAGAACATGCACTAGAGACTTCTCAATAGAGATCTTCCACTAGAGACCTCGCACAAGCTTTTTATACTAATGACCTAACATTAAAGACCTCATACTAGAGAACATGCACTAGAGACTTCTCAATAGAGATCTTCCACTAGAGACCTCGTACTGCAGACCTCTCAATAGGGACCTCTCACTGCAGACCTCTCAATAGGAACCTCGCACTAGATATCTGACAGTGCTAAAGACTAGAAATGTAGGATAATGCAGGCTTATGATTTTATGTAGCACTGTTTGCCCGTCTGCCCAGCGTGTACGTAGCGCGTTGGACGACGGGCGATAAGCTCTCTGTGAGTGCGGGTTAAATTCCGCGGATTGGCAGACAAGCCACATGTTCTCCAGATTTACGGTGTTCGTGGCACCGAATCGAAGAGTTACGGTGTCCATGGCACCGAGCCGAAAAGCTGAAAGCTCAAGTGCTTCTGGATCGAAAAAAATAAAAACTTTAGCAATGTTTTGTAATAATACCAACTAGACAAATATGCATGCCATCTTAGATTAGACAGTTTAAACATAGCGCCATTAGGAAGCGAACAAGTGTTTTGTGGAACATGTGTTGGTGTCAGCGAAATGCGGCTGATAAGGAATCGCTCTATCCAAATCGAGCTCTACAAAAACGTTCATGAAAATCAACTTTCGAGTTAAATAAACAGACTGCAAATTAATAATAACGGTGACTGCTCCAAAGAGATCTCAAGAAGATTGGCAATAGCAATCAAGAAGTTAAACATAATGAAGAACATGTGGCAAAACACCAGCAAAATATTAAAATTAAAAATATTGAGAAAATGCATTTTCCCAGTGGTTACTTATGGTTGTGAATCATAGACCATTACTAAAATAACAAGAACGAAAATCCAGTCCTTCGAAACAAAATGCTACAGAAAGATCCTACGAATACCATGGACAGAAAAAGAAAGAACACTGATGTCCTGAAAGAACTAAATGTTAAAGAGAATTGGCTGATAAACAACATACTGTACAGAAAATTACATACTTTGGTCACATCAAGCGTCACGATGACCTGGAAAGAACAATACTAGAGGCCAGGGTCCCAGGACGCAGAGGCAGCCCAAGAAGAAGATGGCTACAAGCTATTAAAGAAACCATGAATATGACCATCGACGAAGTGGGTGAACTGACTAGAGACAGAGTGAATTTCAGATGTGCTGCAAAGAGAGCAACGTCCTATAAAGGATACACACCTTGATGATGATACATTGATACTGATCAACTTTTATTGATTGATGGATTGATTGATTGATTAACTGGTTATTTAATGATTGTTATGGCCCTCTGTAGTGCCAGCAAGAGGATAAGAGCAGCATCATCCAACAGAAACGCTGGAGAAAGAAGGATTGGACATGTGATACGAATAGAGACCAAATGTTTCACGAAAACTGCACTGAGAAGCACACCAGAAGGTAAACGAAAAAGGGGAATTCCCAAAAAGACTTGGTGGAAAACAGTAGAACAAGAAATGAAAGAGACGAATCACAGCTGGAGCACAATACAGATAGCGACCAAGAATATAGAAGAATGGTGTGCAATTCTTGCACAGATTTCCACATGAATAGAGTTTATGGGGAGGTCTGGTACATCGGACTGGGCGGTGATCGCGAGAGAGAGAGAGACCTGGGGTATGACGTGTCTATCATATCCAATTCATTTTTCTAGACCCTTTGTGCAGGAGGTAGGAGGGTCAATTCCCTTCCTCATGTGGGAAACCTAGAGTGTAGGATTGAACCTACAATTTTCCCTGTGACAGAGTCGATATTCTAACCCTTACACATTACGCTAATCCGACCCACCTCCATCCTCATACTGATAGTAAATATCCTGTATACTTCGCACCACTCTACAACGACTCCACCAAGAATTGGCCGGAAGAATAAGAAAAACAACATCCGCTGGATCATTGAAGAAGAAGAATCGTAAATGAACTCAAACTACCTTTATATCTCACATGAAGCAACAAAATAACATCACAATGGTTTGTCGAATAAAAAGCTACTGAATTCCTAATGAAATGCTCTTTCTCAATAGGATTATTCTTTCATTTCCACACCATAATTTTTCTTTATCTTCAAATATATTTCTTTGTTCATACACGCACGATGCTGCCGGACTGGTTCTGAATAATTTAGTGTCCAGTAATCATTGGAGCGTGTAATTATTGAGAGCATAACAAATTGTCAACATCTTGGTTCTGTAATTAACAACACTGGTTAATGCGTTTCCCTGTTGTTCTGGAGTTTTTGGGTTTGAATTTGGACCCACTTGACTTACAGACTCAATGTCAGCTATACAAGCTATGGAGGCTAAATCCGCTGACAGCACAGTACAAAGCCTAAAAAGAGAACTTGCTCAGCATTCAGAAAAGGCATAAATTCACTTGCAGTGGATTCCATCTCACTGTGGCATTGCAGGCAATGAGAGTGCCAATGTCTTAGCTAAGGAGGGCAGTGCCAAAGAGCACACTTACCAACCCCTGTCTTTTCAAGAGGTAACCCTCATACAGAGAAAATCTGCAGTAGACTGGAAGACAAACACTGGATATGATTATGGAAAAGACTCCTCAAAGACCTAAGCAGAACAGACCAGGTCGTTATATTTCGACTACGCACAGGACACTGCAGACTCAACAAACACTTACATAGGCTGAGAATAATTCAAACAGCTCTCTGCCAGTGTCAGCAGGCGGAACAGATACCAAAGCATATCATGCAATTCTGTCCTCTCCTGGGTGAGCTGAGAAAAAACATGTGACTACACCCAGTCGACCTAAAACTAAGCTTTGGGGAAACCTGAAAGACCTCAAGCTGACTGCCCAGTTTGTGACCCACATTAAATTAAGCGCATGACCAGAGATCGCGGAAGAAGAAGAAGAATCCGGACCGAGGCAAAATTCAATTTAAAAAAAAAATGAGATTCTTCGAAGTGGCGCTGAAGTTACAGGTTCATACTTTGTGCACAACTCTCGACAGATTGCTTGTCATTTCTTCTTACAGGGGGGCCGTGATAGAGGACACTTGGTGCAATGAACTCAATTCTACGACTTTGGACCTGGACTGTCTAAAGTTTTTATATATTGAGTTGCATATGACTAATAACTGTGGAAGTGCGGGTGTCGTGTGTTCTAATTTTTCCTTCTTTTTCTCTTTTCATTTTCTTCATGTTCTTTCCTTCTTTTCTCTTCATTTTCTTCATGTTCTCTTCCTTCTTTTTCTCTTCATTTTCTTCATGTTCTCTTCCTTCTTTTTCTCTTCATTTTCTTCATGTTCTCTTCCTTCTTTTTCTCTTTTCATTTTCTTCATGTTCTCTTCCTTCTTTTCTCTTCTATTTCTTCATGTTCTTTCCTTCTTTTCTCTTTCATTTTCTTCATGTTCTCTTCCTTCTTTTCTCTCTTCATGTTCTCTTCCTTCTTCTCTTCTCTTCTTCTATTTTCTTCATGTTCTCTTCCTTCTTTTCTCTTTCATTTTCTTCATGTTCTCTTCCTTCTTTTTCTCTTCATTTTCTTCATGTTCTCTTCCTTCTTTTTCTCTTTATTTTCTTCATGTTCTCTTCCTTCTTTTTCTCTTTATTTTCTTCATGTTCTCTTCCTTCTTTTTCTCTTCATTTTCTTCATGTTCTCTTCCTTCTTTTTCTCTTTTCATTTTCTTCATGTTCTCTTCCTTCTTTTTCTTCTTCTTTTCTCTTCATGTTCCTTTCCTTCTTTTTCTTCTTCTTCATGTTCTTTCCTTCTTTTTCTCTTCATTTTCTTCATGTTCTCTTCCTTCTTTTTCTCTTCATTTTCTTCATGTTCTTTTCCTTCTTTTTCTCTTCATTTCTCTTCCTTTCTTTTCTCATTTTCTTTTCTTCATGTCTCTTCCTTCTTTTTCTTCATGTTCTCTTCCTTCTTTTCTCTTCATTTTCTTCATGTTCTTTCCTTCTTTTTTCTTCATTTTCTTCATGTTCTTCCTTCTTCTTTTCTCTTTCATTTTCTTCTTTCCTTCTTCTTTTCTTTCCTCTTCATGTTTCCTTCTTCTTCCAGTTCTTTCTTTTCTCTTCATTTTCTTCTTTTCTTCTTTTTTCTTCTTTTCATTTTCTTCATGTTTCCTTCTTCATTATTTCTTCTTCTTTTCTCTTCATGTTCTTTCCTTCTTTTTCTTCATTCTTCTCTTTCATTCTCTCTTCCTTCTTTTTTTCTTCATTTTCTTCATGTTCTCTTCCTTCTTTTTCTTCATTCTATGTTCTTTCCTTCTTTTTCTCTTCATTTTCTTCATTCTTCTTCTCTTCCTTCTTTTTCTTCTTTTTCTTCATTTCTCTTCCTTCTTTTTCTTCTTTTCATTTTCTTTTTCTATCCGTTCTTTTTTTCTCTTCTTTCTCTTCTTCATTTTCTTCATGTTTTCTTCCTTCTTTTCTTCTCTTCTTCATTTTCTTCATGTTCTCTTCCTTCTTTTCATTTTCCATTTCTCTGTCCTTCTTTCCTTCTTCTCTCTTCATTTTCTTTCATGTTCTCTCTTCTTTTCTCTCTTCATCTTCATCTCTCCTTCTTTTCTCTTCTCTTCATCTCTTCCTCAGTGTCCTTCCTTCTTTATCTCTCTTTCATTCCTTCTCTCATGTTCTTTCCTTCTTTTTCTTCATTTCTTCATGTTTCTTCCTTCTTTTTCCTTCATTTTCTCATGTTCTCTTCCTTCTTTTTTCTTCATTTCTTCATTTCTCTTCTTTTTTCTCTTCATTTTCTTCATGTTCTCTTCCTTCTTTTTCTCTTCATTTTCTTCATGTTCTCTTCCTTCTTTTTCTCTTCATTTTCTTCATGTTCTTTTTCTTCTGTCTTCCTTCTCTTCATTTTCTTCATGTTCTCTTCCTTCTTTTCTCTTCATTTTCTTCATGTTCTCTTCCTTCTTTTTCTCTTCATTTTCTTCATGTTCTCTTCCTTCTTTTCTTTCTTCTTCATGTTCTCTTCTTCTTTTCTCTTTTTTCTTCATGTTCTCTTCCTTCTTTTCTCTTCATTTTCTTCATGTTCTCTTCCTTCTTTTCTCTTCATTTTCTTCA
Source organism: Arion vulgaris (assembly GCA_020796225.1). NCBI lineage: Eukaryota > Metazoa > Mollusca > Gastropoda > Stylommatophora > Arionidae > Arion > Arion vulgaris. The sequence continues at coordinate 5,958,643 of CM036776.1, forward strand.
TGTTCTCTTCCTTCTTTTCTTTCATTTTCTTCATGTTCTCTTCCTTCTTTTTTCTTCATTTTCTTCATGTTCTCTTCCTTTTTTTTCTCTTCATTTTCTTCATGTTCTCTTCCTTCTTTTTCTCTTCATTTTCTTCATGTTCTTTCCTTCTTTTTTCTTCATTTTCTATGTTCTTCCTCTTTTTCTTTCATTTCTTCATGTTCCTTCTTTTTCTCTTCATTTTCTTCATGTTCTCTTCTTCTTTTTTCTTCATTTTCTTCATGTTCTTCTTTTTCTTCATTTTCTTCATGTTCTCTTCTTCTTTTTTCTTCATTTTCTTCATGTTCTCTTCCTTCTTTTTCTTCTTCATTTTCTTCATGTTCTCTTCCTTCTTTTCTTTCATTTCTCTTCTCTTCCTTCTTTTCTTCATTTTCTTCATGTTCTTCCTTCTTTTTTCTTCATTTTTTCATGTTCTCTTCCTTCTTCTTTCATCTTCATGTTCTCTCTCTGTCTTTTCTTCATTTTCCTTCTTTTTTCTTTTCTCTTCATTTTCTTCCATTTCCTCTCTTCTTTTCTTCTCTATTTTTTACCTGTTCTCTTCCTTCTTCTTTTCTTCATTTTCTTCATTTCTTTCCTCTGTTTTCTTCTTCTTCTTCTATTTTTTTTTTCTTCCAATTTTCTTTCATTTCTCCTTCTTTTCTTTTTCTTCCCTCTCTTACTTGTTATTACCTTCTTTTTCTTACATCTTTCTTTCCTTCTTTCTTCTCTGTCTTTTTCTCCCTTTTTTTTATTTGCTCAATTTCTTCTTTTTCTCCAGCTTCTTTCTTCCTCTTTCTTCATCAATTCTTCCTTCTTTCTTTCTTTTCATTTCTTTCTTTTCTCCATTTTCTTTCTTGCAATTCTTCTTTTTCTTCCATTTTTCACTTTAATTCTTCCTTCTTTCTCTTTCTTCCCGTCTTCTTTGACATTTCCTTCCATATCCAGGTCTAAGGTGTCCTCCATAGTACCGCAGCACGTTCTCCTCTGGTACCATCAAAAGTCTTGAGTCAGTGTTGCCTCGATCGTCCTGAAGTATGTCGCATCATCATCATCATCATCATCATCATTATCATCATCATCATTATCATCATCAAATAGCTTGCCTGAGCAGAACTGTGCCACCCCAACAGTCCTCCGAAATGTCTCTCTCTTATAGACCAGATATCCCGCCTCTGCAGGCATCATGCTCAAACCGTCAGTTACATCATGAATCCATCTTCTCCGTGATCTTCCTCTTCTTCTCTTTGCCGGTATGCCTCCTTCCACGATGACTTTCTCCGGGCCTTTGTATCTTTTTTATATGTCCAACATATCTCGATTTTTTCTTTCTTATTTGTAGCATCAAAAGTATTCTTACAGAAACATATACGTAAAAATTCTCATACATTTTTCACTGACCGGTTCTCAAACAAAAACAATGTTCCTATACCGTAAGTTTTATATATATTTTAAAATTAAATTCTTGATTACTTATGTGATACTGTATCTGTGTCATTAAAAACCAATTTTCTTAGTATCACCGCAGGCTACCCACGGTTGTCTCCAGGTCTGATCTGACCACCTCAGAGTTGTAGATATACATCGCCTAAAACACTGATGAAATGAAAGAATCGTGGCATATCCTTTACAGGACGTATCCATCAACCAGAGTAAACAATTCGTTTATTTTCTAGACACCACTTATACGTTCAATACTTTGTCATTGCTTTCTAAACGATGGGGTCTATATTTACCGTTCGTAAAAAAAATATGGTAGCGTCTGTGGCCTAGCGGATAGTGGCTCGGTCTTTTAACTCCGACGTTCTGAGTTCGAATCACGCTGCTGACAGTTTGGTTGCAAATTGTTTCGCGTGGATTTTTACAAAAGGACGATGACACCACCCGTTCAGAAAGCAATGGCAAACTTCTGAACGTAATAATGCCTAGAAAAATTACAAACAGTGTTAAAAAACTGGGGTTAATTCGCAAAGTTCTGTAAAGGATATGCAATTAATTTTTTTATAAACTCTACGCGGACAATTTGCCTCCAAACTTGCCGCCTCAGAGTTTGAACCACATACGCTTTGTTTTTGATCAAGCTTATTGCCGCTAAAGAAACAGGCGATCACTATAAACTATTAGGCGAGTTATTTCTGCAATTTTAAAATATTTTATAATATAAAAATACATTGTTTCACATTTTTCAGTTTAATAATAATAATTCCTCTCGTACCGTTATACGTTACATAGGGCCTGCAAGTAATTTCTCCATACCGCTGTATCCTGGACAACTCGCTCAATCTCCTCCATGGAACTGATAACGATATTTCTTGCCTCTCTCAGCAAAGTTCGTTTCAGGGTCTCCTTAGGTCGTCCTCTCTTTCTTGAACCCTTTGCATCCCTCTTAAATGTCTGCTGTGATATTCTTTGATCATTTCTTCTCAAGGTGTGCCCAACATATCTCCATCTTCTCTTTCTTATAACAGTTGTCACTAGTGGTTGACCAGACATTTCTCTGATTTCATCACTTCTCTGAATTCGTTCCATTTTATATTCATTATTTTTCGCAGACATCTATTTTCAAATGCATTCAACTTGCTTTCTATATCTTTAGTCATTTTCCAACTCTCGCTAGCATATGTTAGGATTGATACAACATTTGAATTGAAAATTCGTAATTTAGTTTTAATACTATATAAATTGCAGTTCCATATTTTATTTAGATTTTTAAAAGCTGATGTTGCTTTGCCAATTCGTATTTTTTTTTTTTAAATTTATTGTTCAATCAAAATTGCTACCTAAATAAGTGAACTGCTCTGTTATTTTTTATCATTTTAGATTCCAGGATGATATCTGCGTTACTTGCCCTATGTGTCTTCATTATATTTGTCTTTTAATAGCTTATCTTCAGTTCAACTTTTGATGCTACAGATGACAAGTTGTCTGTTTTTCTTTGCATATTTTTCAGTTTGCTACCCTTATTTTACAAACAAACAAAAAAGTAAATTTCTGAAAATATCAAACAATAACACTCAAATAAATTGAAAGACAATGATAGAGAACGCAGACCAACCATCTCTGTTCTATTCTATTGTTCTTGAACTCAATCTTCCGCAGATCTGTTTCCATCATTTGTGATTTCCAAAATATATTGGAAAATAATTCGGCCCCAAAAGACATTAACAATAAAACAAATAACAAAGCTAGCATCCATCCTTCTAAACTCAAGGGGAACTAGAGAAAATTCAATTTGCCGGTAATCCGTTCGTGTACTGGACTGTGTTATGATTGTCAGATCAGGGAACAGAAAGGAAGAGACTTTTTATTGAATTATCTTATCTTCTGCTTCCTCTTCTTCTTCAATGATTCAACTGCACTTGTGATCTTGTTCTTCGGCTTAATGCTTCTTCTTGTTCTTTTGTCGTCACACTGTTACCGGGTTGTTGCCCAGTGTCGTGCTTTTCTGTTTTTGCTTTGCGCTGTTCTGGTGGCTTATGTGATTGTTTTTTTTTTGCTCTTTCACAGGATTCTGCTACGCCATCTAACCATCTTTTCCGTGGTCTTCCTCTTACCTTCTTTCTTGGTGTTCTGTTGTAGAAAACTTTATATACTGTGGAGTTTGGGTGCATTCTTATTAACCCTTTAGCTGCTAAGGACGTATATATACGTTTTCCCCATTCACTTCTAACGACGCATTAACACGTCTGTTATTATCTCTCCTCTGTTGGCTAAAGACGTGTTAACACGTTATACATTTTTACTGGCACTGCTACAGGCGTACATTCACGTTTGTGACCTAGAAACAAAGAGTAGCTATTTTTAGCTCAGCTTCGGAAAGTATGTAGGCGAAAGGGTTAAGAGGCCAGTAGTACAAAGGTTCTTCTTCTTCTTCGAATGCTCCATATCGACCACTTGTTAACCAATCTTTGTGATTTGTATGTGATCCAAGACTAAGAACGATTCATACGTTGTGTCAATTATGCGCCTTCAAGTAGGCCAGCGCATCTGATTTCTGCGACACTTTTTATTTACTAGAGTAGCTTCTCTAGTCCCTACCGCAGTCTCCTCTTACGACATGTCTTGTAGGTCGTATAGTTACTATTCTTTGCTCCCTTTGAAAACCCTTTCAAACTAGGACGATCCAGAGGGTCTAAAGACGAGAGATTGACTTCATTGCACCGGGTTTTCCCATATGTCTCCGCCCCTTTCAGCAGAGATGACATGCCATCTTTCAAGAGCCGTGCACAAAACACGAACTCTTTAGCCCCGGCAACAATCCTAGGGATCTCAAAAAAATATTGCGTATGTGTCTCGGTCCAGACTCGAATCCCCAACCTTCAGTACGATAGTCAAACGACTTAACCACTTTGCCATTAATACCCTCAATGCTATGTTGTGGTATCTGCAAGTGATACTCCTTCATCTCTGTGATGAAGGGGTTGTTACTGTACGTTCTAAATGCTGTAAGATACAATGATATCTTTATCCCAACTTTGTGCTATCATTGTCATAACTGAAGACTTAACAAATCACAACAAAGAGTGGTTAACAAGTGGTCGATATGGAGCGTTCAAAGAAGAATACTATGATCCAGTGGCGGATCGTCATTAAGGGCCTAAGGGGCCGGGCCCCACCAAAATAAATGTGTAACATGAATTTATTATTTAATTAATTAAAATATAACCTAACCCAAAGCCATGATTTTCCAGAAAATTTGTGGCTGGGCTACCAACAATTACGATCACGAGCCGCCACTGCTAGGATCACATACAAATCACAAAGAGTGATTAGCAAGTGGTCGATATGAAGCGTTAGAAGAAGAAGAAGTAGATAACACCAATGCCAGAGAAAATTTAAAAAAAAAAAAAATGGTTCGGTCATGTAACACAAGTGCATCAACAATACATCACAACAAACATTTCTATTCAGATAAAATAGTTTCAATGCCGAAGGTCACCCACACAAACGATGGTTCTTGAAAAGATCAGAAGTTGTGAAACACTGTATACGAGACGCACTCGAGGGCACTTTGCTAGAACTCTTGGCATATACTGAACACTTAAATGCACAACACGAACAAACATTGTACACACACATTAATACACAATATATATATATATATATGTGCTAGTTACTAAGCTAGTGAAACAACACTGAACAGAAAAGTGTGCAGACGTCTGTGTGATCTAGAAAGAACAGTGAAGATTATAACAGTAGACATGATTAAACATATATACAATATTTCAATGGAATGAAAAGGAAGCAAGCAAGGAAAGAAGAAACAAAGAAAGAAAGAAAGTGATGAAGAAAGAAAGAAATGAAGAGAGGAAGAAAGAAAGGACAAAAAGGAAGAAAGAAAGCTATGAAGGGCGAAAGGAAGGAATACAGTAAAGAAGGAATAAAGTAAAGAAGACGAGCAGGGAAGAAAGAAAATACAGAAGGATTGACGAAAGGGAAGACAAAGAAAAGTACAGAAGGAAGGAAGAAAGGAAAGACAAAAGAAAGGAAAGACATAAGACAGGAAATACAGAAGGAAGAATAAAGGAAGTACAGAAAGAAGGGAGTACAGAAGGAAGTACAGAAGGAAGGAAGTACAGAAGGAAGAAGAAGAAGGAAGTACAGAAGGAAGTACGAGAAGGAAGAAGAGGGAAGGAAGACAGGGAAGAAGTAAGAAGGAAGTACAAAGGAAGGAAGAAAGGAAAGAAGAAGGAAGGAAGTACAGAAGGAAGAAGAAGAAGGAAGTACAGAAGGAAGTAATAAGAAGGGAAAGGGAAGTACAGAAGGAAGGAAGTACAGAAGGAAGTACAGAAGGAAGTACAGAAGGAAGGAAGTACAGAAGGAAGGAAGTACAGAAGGAAGTACAGAAGGAAGGAAGTACAGAAGGAAGTACAGAAGGAAGGAAGTACAGAAGGAAGGAAGAAGAAGTACAGAAGGAAGGAAAAGAAGTACAGAAGGAAGGAACAAGGAAGTACAGAAGGAAGGAAGTACAGAAGGAAGGAACAAGGAAGTACAGAAGGAAGGAAGAAGAAGGAAGAAGAAGGAAGCTACAGAAGAAAGGAACGGAAGAGAAGGAAGGAAGTACAGAAGGAAGGAAAAAGGAAGTACAGAAGGAAGGAAAAGAAGCAGAAGAAAGGAACAAGGAAGTACAGAAGGAAGGAACAAGAAAGTGCAGAAGGAAGGAAGAAGAAAGTACAGAAGGAAGGAACAAGGAAGTACAGAAGGAAGGAAGAAGGAAGCACAGAAGAAAGGAACAAGGAAGTACAGAAGGAAGGAAGAAGGAAGTACAGAAGGAAGGAATGACTTATAGAAGACAGAACGGAGAGATGGAAATAAGTACAGAAAGAAGGAACAGAATGAAACAGAAGGAAGAAAAGAAGGTGTATACACACTACAATCTAACAATGTAAATAAAGACTAGAATCTAATATTCTGAAGAAACTACCAGACATTTGTTTGATAGCTTCCAGAGATAGTGGTACCAATTCTTTAGCAGTCTACAATTTTGTGTTGTTTTCTTACCGTGTGTAGGTGTGTCTCCCCGCCGAGATAAATGTAGCTATGAAGTCAGTCTGTGTTTATTTAAGCTCCTGATTACCCTGTGTCTGGTAGAAGCGTAGCCTCTCTCTAAGATGTTATTGTAATATTATATATTGCAAGGATTATTATTGTATATAAAGTGGCGGTATCGTGTGTGTGTGGTCTTCTCGAGTGTTGTCAAGAGGAGGATTAACTTGTCTAATAATGTGGGGGTATGTATGGGCGTGGTCAACAAGATAGGGACGATGAATGGTTGTAATTGATAGATAAAATTTATGAACAGATTATAAACAGTAGAACAAAAATATGAATAGATAACCATAATCAAATAGCTTGTCCTGAGCAGAATTTTGCCACCCCAACAGTCCTCCGAAATTTATCTATCTTATAGACCAGATGTCCGGCCTCTGCAGCGGTCATATTCAAACCATCAGTTACATCCTGAATCCATCTTCTCCGTGGTCTTCTCTTTGCCGGTATGCCTCCTTCCATGATGGTCTTCTCCAGCCCTTCGTGTCTTTTTATATGTCCAAAATATCTCAATTTTCTCTTTCTTATTTGTAACAACAGCCAGAATAGATAAACAATAGCAATATCTCTATAGACAAACATTTATTAAAAAGTCAAAGACTTTCATACAAATGGAGCAGTTTTGCAGCAAAGGCAAGATTAACTAACGAAATTCAACATAGATGCAATAAAGCATATCAAATCTTTGGACAAATGGCACATATTTTAAAATGCAAACATGTCACCATGAACACAAATAGAGCATTGTACAACACAATATTCTCCCAACATTATGCTACCAGTGCCAAACCTGGACGATGGAATCAAATGATAGAAGAAAACTAGTCACGACATAGATGAAGTGTTTTCGCAGAATGCTGGGGGTAACAAGAAGAGACCGGTTTAGACATGAAGACATCATGAAAAAGTGGGTACAACATCAGTACTAAACTTCATAAAAAATAACTCATTAACTAGTTCGACCGTATAAGTAGATTACCAACAGACAGTGCTCCTCAAAGAGCAATGCTACTCAGATACAGAGGATAAAAAACATAAGGTGGACCACATAAATAACAGAGACAGCGAAGACCATTATTTATGAAGGCACACAAAAGACTGTTCTATAAATCTTTTATTATCCTGACGCTGTGAGGTAGAATATGAGTAGAGAAATGAGAGAATTCAAGCGAGCTAAAGGAAGGTACACACTGAACAACTGACGTCATGTAGGGATCTTCTCTGTAGAAGTGTACCTGTAGAGGGTCGTCCAGGAAAACATTAGCTGTATCTAGAATGCTAGACAAGAACATCGCCTCAACACCTTCCACATGCACTGTCTCAGGCGAATATACAACATCCGATGGCAAGACCACATCTCCAATACAGAAGTCCTGGACAGTGCTGGCATTCCAAGCATGTACACCTTACTGAGCCAGCGACGTCTGAGATGGCTGGGACACGTGTGCTGTATGAGCGATGATAGAATCCCAAAGAACATTCTATATGGTCAACTAGCATCTGGTGCTAGACAGCATGGGTGCCCATTATTACTCTTCATTGACACCTGCAAGCGTGATCTAACTTCATGCGGCATAGACAAAAACACTGGGAGCGGCTGGCCAAAGACAGGCAAGCATGGCGAACGGCAGTGAGGGGCGGCTCAAAAAGAAAAGAAAAACATCACATGTGGAGGCAAAAGGATTGCCACTCCAGAATAGGCCATTACAGCCACAAGAAATTTGTGATTCAGCACAGAACATACTACGTGACGCAAGATCTATTGTCTCCTGAGACAGCGCAGAACATACTACGTGACGCAAGATCTATTGTCTCCTGAGACAGCGCAGAACATACCACGAGACGCAAGATCTATTGTATCTTGAGACAGCACAGAACATACCACGTGACGCAAGACCTATTGTCTCCTGGACAAGAGCAATGATGATGGTATAGAATGCCAGTGAAACAACTTCAAATTTGTCAGAACACCATCCCAGGTAACATTTTTTTTTTCCCATCCATAAGCACTTCAACTTTCAGCTCTTCGGCTCTGTGTCATGGACATCGTAACCCTTCTGTTCGGTCCCACGAGCACAGTAAATCTGGAGAACCTGTGGCTTTTCTGCCAGCCTCGGAATTAAACCCGCACACAGGAGCTTGTCACCCGTCGTCCAACGCGCTACGAACACGCTGACAGGGCTCCCAGGTAACATAATACCTCGAGTTCAAATAGAATTTCTGAAATATATCACGTTTTCTGTAACTTTGCATACCAGTTCTTGTAAGATTATAGCGAATTATTGTGAAAACATAAAAACAGTAAAGACAGTCCTTTGTCTTTAGATGCGTTATAGTTGAGTATGACTATCGTAGACACCGGGCGGTTATAGCAGGTGAGAAGATTGGACAATTGTTGCATACCACAAGTGTTGTTCTATGAACTTTCGGAGGGGAAGAGGCACCAAGGCAGACCACTGCAAATATATAAGGATGACTTCAAGGCCTCAATGAAGAACTTTTCTATCTTATCTTATCTTAACAACATTTGCCGTGAAGCGCCGTGGGGAGAGTTAGTTTTCTATCTTGTGAAGGTGTGTTGCGCTTGACGTTGTCAGTCTATGCTTTCGCAGGAACTCTGAGATGTTATCTATCCATCGTGTTCTTAGCCTGCTTCGTACTCTATGCCCTGACTTTTCTATAGGTCTCAAGAAATGAGAAAAACTAGCTGATGACGGAGTAGTGGTGAAAACGACGTTACGCAAACGTGCAGAATCTTTTAAAGAGAAACTTAGGGATGAGCTGAAAGGCAAGAGAGGCATGCGCAAACTCAGAAGTTGTCACAGTAAAACACTTGCCAATTCTTTCTTTCTTTCTTTTGTCCTTCTCTGCTTTTTTGCCGCTAGGCGTAGCAGGATTAACTGATGATCGGTTTCCGAGATAATGGACGCACGGTCGCTTGATATGGTGTGGAATTGTGGAGTTTTAAGATGTCTGTAACTCCATCAACCCATCTTTTTCTTGGTCTGCTCTTTCCTCTTGATGATTATATTTTCAGGTTGTACGCTCTTGCAACTGATGTATTCAGGTTCATTCTGACCAAGTGGCCAAACCATTTGAGTCTCTGTTTTTCAATAAATCTAATAGCAGGTGTTGTTCCGACTGTTCTTCTAATTTCCTCATTTCTTATATGGTCTCTTCTTGTTTTATTTACTGCTTTCCTTAGGCATCTCATTTCGCATGTGGTAATTTTCCTTTCTTGTTCTTTTGTCAGTGCCCATGTTTGGCTCTGGTAGCACAGTGTTGGTATAAAGATTGAATTTATAATCTGTCATTTAGTCATTACTGGAATAGCTGGGTGTTTCAAAATTGGCCAATTGACCGTCTGTAAAGACGAAAACGGGCATATAGACACCGGATAACTCACCAGGACGGGGAGGCAGCAGTCATGGAAGCCAAGGATAAGCCAAGGATAACCCCCACCCTCCTCATTACATGACAGAAAAAATTATAACTGCCTTTTTCTTATATTGATGATAAACCTTCTCTGCGTCGTCTTGACCTCATTCACTACCTCAACATTCCTCATTTTAGCAGTATATCGGATTGTCATCATTCTTCTGTAAAACCACACCTCAGTGCTTTTTCAATCTGTTTGTTTATTGTCCATGACTGGCTTCCGTATATAACGATTTAACAAAGTCAAAAGAAGAGAAGAAAAGAGATAGAAATAAATAAAGGAAATGGAAGGGTAAGATAAATGATCAACAGGAAATCAAAATAGTTTACCAAATCTTTCTCAGTTCTTCTAATTTCTTTTATGTATTTCCGTTATTGTGTTAAGTCTTCCTCTGCAACTCGGATATATTGCGGTCGATAAGTTGAGCTGTTGCAGGTCAATGTAGATGGCTGTTTGAAGTTGGAATGTCAGGGTGTTTGCTGTCAAACTTACCAGTTATTTTGAGGTCGATATAGAAGGTTGCTTCAGTTGGACATTGATTGATTGATAGAACTATCTCTTTGCCCGCGTGCCCAGCGTGTTCGTAGCGAGTTAGACTGCGGGTGACAAGACCTCTGTGAGTGCGGGTTCAATTCCGCAGACTGGCAGAAATACATGTTCACCAGATACGGCTTGCACGAGCCGAAAATTTACGGATGTCCATGGCACTGAGCCGAAGAGTTACGATGTCCATGGCACTGAGCCGAAGAGTACGATGTCCATGGCACCGACCGAAGGGGCTGAAAGCCAAGTGCTTATGAAAAAAATATAAAAAAATAGAACGATCTTCTTCTTCTTGTGTTCATCCGCTATGCATTCAGGCGTAGTCAGAGTGCTTGGCACTTCTGACTGATTTTTGCGTGAAGGCATGCTTTCCTTATTATCAGTGTCCCCTGCCATACAGGCATAATTTCTCCAACTTAAGAGGTAAATTGATAGGATTATCATTATTGAACTTTAGTGTATAGCCTTGGGGGCGGGCTCTCTGTTGCTAAGTGGTTAAGACTTCGCCCTAAGTTCCGAAGGTAGTCGATTCGAATCCTGACCGCGTGGCTATGTTCACAAGTGTATTTTCTCCAGAGACCTATAGAAATGTTGCCGGAGTTACTGAGTTCGTGCTTTGTGATTCAAAGAAAGACACACTCATGTACTCTATGAAATCCGTTGGCATATATGACGACAACTAAGAGAATGTTGCTCAAGACAGATCAGCCTGGCGTACACTTCTTCGATACAGTTCATCGGCCTGCGAGGCAGGTTGAACAGCAAGGATGGAACGAAAACTTCAAAATAGAGAGGCAGTAAAATTTCCCACAAGTGCAAGTATACCTTGCCCACACTGTACAAGAACATTTCAAGCCCGTATCGGGTTCACTAGTCATCTACGCGCACACAGACAAACATAACGAAACTACATTCCCTTGGATGAAAATTGTGTGGTCATCATCACCCGTGATGGACGAGCATCAATCACTTTGTGAAATACTCGCTGCAGGTGATGTGCCATTTCTGCAGAGAGGGGCCGAGCCATATGGGGTGAAACCCGGTGCAATGAAGTCAATCCTTCGGCTTTAAATCTTTCTAGACCATTTTGGTGAATAGTTTTTTTGTGATATTATTTCTTTCTTACACATAAAGGTCCCAGCAGCAGTGCACCAACTCCGTAGCAGTTATGTAGGAATTTTGATTTATCCTGTATACTGATTTTTGCTACCAGAGCCAAACATGGACAATGAGCACAGCGCAGTCACAAAAATAACTACATGTGAAATACGCTTCCTACGAAAAGTTACCAACAACACCAGAAAAGAAAGTCACTAACATCAGCATAAGAAAGAAAGTTGGCACAGAACCTTGCTTGAATTACATTGAGAAACAAAGAATGAAGTAGTTTGGTCAATTAATAAGAATGCACCCAAACTACATAGTTTACAGAGTCTTCTACAACAGAAAATCAGAAAAAAGGCGAGAGGAAGACCACGAAAAAGATGGTTAGATGGCGTAGCAGAATCCTATCAAAGAGAAAAAAATAACAATCACACAAGCCACCAGAACAGCGCAATACAAAAACAGAAAACCACGACACTGGGCAACAACCCGGTAGCAGTGTGATGACACTGGGCAACAACCCGGTAACAGTGTGACGACACTGGACAACAACCGGTAGCAGTGTGACGACACTGAGCAACAACCCGGTAGCAGTGTGACGACACTGGGCAACAACCCGGTAGCAGTGTGACGACACTGAGCAACAACCCGGTAGCAGTGTGACGATACTGGGCAACAACAACCCGGTAGCAGTGTGATGACAAAATAAAGAAGAATGATTTTTTACTCAAGCTTTGAATTTATCTTATCTTAACCCCATTTGCCGTGAAGCGTCGTGGGAGAGTTAGTTTTCTATCTTGTGCCAGGTGTGCTGCGCTTGACGTTGTCAGTCCATGCTTTCGCAGGGACTCTGAGATGTTATATATCCATCGTGTTCTTGGCCTGCCTCGTGCTTTGCGCCCTGAGTGTCGATTATTGTAGGCACGTGATGGTAGTAAATGTGGTTCCATTCTCATTAGATGGCCGAACCACTTGATTCTTTGCTTCTGGATGTACTGTATGCATGGTATAGTACCAACGATGCTTCTGATATTGTCGTTTCTCACTCTATCTCTCCTTGTAACGTTGATAGTTTTTCGTAGACATCTCATTTCACATGTTGTAATCTTTCTTTCTTGTGTCTTAGTCAGGGGCCATGTTTGGCACTGATAGCAGAGAGTTGGAATAAATATGCAGTTTATCAGTTGTCGTTTGACTGCCATGTTAATGCTTGGATGTTTTAATAGTGGTGACACTTGGTATGTCACTGCATTTGCCTTCTGGCATCTAGTCTCGATTTCTCTGTCCATCTTTCCATCTGCTGTGAATATACTCCGAAATATGTGAATTCTGGAGTCTGTTGTATTTTGACATTATTCACGAGTATATTTAGTTGACCTGTTGACCTACTTATTGTCATGACTTCTGTTTTGGAGGTGTTAATAGTGGTGATAGTTGGTATGTCACTGCGTTTGCCTTCTGACATTTAGTCTCGATTTCTCTGTCCATCTTTCCAAATTCGCAACCTATTCTTATCGATTTAGAACTCTTAAAGAGATCTTTTACGTGCTCATCTTGAACACAGGATCTACATTTTATCATTAATCTGCTATAGGACTAGAAACTTGATCTCACCTACATTATGATCAGGTGACTCCAAAAAATATCCGTATTGCTCTACGTGAGAAACGAACCGACAACCTTTGAAATATCAAGCTAGAACCTTACTTCAATGCTACATATACCTCTATAGTAGCGTCACGTCCTTACTTCAATGCTACATCTACCTCTATAGTAGCGTCACGTCCTTACTTCAATGCTACATCTACCTCTATAGTAGCGTCACGTCCTTACTTCAATGCTACATCTACCTCTATAGTAGCGTCACGTCCTTACTTCAATGTTACATCTACCTCTATAGCAGCGTCACGTCCTTACTTCAATGCTACATATACCTCTATAGTAGCGTCACGTCCTTACTTCAATGCTACATCTACCTCTATAGTAGCGTCACGTCCTTACTTCAATGCTACATCTACCTCTATAGTAGCGTCACGTCCTTACTTCAATGCTACATATACCTCTATAGTAGCGTCACGTCCTTACTTCAATGCTACATCTACCTCTATAGTAGCGTCACGTCCTTACTTCAATGCTACATATACCTCTATAGTAGCGTGACGTCCTTACTTCAATGCTACATCTACCTCTATAGTAGCGTCACGTCCTTACTTCAGTGCTACATCTACCTCTATAGTAGCGTCACGTCCTTACTTCAATGCTACATATACCTCTATAGTAGCGTCACGTCCTTACTTCAATGCTACATCTACCTCTATAGTAGCGTCACGTCCTTACTTCAATGCTACATCTACCTCTATAGTAGCGTCACGTCCTTACTTCAGTGCTACATCTACCTCTATAGTAGCGTCACGTCCTTACTTCAATGCTACATATACCTCTATAGTAGCGTCACGTCAAGTTGGTTATATGTGACTGAATTCGATCGAAGTGTGTTACAGTTTGGGATCGACATATCGGTATTTTGAGACCAATATGTCAATATGTATGAGATCAATACAATCGATTTAAATCGATGTAGCCGGTGGTTTCAGTTTGATGTGTCAGACCATAAATTCCCAAACTTTTGGGACCTACCGCCACTTGTACAACATAAACTTTGTAACGACCGCCCACAATATAACAGTTTGCCAACGCCCCATATTTACATGCTCTATTTTCACTTTGACATAGAAAATTGATATCTATTTCTGCAATACATGGTCAATTTTCAAATGATTATATGCATGAAATAGAAAATTGAGAAAAAAATGGATCGTGTAAGACGGGCATAAGAAGAATTAAAATTGCAAAATAAAATTTTTAAATAATTATTCAATCTCAAAATCACGAAAACTCTCCTCCAAATGCTTCTGAACCCACTATCGCCTCCTGCAAGGCTTCAGCGACCACAGGGGGCGGTAACGCCCACTTTGGGAAACGCTGTGTTATACTATATCAGTTCCAGTTTTAGGAAAGTTTAAAATATCTCTTTATGATGACTATTATTATATTCTTTTAATGCTATGATAGTTACACGAAGGTTACCAGGAGCAATTTCTATAGCAACTGTAGCCGATATAGCAACTGTAGACGATATAGCAACTGTAGTCGATATAGCAACTGTAGTCTATATAGCAACTGGCGTCGATATAGCAACTGTAGCCGATATAGCAACTGTAGTCTATATAGCAACTGGCGTCGATATAGCAACTGTAGTCTATATAGCAACTGGCGTCGATATAGCAACTGTAGTCGATATAGCAACTGTAGTCGATATAGCAACTGTAGACGATATAGCAACTGTAGTCGATACAACAAGTGTAGTCGATATAGCAACTGTAGTCGATATCCAATCGACCAGTTTTATCTGGCTATTATGTCAGGGTGTATCACCATGGGCGTCCACTTCTTCTTCTTCGAACGCTCCACATCGACTACTTGTCAACCACTCTCTGTGTGATTTGTATGTGATCTGAGCCTAAGAGCGATTGTACGTTGTGCCATTTATGCGCCTACAAGTAGACTAGCACATCCGATTTCAGCCATGCTTATTTTTTTACTAGATTAGCTTACCTAGGTCCTACATCACTCGCCTCTTACGACATGCCTTGAAGGTCGCAGTGGTACTATTCTTTACTTCCCTTGCGGACCGGCACCACACGAGCGAAACCTAAAAGGATCAGAGACTTGGAAAACAGATCAGAAAATTGAAAGTAAGGTAATAGGATTTGAGGGACTACTTCTTAGAAGAACATGTGAGTATACCTGGATGGATAAGTTTAGCAAAATCAGGCTGTAACCCTTTAGCTGCTAAAGACGTATATATACGTTTTCCCCATTCACTTCTAAAGACGCATTAACACGTCTGTTATTATCTCTCCTCTGTGGGCTAAAGACATGTTAACACGCTATACATTGTTACTGTCACTGCTATAGGCGTACATTAACGTTTGTGACCTAGAAACAAAGAGTAGCTATTTTTAGTTCAGCCTTTGGAAAGTATGTAGCAGCGAAAGGGTTAAGAACTAACAGATATAACACATCTCCGTGACGCATGAGTGGACAATTTTGATGGAGTAGCTAAGTTGCCCAAGGGTCAACTACCCCCTCTCTACTTCGCTGATAGAATCAAGAGGAGTGCAATCACGACGTCTGGTATCAGTTTGGTTGCAGGAGCTGCCGGTATGGCATCACGTTATGTCTGTCCCGCCTATGGGCTCCACTCCGGATTTTCATAAAAAAATGTAATATTTAATATATCCTAAAAGCATGTGTAATATTTTAGATATTACAATTTCTCACTTTAGAGTGAAAACATAATTCATTTATATTCATTACTTTCAGAGCCTTAGAGATTTGAAATTTTGTGTTTGGCGGCCATTTTTATTGTTTCCATGGCAATGTGTTGACATATTTATGAAAACTAAACTTTTTCTACTCTTTTAAGTCATCTCTCAAAATTGTAATACAAATTCTACATTAATATGAAAGCAACGAAAAAGTTTTCAGACCAGAGGCCCCCTTAATCCCTTAGCCTTTAAAAAAGGGGTTTAAAAGCCAAAGGATTGACTTCATTGCACCGGGTTTACCCCATACGGCTCAGTCCCTCTCCGCAGAAACTGCAGAGAGTATTGCACAAAGCACGAACTCCGTAGCTCCAGCAACAATCCTAGGAGTCTTTGGAAAAAACTGCACTCGTGAACAGAATGGCGCGGTCTGGACTCGAACCCACGACCTTCGACTCACAAGGCAGAGGGCTTAACCACTTAGCCACCAAGACCCCCATAGCCTTTACCTCTCTCGAGGCTCCACAAGGCAGTGGGGCTATTTGGTCATAGCTGGGAGTCTGGTTATTGGATTTCAGGGTAAATCCACTCATATCACAAGTTTGGGGGAAAGACCTCTACCAAGATATTTTGTCAGGTTTACTCCCCACAGGACTGTTAAAAAAACAATATTAGAGACATAAATAAAGAGATTATAAAGGGAGTATATTCACAGCAGATGGAAAGATGGACAGAGAAATCGAGACTAGATGCCAGAAGGCAAATGCAGTGACATACCAACTGTCACCACTATTAAAACATTAAGACAACTGATAAACTGCATATTTATTCCAACTCTCTGCTATCAGTGCCAAACATGGCCCTGACTAAGACACAAGAAAGAAAGATTACAACATGTGAAATGAGATGTCTACGAAAAGCTGTCAATGTTACAAGGCGAGATAGAGTGAGAAACGAGAATATCAGAAACATCGTTGGTACTATACCATGCATACAGTACATCGAGAAGCAAAGATTCAAGTGGTTCGGCCATCTAATGAGAATGGAACCACATTTACTACCATCACGTGCCTATAATAATCGACACTCAGGGCGCAGAGCACGAGGCAGGCCAAGAACAAGATGGATAGATAACATCTCAGAGTCCCTGCGAAAGCATGGACTGACAACGTCAAGCGCAACACACCTGGCACAAGATAGGAAACTAACTCTCCCACGACGCTTCACGGAAAATGTGGTTAAGATAAGATAAGATAAGATAAGATAAGATAAGATAAATAAAGAGATAGACAAAGAAAAGACGTCGATGATTTTGACGTTTCCTAAATATGAAAAAAGAAGCAAGACCAATATATGCAGTGGACAAAGCAAGAACAGAGGAAAAAAGGGAGACATGTGGACCCAAGAATAGACACCTTTGTAGCAGAGCTCAAAGACATTCATGCCACTAGGTTTGATCAGAGCCAACTATAAACTACTGGGCCTTCGGGCTCAAGTAAGAATTGTGGAAAATCAGACCCCAACTACACCACGTGACCTCGCATTCCAGTATTGGTGTATATAGACGAATTCATTTTAAAATCAACACAAAATGCTAACTCGAAGTCATATTATGCAACAAGTTAAGTTTAACAATAAGGAATATCAATATCATAAATATTTTTCACCAATAAATAACCATAGACTCACAGAATTGAGTAAAATTGCAAAAAGCTTGCAGTGTTCTATCAAACATCTGTAATTTCCAGATCCCTTTTCTTATCTAGGTCAGGGAATACCTGACCAGTTGTCTGACCTGTGCTGTGGTTTGATGTAGAAAGAAAGGTGCAAGATAGAAGCGAGTGGGCATTTTTTTTTCTCTGTCTTATGTATTCTTGGGAGCCACAACAGCTGGTGAGAGTGATGATTAGGTTGATATATCAGTCTCATCCTCATCAGGTAGCATGTACCTAGCACAACCTGTCTCTCTCTCTCTCTCTCTCTCTCTCTCTCTCAATCCCCATCACAGCCTGTCTGAAAAACGCTGTCTTTATAAATGTCTCCAACCTCTTCTAACGTCATGTTGAAGGTTTGTTTAATGTCCTGCTGCCACCATTGTTCTGGTCTTTCCCTGCATCTACCCCAGGAACTATGCCTTCCATTACTACTCTCTCCAAACCACCGTGTTGTTTTGACTGAAATCATTTCTTTTCTGGGACATGTTATTTACAAGCCAGTTCTCCACAATATAAAAGTCCCGTAGTATGCATTTCGTTCTTTTTTCTCTTTTCTGTGTAGGGCGTTCTAAGGATTGCTCGGTAGAACCTTATTTTGAACTCTTATGTCAAACTATTTGTAGTCAATATATATTTTGATTTAAAACTGCACTGTGATGGATACCAGAGGGTAAACGAAAATATGGAAGACTCAAAACACCTGGAGGAGAACAGTAGAACACGAACAGAAATATATGTTTGATTGATTGATTGTTAGAACCATCATCATTGCACTTGGGTGAGTAACCATGTGTGCTCCGATATCTTTCTTACTCAGGAAGATATCAGCTGCAGTGCACACACTCCGTAGCACCGGTGAATGTCCTCGATGCAATTTTGAAGATGGTGAAAATATTTTCGTAGGAATTTTATTTTTAATTTTTTTTTATTTTTAATGAATTTTGCCCGGGCAGTGGCGTTCCAGCCTGCTCTTCTCGATTTTGAACTGTCAAGTGTTCTTTTACGTGCTCAAATTGAATACTGGACCTATGTTTTATCGTCCGTTTACGATAGGACTAGGAACTCGATCTCAACTACACTGAGATCAGGGATCTCTGGAAAATATCCAGATGTCTCAACGAGGAAGTGAACCTGGTACCTTTGTCACGAGAATCGAGCACCCAACCTTTACCCCAACAGAGACACCCCAAAAGAAATGAATCACAAATCCGAGGACTGATAAGAATTGAGAAGAATTGAGTGAGATGGTTGATACAGTAAACGACAGAGGCATCACAGGCTAGAGAGATCGAGAGAGATCATGTGACATAAACAATACTGACACTTACATCAGATAGTGAACATAATCTACACAAATAGACAAACAGATCAGAAAATAGACATATTCGTCTGAGAATAGACATAAAGATTATGTGAGAAAACAAACACAGGCAAAAAAACGTGTTCTTTGAATGTCAAATTTTGTCTTAATATGATACCAGAACATAAGACCAGCAATGTTGCAAGAAATTGTGTGATACATTATATGTTGTATGTGCATTTTCCACATCAAAGCAGATTCCCATATTTTAAATTTACGCTTTCCTGCACGCTCAGGGTTCACAAATGTGCGTAATGGATAAATGGCGCTGGGGAGGAGATTAGCAGGCGTTCAATCGGAGCATTTTAAGCGTGTAAACAGAGCAATATACCACCCGTCATGGGCAAACAGACAAGAGGAAATGAACTCACGGTGAATCGAAGACTGTCTGTTAGAAGTTCATATAGCTGGCATCTTACCTGTAGCTCCTACACCGATATATTAGTTTGGTTTAGTGCTCACAGTAGAGGGAATATTGTATCTAAGCTACGTACCTTCACCAATAGATGTGTGTGTTACATGCTACATAAATGGTGCCAGAAGCGATAAGACATGCAGACTTTTGTAAGAGAACACTATAGTAAATATTATATACTGGCGAGTTAGAACACTACAGAAAGAGTTGTTACATAGAACGAAACAAAAACTTGATATATATATATGAGAGCCGCTGTGGCGTAGTTGTTAGTGAGCTCTCAAGGCTGGTGGTTTGGGTTCAACTCCCGCAGTGCGCGTGGAATTTGTTCCCGATCGCGACGGCTCTCAGGTCGACCCAGCCTCAACTAGGTACCGGACATGCTCTATGAAAGTAAAGACGGCCGGTGTGATGCTGACCACATCACCCATCGTGTGCCGACGGTCAATGAAAATGCACGCCTTACGCTGTATTGCCCTATATACCACGAGGTATGAAAGGGTTCATTTACTTTTTCTTTTATATATATATATATATATATATATATATATATATATATATATATATATATATATATATATCTCTCATACCCTTATACGTTATATACAGCCTTCAAGCAATTTCTTCATACCGATCTATCCCGTGCAACTCGTTCAATCTCCAACGAAATTGAATCCAATATTTTCCGCCTCTCTCAGCAAATTTCATGGTTTCTCTATGATTTTTCCCTTCTTCTTTTGTAACCATTAGCCTCCTACTTCAATGCCTGCTTTGTTACTAATTGATAATTTCTTCTCTGAGTATGCCCAACATATATCTCCATCTTCTTTTTCTTATAATAGTTGCTACTAGAGGTCAGTGACGGCTCGTCATTAAGGGCCAGAGGCTGCTCCACCAATAATAATGTAACGTATTTATTATTTAATAAATTAAATATAACCCAACCCAAACAATGAATTTCGAACTTTCGTCTGGCCACCTACAAAAACGATCTAGCGCCATGCTAGAGGTTGACCAGACGTTTTTCTGAGTATACACATATATCTTCATCTTCTTCATAATAGTTGTTACTAGAGGTTGACCAGACATTTTTCTGATTTCAACATTTCACTTAATTTCGTCCCATGTTATTTTCTTTATTTTTCAATTTAGAAAAATTAGACATGTTAAATAGAAAATAATGTTTGAAACGGAGGGTACACTTCATTGCAACGGATTTCATGCCATATCTTCTTCTTCTTCTTCTTTGCGTTCGTTCTTTACGACCAATTTTAATCACTCTTTGTGATATGTTTGATCTTTGCCAAGAACGTGTATACGTTGCCCATTTGTTTGGTAGACCCCTAAACGAATAGACTTCTACATGTTTAGGACACGTGCATCCGATTTCAACCAAACCTCCTTAGTCGCCTCTTACGACATGCGTGGCAGTAACAGAGGTTCTATTCTTTACACTCCAAATTTGGGCCCCAGTAACCACCCGGGCGATTTCACCCCCTATGGTTTCGTCCCTATCGGCAAAAATGGCAAGGCATTTGTCGATAGTTTTGCATACACAGAGTGTTCAAGATAAACGTAACCCGATTGGCACGTTTTAATTTGTCAATTGGGCTACTTTTATCTTGAAAGTAGCAGCAAATCCTTAGCTCCAGCAAGAATACTGGCAATCTCAATGATATATTGCCCATGTGGCTCGGTTCAGATTCGAACCCCCAACATTCAGAACGACAGGCAAACATTTTAACCTGTTCGTCATAGAGACGCCATAAATCATCATCATCATCAGGTAGCTTGTCCTGAGCAGAGCTTTGCCACCCCAACGGTCATCCGAATTCTCTCTCATAGGCCAGATATCCTACCTCTGCAGCGGTCATGTTCAGACCACCAGTTACATCCTGAATTCCGCCCGAGTGGTTACCGGGCCCAAATTTGGAGTGTAAAGAATAGAACCACTGTTATCCGCTACGCATGTCGTAAGAGGCGACTATTGAGGTTTGACTGAAATCGGATGCATGTGTCCTAATTATGTAGAAGTCTATGCGTTTAGGGGCCTAAAACCAATGTGCAATGTTTACAAGTGTTTGTCACAGATCAAACATATCATAAAGAGTGATTATGGTTGGTCGTAAAGAAGAAGAAAGAAGACGTCCTGAATCCATCTTCTCCGTGGTCTTCCTCTTCTTCTCTCTGCAGGTATGCATCCTTCCATGATGGTCTTCTCCCGTCCTTATGTCTTTTATATGTTCAAAATATCTCAATATTCTCTGTTGTTTTTTCTAATAAATATAACTGTTAAATAGAATGAAAGTAAGAAAGTTACACCACACCAACTTGTCAACAAATCACACAAAAATAGTTACATATTTGCAAGAAATATATACAAAATCAGTGGCGGCTCGTGGTAATTTTTGTGGACTAGTCCAAATTTCGGAAAATAATGTTTTGAGTATTTACTATTATTTGTTTATTCTGGGAAGTTATTCCCTTTCGGTTTAATTGCGGCACTGGTCCTTAATGACGAGCCGCCACTGTACAAAATATTGAATACTTGCACCACCCTTTACCTCAATCCATGGCAGCTTTATCGTCTGCCCTAATCTGACCTGGCTATTAGTTCCAGATTTACTTCCGTCTACATCGTAAAGCAAAACCGACACTGTATTGAATTAATTTGCAAAACGGATATCCGTTTTCGCCATCTTTTCTCCAACATCAAACATGTCCGAATCTAGAAGAGAAGAAGATACTAAAGTAAGGATTGCAATTAAATACTTGGGAGAGGAAGGAGACGTCGTGTTCTCCAAATGAGATAATATTGAGGAATTTGAGAAATTTATTCCATCCTTAGAGAGAGAGAGAGAGTGAATTGTAGACGCAGTGACTTGTTGTATATTAATTTGTGTGTCCCAGGCAGATTCATTTTCCGTTGTGTCTGTTTGTTGGTTCAGCTGGGTATGTGTTTATTTAAATCTTTTAATTAACTTTGTCAGGTGGAAAATGTTGAGAGATTTCTACACAAATTCTGGAGAAGAAACTAATAACTTTGACTTGCTCTGTCTCGATTATGTAGCATAGAGATAAAGTAACTCGCCCTCGCTTATAAAGTACTAGGTTTGTATCCAATGTCTGCAATATGACTATTTCAATTAGATCTAGTTCTAGTCATTGAGATGGAGGATAAAATGCTCCGTGAGGACTTTACCTTAGTGGGGTGGAAGGCGTGTGGCTCAATGACCCGAGCATGCCGCAGACAGGCGGTTCGTGATCATTTTTGTAGGTAGGCCAGACATTTTTCCGATAAATCATGGTTTTGTTGCTATATTTTAATTTATAAAATAATAAAAACACGTTATACATTATTTTGGCCAGCCACTGACCCTTAATGACGTGCGCCACGCGGCAGGGTTAAAGCGGACAAGTCAAGGGAGAGGTCAGATTAAATGGTCCTGTTCCTCCTAGTGGGTTGTCGATAGGCTAACACCGTCCATTAAAAAACGAACGTGTTACAGAAACTAACAAATCTTCAAACTAACTCGAGTCTCAGAATGCATTAGGTTCTATGCCGGGGACAGACGCGCAGCAGTCAAACCGCAAGGAAGCTGATGTGCTGACGACCCTTTTTTGTTGAGGAACTGAAGAGGTCTCAATTGTCATGGTCGACCATAAAGAGAACAGCCAGAGACAGAGATGAGTGGTGAACAACTGTTGAGGCCCTGTGCTCCACGTGGAGCAGAGAGGAATAACTAAGATCAAATGTAGGTACATAAAAAAGCTCCTGACAGATCAGTTATATGAGGACTATCCTCAAAGCACTCCGGACACGTTCATATGTGCTCCGATCTCCGTCTCAACAAATCCTACAGCGTCTAACCGTCCATCACGCCAGTTCGATGTTGCTTCATCAATCTCTTTGCATATTTGATTTGTTGTTCTTTTCGTGCTGCACCAATATCGTCACCCATCTCTCTCAATCTGGTCAGCGAGTGGATTCACAGCCCTTAAACTCCTCTGTTCGGAAAGACTCTCAATGCGTTAATAATGTCGTTTCGGTTCATGGCAGCTCCCTCTTATATTATAGCCATGACAGCCAATCTGCCATCTCGTCCATTAACACTGTCTCCTGCGTGTCTGGGACCAAAATAAAGGTGATTTCTTTGATCATTGTCTGTACCTGTACTTCCACCCAGTTTCATCTCACCATTTCTGACTTTACGAATCATGCTCATGGAGTCACTGGGTTTGTATAATTTGCTTGATAAAGACATTTTGGTCGAAACGTTGCTGTGTCTTATTGTATGTACTACATTACTTTGTTCCACGTGTTTCGCCCTTACCTTCATCATCATCATCGAGATGCGTGTCCTTAATATGACGTTGCTCTCTTTGCAGCCCATCTGAAATTTACTCTGTCTCTTGCCAGTTCACCCACTTCGTCGATGGTCATTTCATGGTTTCTTTAATATCTTGTAGCCATCTTCTTCTTGGTCTGCCTCTGCATCCTTTGACCCTGCCCTCTAATATAGTTCTCTCCAGGCTTGATGTGTCCAACGTATCTAATTTTTCTGTATAGTATGTTGTTTATCACCCAATTCTCTTTAACATTTAGTTCTTTCAGGACATCAGTGTTCTTTTTTTCTGTCTAAGGTATTCGTAGGATCTTTCTGTAAAATTTCGTTTCGAAACACCGGATTTTCGTTCTTGTTTTTCGTGTAATGGTCTATGATTCACAACCATAAGTAGCCACTGGGAAAATGCATGCTTTCAATATTTTTGATTCCTTACTTACTTAAAATCCTTACCTTACTTAGCTAGATTTGAACCCCTGACACCTACTACATTCGATCGCTCTCTACCCTTGACGCCAGATGTCTTAATTTACGTCACGAGAGTTCCATGTGCGAAGTTCCAGAAAAGGAATTATGACGACAAAGATCGATAGCGATAGCGTGCATATTATCAGTGTTGGTTTTCCTTGATAAATATCCCCTTTAATTTGGCTGAACGTGCCGGGATCATATCCTACTGCCGACAAAGTTCATGCGATCAATAATCGCGCAAACTGTCCCACCAATTGATGGGGGTGAGTGCATAAAACAGATACACGCAAAAATGTATAAACAATATCAATTGAGAGTCCTAGGACATGAATTAATTGATTTTCTATTGATTGTGTATGTGTGTGTGTGTCTGTGTATACATTTTGGCTATCATTATCTTTCTGTTTATTGTGGTAACATGTCCATTTCTGATGTGTAGAAGGTGTTTGTGTGTGTGTGTGCATTCTCTGCTTGGTTGATGTTTTCTCTTTGCGTTTATTTATTGTTTGTGTTTTCTGTTTGCATTCGATTTCATAAATTCCAGCTTGACTTTGATAAGTATTAGAACTCTGGAGAAGTTAAGTTGTTAGAGAGCTGGCATAGTGTAGTCAGGTAATTGTCCGCCTGCCCAGCTTGTTCGTAGCACGTTGGTCGGTGGGTGACAAGCCCTCTGTGAGTGCGGGTTCAATTCCGTGGGCTTGCAGAAAAGCCACATGTTCCCTAGATGTACGGTGTTCGTGGCACCGAGCCGAAGAACTGAAAGCTCAAGTGCTTTTGGATCGGAGGATAAAAAAGTTAGGTAATTATTACGGCGATAGTGTAGTCATACCGTCGCCATAGCTTTGTGGTTAGATTGGTGGTGTAGTTAAGTAGTTAGAGCGTTGGTCTAGTCTGGTAGTTGGATTGCTATCGCATTTAGAGAGCCGATGTGGTCCAGTGGTTAGATTGAAGGCGCGTTTAATTAGTTGATGTAGTCTAATAGTGGATGGCGCATTTTGGGGGCTGAAGTAAACAGGTGGTTAGACCAGAGTGTTTCCCAAAGTGGGCGGTACCGCCAACCCAGTGGGCGTTGCAAGCGTTCTGGGGGGCGATAGTGGGTTCAGAAGTATTTGTGGGTATTCATGCCATTAAGGGCCGGTGGCTCCTTAAAGAAGAAATTAATAAAACATATTTTAAAATAAATTATTTTCGTGATTTTGCAATTGAATAATCATTTAAAATTTGAATTCGCATTTTAATTCATCCTGTGCCCGTCTTACACGATCCATTTTTCATCAATTTTCTATTTCATGTATATAATCATTTGAAAATTGAGCATGTATGACAGAAATATATATCAATTTTCTATGTCAGAGTGAAAATAGAGCATGTATATATATATGTTGGGGTGGGAGTCATTGACAAACTGTTATAATGGGGAGGTAGGGTGGGGGCGTTACAAAACTTATGTCGTGCAAAGTGGAAGTGGGTCGAAAATGTTTAGGAATTTATGGTGTAAACATACTGATATACATGATTGGGTGTTAATTGGAGCAATTATGAAATTATGAGTATGTCCGATTTTTGATGATGATCCTCAGATGAAAAAAAAAAATCCTTCAACCCCTGTCTGTTTTTGTCCTGAACGAGTTAGACTGTGTTAAGCTAACGCCCAGGTCTGTGAAATATAAAACGTACTGAGGAATTTCATAAACATAAACCGACTACATACAACGCCCTCTCTGGTACGTTCAGTTGACTACACTTCTACACCAGAAAGCATAAACCGACTACTTACAACGCCCTCTCTGGTACGTTCAGTTAACTAAACTCCTACACCAGAATGAAAGATAAAAACCGAAATTACCTACAAACAGCCTCTCTGGGGACGTTCAGTTTAACTAAGTCCTACACCAGAAAGCATAACGAACTACAATTACAAACACCTCTCTCGGTACGTTCCATAACTAAACTCTACACAGAAAGCAAACGCCAATCTACAGCGCCCTCCTGTACGTTCAGTTACTAAACTCCTACACCAGAAAGTTGAGATATGATAAATAGAGAAGAACAGGTTGTAATTTGTCGCCAACAACATGGGCTCAGTAGACTGAGGTACCATTTGTTTAAAGTAACATAGGCCCTTCTGACATATGCACATGCGACACTATGAGTTGACAGGACACACTACTTAGAATGTCAACATATAATGGACGAGAGAAGGCACACGTGTCCAATCTATGTCAGTCCAAGACAAGCTATAGGAGATGTACATAAACTCACTACTTTATCAAGACAATGTATAGGAGATATACATGGACTCCAGTTGACCCTAACTACTTTAGAAGTATACAATCGATGTCAGTCCAAGACAAGCTATACGGAGATGTACATGGACTCGAGTTGACCACTAACTACTTTAGAAGTAATCAAGTCGATGTCAGTCCAAGACAAGCTATATGGAGATGTACATGGACTCTGGTTGACCACTAACTACATTAGTCCAAGACAAGCTATTTGCAGATGTACATGGATTCTGGTTGACTACTAACTACGTTAGAAATAAACAAATCGATGTCAGTCCAAGACAAGCTATACGGAGATGTACATGGATTCTGGTTGACTACTAACTACATTACTTCAAGACAAGCTATACGAGATGTCATGACCAGTTGACCATAACTACTTTAGAAGTATACAAATCGATGTCATCCAAGACAAGCTATAGGAGATGTACATGGACTCAAGTTGACCACTAACTACTTTAAAAGTATACAAATCGATGTCAGTCCAAGACAAGCATATGATGATGATTACTGGACTCTGGTTGACCACTAACTACATTAGTCCAAGACAAGCTATATGCAAATGTACATGGATTCTGGTTGACTACTAACTACGTTAGAAGTATACAAATCGATGTCAGTCCAAGACAAGCTACATAGAGATATACATGGATCTGGATATAACTACTAAAACAAATCGATGTCTGAAAAGGTTGGAAGTAGAAGTAGAAGTACCATAAACAAGTATTATGAACGCGTCCTATGCATAGCGATCTAGATATTTTCCAATCATCTCTGATTTCAGGATAGGTGGGCTCCAGTACCTAGTTCTATCGGAGAAGGACGACACAACGTAGGCGTTATCATCATTAAATAGCATGTTCTAAGACGTACTTTGTCGCCTGAATACTCGTTCAGAATTTCGCTCTCCCTTATAGGCCGCATGTCAGCTTATAAAATGTCTTGCTCAAATCAGCAGTTACATCCCGAATCCATCTTTTTCGTGGTCTTCCTCTGCTATTCTTTTTTTGAATGCCATTTTCGAAACGGTCTTCTCCAATCCATCGTGTTTTTTATGTTCAAAATACTTCAATTATTTTAATTCATAATCGTAGCATTAGCAAGTTTTCTTAAATTCTGTATTCCTTCTAGATAGATATATGTGTTCTCATCTCTATCCATGATATACGGAAAAAAACTCTTCTGTAACACTTATATTCAAAAGCATATACATGTATCTACACAAAGCTTTGTTGCAAACAGATTTAGTCAAATTCAAGATACTAGTTAATCAGCGAACCACGGGAACCATCATTATGCATACTCTTCGATATCTGTTGGGGAGACTGAGCACCTATGGGTCTGCTCGGAGTGGAATGGCGTCAGTTTAGTAACCAATATACTAGCTATAACTGTTCTGGAATAATGTGTAAATTGTTACCAAGGCTACAACGTGGATAACTTTTTATAAGCCGGGTGTGCCTTCCTTCTTAGATCCAAATCGCCCGAGTGGTTACCGGTGCCCAAATTAGGGTGTAAAGAATAGAACCACTGTTACCTGCCATGCATGTCGTAAGAGGTGACTAATTAGGTAAGCGTGAGGCTAGCTACCCACACCGTTAAAAAAAAACACTAGATGGCTACAAAACGGAGAGCGAACCGAGTAAACGCTGGCTGAAACCGGACACATCGCAGAATGATAAGCACCAGAGCTCCAAATGGTGCTGAAGATGTGACGTAAAACACACCAATGCTAAGGCTGCATGAATCAGATTTCCCTATGAATAGAATTTATGGGGAGATCTGGTACATCGGTCTGGGCGGTGATCCGAGAGAGATCTATACTAGCGTAGTCAAACTTGAATAATATGTATATTATTATCATGACTACAATGTGGATGAAGTTTTGAAACCGGGCACTCCTTCCTTAATATATCCCTAGTCGCGTAACCTGCCTTACGCGTTGCAGTCTGTTATGAGATCGACATCTTGATGTAAGTTTTCTTACTTGGAGTGCTTGCTCTCATATTTAGTTCAAGATGCACTCGCTTACACAGACTTCAGGAATGCAGCCTGTTACCACTGCCACACTTTGGATATGGTATAGACTTCTGTGGGCGTCTGTGGCTTAGCAGTAGTGTGTTCAATCACAACACATTCAGTACCTGGTTCAAACACCACGCTGGGCAGTTTGGAAGCACATTAGTTTGCGTAGATCTTTGCGAACGTTAAAGATAGACTTCACCGTTTAAAACGCAATGACAAACTAAAAAATTAATTGCATATCCTTTACATAACTTTCGAATCAACCCTAGCTTTTAATGCTTTTTGCGATTTTTCTAGGCATTATTACGTTCAGTAGTTTGCCAAGAAGATTCGCAATAGCAATCAAGAAGTTAAACACAATGAAGAACATGTGGCAAAGCACCTGCAAAAGACTAAAATTAAAAATATTGAGAGCATGCATTTTCCCAGTGGCTACTTATGGTTGTGAATCATGGACTATTACACAAAAATTAATAACAAAAATCCAGTCCTTCGAAACTAAATGCTACAGAAAGATCCTATGAATACCATAGACAGAAAAAAAGAAAGAGCACTGATGTCCGGAAAGAACTAAATGTTAAAGAGAATTGGCTGATAAACAACATACTATACAGAAAAATTACATACTTTGGTCACATCAAGCGTCACGATGACCTGGAAAGAACATTACTAGAGGGCAGGGTCCCAGGACTCAGAGGCAGACCAAGAAGAAGATGGCTACAAGATATTAAAGAAACCATGAATATGACCATCGCGAAGTGGGTGAACTAGCAAGAGACAGAGTGAATTTAGATGGCTGCAAAGAGACAACGTCCTATAAAGGATACGCACCTTGATGATGATGAGTTTGCCATTGCTTTCTGAGCGGTGGTGCCATCGTCCTTTGTTAAAATCCACGCGAAACAATTTGCAACCAAACTGTCGGCAGCGTGATTCGAACTCAGAACATCGAGGTTAATAAACCGAGTCACTAACCCTAGGCTACCACGCCCCTAACTACTGAACGTATAAATGGTGCTAGAAAATCAAGAACTCGTTTACTATGGTTGATGGCTAGTCTGTAAAGGATATTCTACGATGTTCTTCATTCGATTTCTCATAGACTTCTGGTCAACTCTTGGAAGCTGACCATAGCTCTGGTCATTTTAATCCCACCTTTTTCCAAACTACATTTCCTCTATAATATTTGTTTTTCTTTATCTAAATTCTCTATTTTCTTTCAACTCCCTTTAAAACCGACTTTCAACTCTTTCTCCTTCTATTTCCATATTCAACTTTTCTCACTTTACACATCCTGTCTCCCATTATCCATTTTCTCTCTACCTAACGATCACAAGTACAGTGAACTGCTAGAGTGCATCGTCCAATAAACCTTGCATTAAAGTATCGCGGGTGACTTCAATACCTTCATGCTAAAGCAAACCAGCACTCATAGAACGTCTGCCATCCATGAAATCATTTGTTAGGGAGTTTGGTTGACTTGTTTTTGATCGATCAAGGCAAGTGTTAGGTGAATTGAATGAAATCAAAACATCGATGCAGCCACACAAATCACACCTTTCTGCTCACAAAGTCAACACATCACACCGAAGCGTTATAAAAGGCTAATAATTATTTTTTTAAAAGCGATTCCGGCGTTGGTCAAATTAAAATGTTACGATAATATGTCGGTCCAATTTTCTAGCTGATCACATAAAAGTATCATTATCGGATAAAAAAAAACCGATAGAGTAGGCTGGAAAACCGCAGACCGGATCAAATTCATTATAAATTAAAATTTAATTTCTACAAATTTTACCTTTCTATTTCTCTTTTAGTTACTCCTTTTGCCTCACAGCGTCAGGAGAAGAATATCTAACTCAAACAGGGTTCTTTTGCGTCCGCTTTATAAACAATGCTGTAGCCGCTTCTGTTATCTCTAAGATCCTCCTTTTGCGTGAACGACCTTTTGCGTTGTATCCACATTATCGAAGTAGCATTGCTCTTTGCGACGCACTGTATGTTGATAATCTGCTTATGTGCCGAACCATTTAATTTGTTGTTTCTTGATGAAGTTTAGTATTGATGTTGTACCCACTTTTTCCTGATGTCTTCATTTCTAAACCTAGTCTCTTCTTGATACTCCCAGCATTCTGTGTAAATATTTCATTTCTGTCGTGACTAGTTTTCTTCTATCGTTTTATGACAGCGTCAAGGTTTAACACTGATAACACAGTGTTGGACGAACGAATGCGTTGAACATTGCTCTTCTTGTGTTCTCGATACTAAATTAACGTCATTAATCACTGACGGAGTTGTAAAGCTCGTACTACATCTGAAATATATTTGGTGTAAACAACATCAGAGCACTCATGGTTACTCACAAAACTGCAATGATCGCCTGTATATACTCATTGCGTACCAATTGGCACATTAGACTTCCACAAGAAGTTTCCACTGTCGCCGATTTGGCGTCATTATACAGTTGTCCTACCCGTCTGCCCAGTGTGTTCGTAGCGCGTTAGACGGCGGGTGAGAAGCTCGGTGTGAGTGCGGGTACAATTCCGCGGGTTGGCAGAAAAGCCACAGGTTCTACAGATTTACGGTTCGTGGCACCGAACCAAAGGGTTACGATTCCATGGAACCGAGCCGATGAGCTGAAAGCTCAAGTGCTTGTGGATTCGAAAAAAAAATTGTTTGAATTAGATTTTAAAAAAAAGTTATTTTAACATAAAGTTAACAAAAAAGGGAAACATTCTACTGCAAATATTGACCTCAATCCCTCACTTGTATAGGTTATTAGATCAGCTCGCACGTAAGCACACACTCTCATGTACACACATATATTCTCGTTTTCACGTCTAACGCACTCTTTCAACTGTCTATGTCCAGTTTCTCTATATGTTTCCTGTGCCCA
This sequence comes from Arion vulgaris, assembly GCA_020796225.1. Lineage (NCBI taxonomy): Eukaryota > Metazoa > Mollusca > Gastropoda > Stylommatophora > Arionidae > Arion > Arion vulgaris. The sequence continues at coordinate 5,990,134 of CM036776.1, forward strand.
TAAGATAGATTCAGCGAATGGGAAGAGAAGGCCAGGGCGTCCAAAGGAAACATGGAGAAGAACGGGGGAGAGAGAGGTCAAGGAGTGTGGCTTGACGTGGGAGACGGTCGATAGAAAGGCAGCATAACAGCAACAGTGGAAGTCTCTTGTGGAAGCTTTATCTGTCAATCGGGACACGAAGAGAATATAGATAGATAGGTATAGATAGGATATATTCCTAACCAATGTCCTAACTAGTATGCAGCATACATGTTAAGTCCATCTCTATCATCATCTTGTGATCATCATCTCCGCTGATGCACAATTTGTTGGCTATAAAACTCTTAATTTTGTAATCGTATTTAGCCAGATTTGTAAAATTCTTCCTAATCATCTGTTTTTGGAATGTCTCCAGCTTGTTTATGATGTTGTGTGTCATTTTCCATCACTCACTCCCATTATAAAATTATATTATAACACTCCCATGACATTGCGTCTTCCAGCACTCACCACTGTATAATACCACTCACAGGACACTGCTTCTTCCAGCACTCAGTATTGTATAATAACACTCCCAGGACACTGCTTCTTCCAGCACTCACTACTCCTGCGTGAGTTGTCCAGTGTCTATATGACCTTTTTCCTCTTTGCAGACAGTCAATTGGTAAGTGTTTTACGATGACAACTTCTGAGTTTACGCTTGCCTCTCTTGTCTTTCAGCTCATACATAACTCTCTTCTCAAAAGACTGCGCCCTTTCGCAATTTCCACACAACTCTGTCATCAGCTAGTTTTTCCCATATGCTGGGACCTATAGAAAAGTTTTTCATTGAAGATTTGCAGACATCTTTATATCTGAGCAGTGGTCTGCCCTGGTGCCTCTTCCTCTCTCCGAAAGTTCACAGAACAACATTTGTTTTGGTATGCGACAAGTTTCCATTCTTCTCACATGCCCAACCATCTTAGTCGTCTACTGCTGAGCATGCCCATGATGGAAGGCAGGTTTGCACGTTGCAGTACTTCAGAGTTGGTTATCTTGTCGTACCACCTGATGTTCATAATCTTGCGGAGACATCGAAGGTGAAAGATGTTAACTCTCCTCTCGTGTCTTGAGTAGGCTGTTCATGTTTCTGAGCCATACTTATTACTTACTTAATCCCGTTATGCCTAGTGACACAAGGGGCTTCAGAAAGGACTTTCTATGCTCTCCTGTCCCGTGCAACCTTCAGCGCAGAGCCCCACGTCAGAGATGCGGTGTCAGTTTTTGACATCCAGCAGACTTGAATTCTAGCATGGGATTCCTTGTTTTCACCCATATTGTTATGCTGACAGTGGTACTCTGTCTCAAGACCGCTGGACATCGAGAGCATTTTTTTTCCTTTTGAAGTTTCTGTAACATTTTTTTCTTTTTTTATGGGGCAGAGTTGTTAGCACTGCGCCCAACCCCAACTTGGAGGACCAGGAGGCCACATTTAGTCTGACCTCTCACCTTGGACCTGTCCGGCATGGGTAACCCTTCCAGGAACAGAACGTTCCTGCCGGCATAGCTTCTGGATCATTGAGGACTGCAAGCCCCCACCACTACAAGTAACGGCCTCATGGGTATGAGCCATATAGCAAAGAGCTAATTACGCAGGCTCGATATAATTGAAAACTTCGTCTACTGATGACACAATAAACATCTAACTCCTGTATTGACATTGAAGTACTCTATCAAATAGCTATTGCAAACTACTTGACACTGAAGCTGCAACGATCATGCTACTTTCAATAAATCAATCAATCAATCAATCAATCGGTCAATATTTTCTCACTTTATCATTGACTCAAATATGTTTGTAGCATACTATTTATGGATATGTGAAGTTGTTTACTTCATTAGTGTCCTCTAAGGTGCTTTGTACCTTTTCACATCATTATCATTAACATCATCATTATCATCATCATCTTTATATCATTATCATCATCATCATCGTCATCATCATTGCCCGTGTGGTTACCATGATCCAAATTTGAGATTTAAAGAATAGAACCACTGTTACCTGCCACGCATGTCGTAAGAGGGACTAAGGAGGTTTGGCTGAAATCGGATGCACGTGTCCTAAACGTGTAGAAGTCTATACGTTTAGGGGCGTACTAGACTAAACCAATGTGCAACGTATACACATTCTTGGCAAAGATCAAACATATCACAAATAGTGATTAAAATTGGTCGTAAAGAACGAACGCAAAGAAGAAGAACAGAATAATAATTTATTGAGGGAGTAACTGGCTGATATTTTGCCTGATTAATAGACTGATTAATTGACTGATTAATTGACTGATTAATAGACTGATTAATTGACTGATTAATTGACTGATTAATAGACTGATTAATTGAGTTATTAATTGAGTTATTATTTGAGTGATTAATTGACTGATTAATTGACTGATTAATTGCCTGAATAATAGACTGATTAATTGACTGATTAATTGAATTATTTATATACTGATTATTAGGTTGATTTGTTTCACTGATTAATTGACTGATTAACTGATTGATTAATTGACTGATTTATTGACTGAATTATAAAACAGATTTACTGATATTTAGACAGGTTTAGTTACGGATTGATAGACTGATTGATTGATGATGATGTTGATTCATCGAAGTATGATGGTGATTGCCTTACTTATCAGATAACTAGGCAATCAAACATTCTAAAAATCAGTCAATCAATCATTCAAAAATCAGACAATAAATCAGATAATGAATCAGTCAGTCCATCAATACGTATTTCAAGCAATCTACCAGTCTATCAATCATTCGGTCTATCAATCAATCCATCACAGCATATTTATATCATTCCTTCTTTGCTGAATTATCCAAAATTGCACTTCCATATGTCAATACTGAACATATTCTGCAACATCAGCATCCAAAATAACTGTCGGTATAAAATGAATATCGAGAAACGAGTGTCATATTCTAATTACATACATTATCCTTATACTTCTATTCCATTGCTGCTTTTGTTGTGCCCCAGGAGGTCACCATACTGTAACCTTTTCTTGTTGACATCTCTATAGTGCTAATTTTGTTACGATCGAGTGCTGCTGCCTCGTCTAGGAAAACATCATTTATTTAATCACATCAACATCATTAAGGACAATTTCCTTGCTCCCTTGAGAATCATCTTTTTGCAAGGATGATATTTCTCTCTTCATTTCTATTGGAGCCCTAGTAGGGGGCCATAAAACTGCAGAGGGTAATAAGTTTGTAAAGCTTAAGTTTTTTTTTTTTTTTTCTCATCACAGGAAGAGTGTTTTTGTGTTCATTGATATGTGTGTGTTTTTAGTGTGTTTGTTTTGACATGTTTGGGGAATAATATTGTTATAATTTATTTGGATTTGAGAAGGTGGCGGTGTCTGTCAATCTAGTGAGTTTTGTGTGTATGTGAGGTGAGTTGCTAAGGAATGTGGGGGTTAAGTTTGTGTGGATTATGAAGGTTGTGTGTGGGCTGAGGAACGTGATATGGTTATGAAGTGGTTGTAATTACGAAGTTTTGTGTGGATACCGTGTGGGTGTGGTTACGGAGTTTGTGTGTGAGTGAGGAATGTGTATATGGTTAAGAAGTGGTTGTGTGGTTACATAGTGGGTATGTTTACGCAGTGGGTGTGGTTACGGAATTTGGGTGTGATGGCGGAGTTGAGTTGGGTTACGTTTGTGTGTCGATGCGCAGGACTGGAGTTAGAGTAGGTATGTAGTTACGATAGGTGTATGTTACGAAGTAGGTGTGTATTACCAGTAGTGTTAGTTACGAGTAGGTGGTAGTTAGTAGTCAGTGTGAGTTACGGAGTAGGTGTGTAGTTACGCAGTGAGTGTGTAGTTACGCAGTAGGTGGAGTTACGTAGTGAGTGTGTAGTTACGGAGTAGGTGTGTAGTTACGCAGTGAGTGTGTAGTTACGGAATAGATGTGTAGTTACGGAGTAGGTGTGTATTTACGGAGAAGGTGTATCTATGGAGCGTGGGCATGGTTACGGAGTGGGTGTAGTTACGGAGTTTGTGTGTGTGGGTATTATGTTTGTATGTGGGCACATAGCTTGTGTGTGCTTAAGAAGTGGGTGGGATAGTGACAGAATTTGTGTGGGGTCACCAAGTTTGTATGTGTTTACTTAGTCTGTGTGTGTTTACGAAGAACTCTTGAAGCACATACACATTATCTGATATCTAGGACACATGTTTACAGATGACGACAGATGTAAAAGAGAATTAAGAATAGATTGGCAATTACAACATGAGTATTCAGTGACATGAACAAGTTACTAACATCTTCTTCTCCTACTTCGAAGGCTTCATATCGACCACTTGTTAACCACTATGTGTGATTTGTATGTGATTTGAGCCTAAGAGCGATTGCACATTGTGCCAGCTATGCACCTACAAGTAGTCCAGCACATCCGATTTCTGCGATGATTATTATTTACTAGGGTAGCTTCCCTAGGCCCCTACATCAGTCACCTCTTACTTTCTCTCTCTCGATCCCCGCCTAGACCGATGAACCAAATTTTTTCATAAATTCTACTGTTGTTTTTAGGGACTCCGTCCCTCCGTATAGCTTCTCGCGAAGATCTGTGTTATCTGGCCAGGCTTCGTTTCTCAGGCCTGCTAACAACTGGCAGTCTTGCAATATGTGCTCTGCGTCATGCCTGCCTTTTCGCAGTGGAACAGTCACCTCTTACGACATGCCTTGTAGGTAGCAGTGGTCTATCTTGCTTCTCTTGCGGACCCTGGTACCATACGGGCTAAACTAGGGTTCTCAACCTGAGATGTGTGCATCTACAGGTAGACGGGAAGCAGTATCAGAAAGGAAACGTATGAAAATTCAGTGTAATTCAGTGAAAATTCAGTGTATTCGAAAATCATGGTAATTCAGTGGAAATTCGTGTATTTGGAAAATCATGTTTCATAAAAAAGTGTTTATACTAACGAGTTTTTAAAAGGAAAATGTGTTTTGCCATTGTTCATTGTTCGTTCTCGTTGCTAGTTGCTCGTTGCTCGTTGTTCGTTGTTCGTGCTCGTTGCCATTGCTCATTGCTCATTGTTCATTGTTCATAGTTCATTGTTCATTGCTCATTGTTTATTGTACATTGTTTATTGCTCATTGCTTTGCTATTGCTCATTGCTTGCCATTGTTCATTTGTTTATTGTTATTAGGATCATCTTCATTGCACATCGGACATGTCCATAATTGCTCCGATCTCCTCCAAGCATGTATCTCATGTGTTTGCCATTGTTCATTGTTCGTTGTCGTTGCCGTGTTTTTGGCTTGTCTTCTCATGTTTTTGCTCATGTCATTGCTCTTGCATTGATCATGTCGTTCATTGTTCATTGCTCATTGCCTTGTTTATTGTTCATTGTTTATTGCTCATTGCTTTTTGCTCATTGCTCATTGTTCATTGCTCATTGTTTATTGTTTATTTAAGGATCATCTTCATTGCACATCGGACATGTCCATAATTGCTCCGATCTCCTCCCAAGCATGTATCTCAGTATGTTTAGACTAACAACTCCCGTTCTGTGTTGGTTGATGCATCTACTGGGGCTTCTCTTGTGGTTTTCCCGTCTTGCCGCACATATCGGTATGCAGAACTTGCGCAACCAATATAGAGAATATCCTTTATCTTCTTCGTTGAAATCTTCAGAGCGTATGTTTTCTCTGAGAGCGTTGATGATATCGCTTCTGTCCATAGAAGACACATTCTCAATCGTAGCATTTTAAAACCGAAGGATTGCTTGTCTGCCCAGCGTGTTCGTAGCGCGTTGGACTACGGGTGACTATCCTCTGTGTGTGCGGGTTCAATTCCGCGGGATGGCAGAAAAAGCCACAATTCCCCAGATTTACGGTGTTCGTGACACCGAACCGATGGGTTACGATGTCCATGGCACCGAGCCGAAGAGCTGAAAAGCTCAAGTGCTTCTGGATCGGAAAAAAAAGCCGAAGGATTGACTTCATTGTACCGGGTTTTACCCCATATGGCTCGGTCCTCTCCGCAGAAATGGCACGCCACCTGCCGAGAGTATTGCACAAAGCACGAATTCCGTAGCTCCGGCAACAATCCTAGGGGTCTCTGGAAAAACTGCACTCGTGAACAGAATAGCGCGGTCCGGACTCGACCCACGACCTTCGACTCACAAGGCAAAGGGCTTAACCAGTTAGCCACAGAGACCTTCGACTCACAAGGCAAAGGGCTTAACCACTTAGCCACAGAGACCCCGAATTCTAGCATTGCCCGTCAGTGCGTCTACTCTCTCATTGACCTTTACTCCAGCGTGACCCGGGACATACTTCTAGATCAACATTCCTTTAAAAAAATTAATCAAGAACATCATTAATTTTGACTCGTGTTGACATTTTCTCAAATTTCTTCTTAGATCTGATGTTTTCTTAATGTTGAAATTTCTCACTGCCAATATTATTATGTCTAGCGGACAGTGTTGTTACAAAATTATTTTAGAAACACTTTTTTCTTTGTTTTTTCTTGAGAAATTACAGTTAATTCTGCGGGGAAAAATAAGAAAAAGCAAGTTACTGTAGATTTACAAAATACAAAAAACAATAACGATACATAGCAACTTTTCCCACCAATATGCTTTTATCATTTTAGGATCGTTAGGAAGTTATTAAGATGGTTAGATGGAGTAGCAGAATCCTGTGAAAGAGCAAAGATAACAATCACAAGCCACCAGAACAGCGCAAGACAAAAACAGAAAATCACGACACTGGGTAACAACCCGGTAGCAGTGTGACGACACTGACAACAACCGGTAGCAGTGTGCGACACTGGCACAACCCGGTAGCAGTGACGACATGGCACAACCCGGTAGCAGTGTGTACGACACTGGCGAACAACCCGGTAGCAGTGTGACACGGCAACAACCGATAGCAGTGTGACGACACTGGGCAGCAACCGATAGCAGTGTGACGACGCACGGCAAACCCTACATGGCGACACTGGAACAACCGGTAGCAGTGGACGACACTGGGCAAGCCGGTCAGCAGTGTGACGACTCGGGCAAACCCGGTAGCAGGACGACACTGGGCAACAACCCGTAGCAGGTGACTGATCATGGCCAACCCGGTAAGGTTGAGCGAGCACTGGGCAACATTAACCGAGTAGCAGTGTGACGACAAAAGAAGAAAGAAGAACTTATTGTCAGGAGACTGATGTACTGTGCGTGTAAAAGTGAATGTCGTCACCTCAGTTGTATCCTTTTGATAAAGGCTTGGTCGAAACATTGCTGTTATCGTTATTGTTTTTGTATTGTTAAAACTACAGTAGATTATGAACATAACTGGTACGACAAGATAACCATTTCTGAAGTATCTGCAACGTTCAAACTTGCCTTCTATCATGGACATAGCTCAACAGTAGAAGACTTGATAGCTGAGGCATTGAGAAAATGGACAATGGCCACATTCAAACAAATGTTGTTCTGTGAACTTTCAGATGGAAGAGGCATCAGGAAGACCATCCTCAGATATAAAGATGTCTGCAAGGCCTCAATGAATAACTTCTATTGGTCCCAGCACATGGGAACAACTAGCTGATGATCGAGATAAATGGAAAACAACATTGCGCAAAGGTGCAGAATCTTTTGAAAAGAGACTTACGGATGGATGAAGGCAGAGACAAACAAAACTCAGAAGTTTACCATGAATCACTTGTCAAATGACCGTCTGTAAAGACGAAAAAGCCATATATATTATTAAAACTACAATAGCTTTGTTTACTATATTGCTACATAGCTTTACTACAGTCTTCCCTTATATCGGGGGTGGGGATTAGAAGGGATAAAGACGTAGGCGTCTTGCTCTAGAAGTTGTGGCTGGCTAGCTATTTTCTCTTCGTGTCCTATTTAACACATACGGTATCAGCAAGAAGTTTCTATTGTTGCATTTCTACCACCTCTCTACAAATTGTTTCTTATGCCAGGCCACAATCTTTCATCTCTCGTTCCACAATTCTTCTCCAGATTTCCTTTGGACTTCAGGCCTATTCCCCTTCCACTGTCCATCAGTCCTAACCGCAGCTCCTCCTTGCCCGCGTACCCAGCGTGTTCGTAGCCCGTTGGACTACGTGTGACTAGTCCTCTGTAAGTGCGGGTTTAACTCCACGGACTGGCAGAAAAACTACAGGTTCCCCAGATTTACGGTGTTCGTGGCACCGAGTCGAAGGGTTACGATGTCCATGACACCGAGCCGAAGAGCTTTCAGCTCAAGTGCTTCTGGATCGGAAAAAATATCCGATCTATACCTATCTAAACCGCAGCTCCTGGTAACATAAGGCCGAATAGCTTAGCCGTCAAATCGGAAATTCCTGTTAGATGGCGGCTGGTTTTTGTATATGTTTAATAAAACGTTGAATGTTTTTTTTTGCAATTTTACTCTATTCAATGCGTTCATTGTTATTTATTTAGTGAAAAATATTAATAATTCTGATATTCCTTAACTTCACACTTAATTTGTAACATAATGTAACCTTGATCTAGCATGCTGGGTTGTTTTAAAATGAATTAGTCTATATACAACAATACTGGAATCGGAGGATCACGTGACAGTTGTGGTCTTAATTCCTAGAATTTATACTTGAGCCCGCCGACCGTATGTTTATCGGAGGCAACGTCCTAACCAATGTTCTTACTGACCTACTATACATGATTAATCCACCTCCATCTTCCTCTTTTATTGATAGTCCCCAATGATGGACATTGTGTTCGTTTTAAAAGCTTTTCATTTGTTATCTTATTTGTAATATGATCTCTAGACCTGGTTAAACTTCTCTCTCAACGATTTCCAATCCCCATTTAATCTCTGCCGACATATGCCCACCACTTCTAGTGCTCACATGCTCTTCTCCTATTTATACTTGATTCGCCATTTGGTGTTCTTTCATCCCATTCAACCGTTCGATCAGCTCATATCAGTGCATTGATCTCTTTCTCTCTCTCTCTGTCTGTCTCTTTCTCTCCTGTCTTTTCTCTCCTGATTGAATACGTCTTATTTGTGCCAACAAACCATGATTGGTATCTCTTACTCATTAGTGGGTTCGTCTATTTCAATCAAGGGACTTCTGGTCCGATCAAGTATTGCGTGAGATGATATATATCAGATAATTGAGATAGAGATCGTACTGTCTAGTCTATGCTTCACACCCCTGTTTTCCCATTACTTCGTTCTGTCGACACTAATAAAGTTTATAACTGCCATAGCTGTACCGCTCTGTCTTTCTTCTCTTTCATTTCTCCATTTTTCTGTCAACAAAATGCGATCTTTCCTTCTATATCCGTATCACAGAAACGCTATTTTATGTCTTCCAAATGCTTGTTCCGCCCCTGTTGTGCCGGGGCCCGCAAGGAAGCAAAGAATAGTACCACTGCGACCTACAAGGCTTGTCGTAAGAGGCGATTGATTTAGGACCTAGGGAAACTACCAGTGGCGGCTCGTGCTCATGTTTGTTGGTGGGACCAGACAAAACATTCGGAAAAATCATGGTTTTGGATTATTTTATATTTTAATTTATAAAGTAATAAGTACACATTACACTTTATTTTTGGTGGGGCCCGGCACTTATGACCCTTAATGACGAGTCGCTACAGGAAACTACCCTAGTAAATAAAAAGCATCGCAGAAATTGGATGTGTTGTCCTACTTATAGGCGCATAACTGACCCAACGTACAATCGCTTTTAGCCTCAAATCACATACAAATCACATACAAATCACATACAAATCACATACAAATCACATACAAATCACATACAAATCACATGCCTATATCAGAGGATATGACTGCTTACGCCAGGGTTATCAGCACACTTGGACGACGCTGTAGAGAATGGGCCCCGGGCGTCGTCAATGCAGAAATTCTTGCACTCGTGGATCAGCACTCCCACCCAGGTGATATCATTATCTACACCGATGGCTCTGTCAAGCGTGGCACCAGATCATCGTGGGCTTACTCAGCACAACGAAACGGTCGCACACTTCATGAGGACTGCGGGGCTTTCGAGACAACGACATCGAGCATGACTATGGAGATCACCGCTGCCTCCAGGGCTCTGTCATGGGTGGCTGAGCAACAGGTTACCCATACGATCATCATATCAGACTCGATGAGTATGCTTCAACTGATTGCATCTGGAAGTATGCGGGTGGAATGGGTGAACAGCATTCGGAGATCACATCTCAAGAAAATGACTTGGCTGTACACGCCTGGACATGCTGGAGTGCGGGGTAACGAGCGTGCTGACTCTCTTGCAAACAGTGCCCTGACTCAAGTGGGCAGAAGCATGGACAGAGCCGATATCATCAATGCGGTACGCTCTCAATTGTGTGACATGGGCGGGTCTCAGACACTGGAACGAGTTCGAGAATTAGGTGCTAAGTTTGGACATGCCAGACAGTGTCGTCTTCGTGGTAGAGAGAGAAGATATAGTAATCAACTTCTCATGGGTACTGTGAGCAAATGGACTTTGGGATGGCTGCTGCAACGGAGGACAGAGCACGAATGGGAATGCCCAATGTGCCATGACGTCGATCGCATAACATAACATAACATAACATAACATACAAATCACAGAGAGTGGTTAACAAGTGGTCGATGTAGAGCTTTCCTATGAATAACGGATGAGAAAAGAATGCATGGACGTGCACAATAAAAATAAGAAATAATTGTGGAAACGAAAAATATAATAGATCGTGGCCTGGCGTGGTAAACAGTTGGTAGAAGGACAGCATAATTGCAACAATGACAATCTCTTGTGAAAGTTACAGGTGTTAATCATAACACGAGCCCGTCTGCCCAGCGTGTTCGTAGCGCGTTGGACTACGGGTGACTATCCTTCTGTGTGTGCGGGTTGAATTCCGCGAGATGGCAGAAAAAGCCACAGATTCCACAGATTTACGGTGTTCGTGGCACCGAACCGAAGAGTTACGATGTCCATGGCACAGAGCCGAAGAGCTGAAAAGCTCAAATGCTTCTGGATCGGGGAAAAAAAATAAAATCATAACACGAAGTTGTAGTTCAGGGGACTCACACAATATGGTAGTGCATCGTGACCAGCAGTATCTGTAATCCACGCGGCTAGGACCCAGTGGCGGCTCGTGCTAAGTTTTGTTGGTGGGGCCAGACATATTTTTGTGTGGAAAATCATGGTATTGGGTTAGGTTATATTTTAATTTTTACACGTTACACATTTATTTTTGGTGGGGCTCGGCCCCACTGGCCCTTATTTACGAGCCGCCACTGCTAGGACCATTTTTAGTTCAGATGATTCTCATGCTTTTTTCAGGGCCTATCCCCCTTTGGTCCAAACCCATCTTCCAGCTCACGCCTGTGACTCCTAGTAGTTTTCAGCATGCGACAGCAACCACCCCCCCCCAACCCGGACAACGGCTGTGGTCAGGCTGGCTAAGCCAGGCGCGGGAAATCGATTCGGTACTAAACCAATCGGCTAATCAGGGTATGCCAACCCTGCATACGAAGACTGGACTAGGCAGATTGTGCGGAAGAAACTATACTCTGGTTCAACGAGCAAGACGGCGTCTGTTAGCAACACGTTGCGGAGCGTAGTGAGCACGGCCAGGCACGTAGAACTCCCTGGTCATCCGCTGCATCCGGATCCTTCTCCAGCCGTCTTGGCTTTGTCCTGCTACTGGACATAGAAGGAATTGGGCGAGAGAGTGAGATCGTCGAATTGCGCAACTCTTTCTTACTTTAAACCAAATCATTGCGCAAGTCACCATTTCATCCATCCGTCAAAATAAAAAGGCAGTAAAACTTCCCACAAGTGCAAGTATACCTTGCCCACACTGTACAAGAACATTTCAAGCCGTATCGGGCTCACTAGTCATCTACGCACACACAAACAAACATAACGCAACTACATTCCCTTGGATGAAAATTGTGTGGTCATCATCATCCGTGAAGGATGATCATCAGCCAAGCGGAATCAGGGTATCTATTGTCTATCTGACTTGCTGAATTCTTGTCGTCTAAGGAACATCTAGTATCGTTCTTGGTTCTCCAGAATCATCTTTTTAAAATTTATTGTTTACTTAATTGTTAATTTGATGATCATCTTCATCGTTCGTCGGATATGACCATAATTTCTCCCAAACTCCTACCAAGTAGGGCATTGCCGTGTTATGATACAAAGAGACAGCTTCCTCAGGCGGCACTGCAAGGGGCTCATAAGCAAAATCAAAATTACAATTGAAGATTTGGATTTAAGGATTGCATTTCGAAGACATGCATCATATTGAGAAAATATACCGCACGGCCCTGCTACCAAACATGTATTTCAATGTGTTTAGACTAGCAACTCTCGTTCTGTGCTCGTTGATGCAACTATTAGGGATTTCTGTCATTGTTTTAGCTTCGACTGCGCTATCTTGGCACATTGCCGCATCTTGCCGCACTTTGCCGCATCTTGCCGCACCTGCAGCATCTTGCAACTTTGCCGCATCTTGCCGCTATCTTGCCGCATCTTGCCGCATCTTGCCGCATCTTGCGCATCGTTAACTTGCGCAACCAAGATATAAATTACCATTCATCTTCGTTGAAATCTTCCAAGCGTAAGTTTTGTCGTAGAGCTTTGATGATGTCACTTTGTTCCATAGAAGGTCAGTTCTCGATCGCAGCACTGTGACAACCGGTAAAATCGAGGGTAGAGGAAGACAGAGAGACAAAATTTTGGATAGCCTGACTTCATAGCACGGTAGAGCGTCAACATCTGAGTTGATAGCTAACACCAACGACAGAGATTTGTGAAAATCCATGATCGCCTACGCCAGCCGGCACGGCACCTGATGATGAGCATTGCTGGCTAGTCCACCCGCTCTCTCATTACCTTTCATCCCAGGGACAAAGATGAAGGCAACTGTTCCGATTGTCGCATTGTGTATTGTTCTGTATTAAATATACCAACATACCAGTCCATACTTTTATTTGAAAACTTCCCATTCTACATTTTGTTAAGTGTTCTCTGTTCGTCTGATTTGTGTGAGCGAATTAGTGCAGGATTTAATTGTCGTTGCGTGAGTTTGAGTAGATGACAACAAAGGACACGAAAATCTGTACGTATCAAATGGACGATTTAACAAAACATAACAAGTACGCCTGCTCGTTCAAATGTAAATTCTGTTAGAGAGAGATCGCATGAAAGTACATTCACATTCGTTCAGTTAAAAATAATCGAGTATGTTTCTTTTTGTAATTTTAGACTTTATATTGTTATTTTCATGTTATTTTCATATAATTTTCATATTATTTTCAGGTTATTTTCATGTTATTTTCATGTTATTTTCATATTATTTTCATGTTATTTTCATGCTATTTTCATGCTATTTTCATATTATTTTCATATTATTTTCATTTTTTATTTCATGTTATTTTCATGTTATTTTCATGGTATCTTAATATTATTTTCATCCTAGTTTTTATATTATTTTCCGCCTGAGTGGTTACCGGGGCCCAAAGTTGGAATTTACAGAATAGAACCACTGTTACCTGCCACGCAAGTCGTAAGAGGCGGCTAAAAAGGTTTGGCTGAAAACGGATGCACATGTCCTGAACGTGTAGAAGTCTATGTGTTTAGGGACCTACCAAACCAATGTACAACGTATACACGTTCTTGGCAAAAGATCAAACATATAACAAAAAGTGATTAAAATTGGTTGTAAAGAACGAACGCAAAGAAGTGAAAAAATCGTGGCATATCCCAAAGGACGTAGCCATCAACCACAGTAAACAAGTCGTTGATTTTCTAGGCACCACTTATACGTTCAGTAGTTTGCCATTGCTTTCTGAACGGGTGGCGCCATAGTCCTTTGTTAAAATCAACGGAAACAATTTGCCAGCAAACTGTCCGCAGCGTGATTCGAACTCAGAACGTCGTACATAGACAAGTCATAACCTAGGAAGACGCCACAAAAGAAGTAGAAGATATTATTGTGATGCTATTTTTAGATATAGCTTGGGCTTCGTTGGCACAGAAACGCAGCAATTATGGGGTGACCCGTTGCAGTGAAGTTGGAACCGTACATATTAACTATGAACTAGGACCAGATCCAATGGTAGCCTTTAAACATATTGTATTCTACTGTGATGCCATCATTCAAAACTCCCACTATCTTTTATTATGTTTCATACAGTGCTAGAATCACGCCAACAATCTAATCACAACTGCAGCATACACCTGCTCTATCACTACACAACACTATATCCTCGAGTGCTATAACAGCACAGAGCTATATCCCCAAAGTTTGACCACACAACGCTATATCCCCAACGTTTGACCACACAACGCTATAACCCCAACGTTTTGACCACACAACACTATATCCTCGAGTGCTATAACAGCACAGAGCTATATCCCCAACGTTTTGACCACACAACGCTATAATCCCAAAGTTGTGACCACACAACTCTATAACCCGAGCACTTTATCACACATACTCTAAAACCTCCAATCGCTTTGACCACACAACGCTATACCCTCACCCAGTGGCGGCTCGTTTTAATTTTTGTTGGTGGGGCCAGATAAAAGCGTTCGGAAAAATCTGGTTTTGTGCTAGGTTATATTTCAATTTATAAAATAATAAATACACATTACACATTATTTTTAGTGGGCCCGGCCTCACTGGCTTTTAATGACGAGCCGCCACTGCCCTCACCATTTCCCCCCCACAACGCTATAACCCGCAGCGCTTTCACCACAAAACCATATACCTTTCTCCACACATTTGCCATAACCCTACCTCTACAAACTTCCTAACAAACGCAATAGATGTAACCACAGTTATGCTCTAATCACACACCATCACCATAACTACCCCAGAGCATTACCCATCTCATCTCTCAGTAAAAGCTACTTGCTATTTTAAAAAACCTCAAATCATCAGCTTACTGTGCTGCAAATATACGCCTCAGTGGCTACTTAATCATTAAAATGAGAAATTCTCCATGACACATGTTCCAATTTGATCCTCTGTTTGTAAAGAATTGAAGAAGCTTAGTCACTCGTGGCAGGACTTTGAAGGAATCCGATGAGTTTTATCAATGTTATTGCATGCGACTGAAATTGAAATTAAATTGAAATAAATGTGTTTTAATGAGCGACATGGCGGTGTCAGATTCTGCTGTTGAGATTTTCTTTCTTAAATAAAATTGATTTTAATTTTGTCAGAATGTATTTAATCATCTTCTTTTTCGTCTAATCTCATTTCTCATTGAATATTTTTATTATTTGATTGAGATCTTCATCTTCTTCTGCGTTCACTCGCTATGATTTCAGACGTAGCCATGGTGATTAGCGTGACGCTTCCGACTGATTTTTGCGTGAAAGCTTGCTTACCGTTTCATTAGTTTCCTGCCCATACAGCCAGGCCTTCTCCGACTTCAGATGTGGGATGGCGGTAGGATGACTTCAGATGGTGGGATGACTTCAGATGGTTGGATGACATCAGATGGTTGGATGACTTCAGATGGTTGGATGAATTCAGATGTGGGATGACTTCAGATGTGGGATGACTTCAGTTGGTATGATGACTTCAGATGGTAGAATGACTTCAGACGGTAGGATGACTTCAGATGGTAGGATGACTTCAGATGGTGGGATGACTTCAGATGTTGGATGACTTCAGATGTTGGATGACTTCAGATGTTGGATGACTTCAGATGGTGGGATGACTTCAGACGGTAGGATGACTTCAGACGGTGGGATGACTTCAGATGGTAGGATGACTTCAGATGTGGGATGACTTCAGATGGTAGGATGACTTCAGATGGTGGGAAGACTTCAGATGGTGGGATGACTTCAGATGGTATGATGACTTCAGATGGTTGGATGACTTCAGATGGTTGGATGACTTCAGATGGTTGGATGACTTCAGATGGTGGGATGACTTCAAATGGTAGGATGACTTCAGATGGTTGGATGACTTCAGATGGTAGGATGACTTCAGATGGTAGGATGACTTCAGATGGTAGGATGACTTCAGATGGTGTGATGACTTCAGATGGTTGTATGACTTCAGATGGTTGGATGACTTCAGATGGTAGGATGACTTCAGATGGTATGATGACTTCAGATGGTTGGATGACTTCAGATGGTTGGATGACTTCAGATGGTTGGATGACTTCAGATGGTGGGATAACTTCAGATGGTAGGATGACTTCAGATGGTAGGATGACTTCAGATGGTAGGATGACTTCAGATGGTAGGATGACTTCAGATGGTGTGATGACTTCAGATGGTTGTATGACTTCAGATGGTTGTATGACTTCAGATGGTTGGATGACTTCAGATGGTAGGATGACTTCAGATGGTAGGATGACTTCAGATGGTAGGATGACTTCAGATGGTTGGATGACTTCAGACGGTAGGATGACTTCAGACGGTAGGATGACTTCAGACGGTAGGATGACTTCAGATGGTGGATGACTTCAGACGGTAGGATGACTTCAGACGGTAGGATGACTTCAGACGGTGGGATGACTTCAGATGGTGGGATGACTTCAGATGGTGGGATGACTTCAGATGGTAGGATGACTTCAGATGGTTGGATGACTTCAGACGGTAGGATGACTTCAGACGGTAGGATGACTTCAGACTGTAGGATGACTTCATATGGTGGATGACTTCAGACGGTAGGATGACTTCAGACGGTAGGATGACTTCAGACGGTAGGATGACTTCAGATGGTGGGATGACTTCAGACGGTAGGATGACTTCAGATGGTGGGATGACTTCAGACGGTAGGATGACTTCAGACGGTAGGATGACTTCAGAGGGTGGGATGACTTCAGAAGGTAGGATGACTTCAGACGGTGGGATGACTTCAGATGGTGGGATGACTTCAGATGGTGGGATGACTTCAGACGGTAGGATGACTTCAGATGGTGGATGACTTCAGATGGTGGGATGACTTCAGATGGTGGGATGACTTCAGATGGTGGGATGACTTCAGATGGTTGGATGACTTCAGACGGTGGGTGATTGAGATGACGATGGTGTTGGATAGCATGCATCGTGAAAAAAACTCAAGAGGAATATAATAAGACGGGCACTTTCCTGGAACCCGATGGGAAAGAGAAAAACAAGAAAGACTATAAATTTATGAGGAGGATATTTTGATGCAGAAATTAACACATGAGTTGTTCGGAGCTTTAAGTGTTATCTTCTTCTTCTTCTTTGAATTCGTTCTTTACGACCAATCTTAATCACTCTTTGTGATATGTTTGATCTTTGCCAAGAACGTGTATACGTTGCACATTGGTTTGGTAGGCACCTAAACGCATAGACTTCTACACGTTAAGGACACGTGCATCCGATTTCAATCAAACCTCCTAATCGCCTCTTACGACATGCGTGGCAGGTAACAGTGGTTCTATTCTTTACACCCAAATTTGGGTCCCGGTAACCACTCGGGTGGGAGTGTTATCTAAAGATAAGAAGGCTAGTTAGGAGGTAGTTGAGAGCTTATGCACCAACTGTTGATAAAAGGCCACAAGAGACAGAGAGAGAGAAGACAAGCATGAATGAAATAGAAAGAGAAGAAGAGAGAAGAGAGAGAAAGAGAGAGAGAGAGAAGAGAGAAAAGAGAGAGAGAGAGAAGAGAGAGAGAAGAGAGAGAGAAGAGAGAAAGAGAAAGAGAGAGAGAAAGAGAGAGAGAGAGAAAGAGAGAGAAAGAGAGAGAAAGAGAGAGAGAAAGAGAGAGAAAGAAAGAGAAATGAAATAGAGAGAAGAAAGAGAGAGAAAGAGAGAGAGAGAAGAGAGAAGAAAGAGAGAAAGAGAGAAAGATATAAACTATAAAACTGAAATACTAGACAAATAAAGAACAAGAATTAATATGACTAGAACTATAGACAAAGAGAAAAAAAGAAATGAACAATAGATAGAAAGAGAGGCACCCATCTCTCAACTACTTGACTACAACTCTCTACTGACTACACCACTCTCTACTACTTGACTACACTCTAACCCTCCTGCTACACAACTCAACTACTGACTACACTCTCACTAACTACACATCTCATACAAACTTGACTACACCAACTCAACCTGCTACCACTCTCTAACTACTTGACTACACCAACTCTTCTACTTTACACTACAAACACAGATCATCTCTCAACTCTTACTACACCAACTCTAACTACTAGACTACACCAACTCTCTAACTACTAGCTACACCAACTCCACTACTACTAACAATTTCTAACTACTGACTACAAACTCTCAACTACTTGACTACACCAACTCTCTAACTACTTGACTACACAAACTCTCTAACTACTTGACTACACCAACTCTAACTACTGACTACACCAACTCTCTAACTACTTGACTACACCAACTCTCTAACTACTTGACTACACCAACTCTCTAACTACTGGACTACACCAACTCTCTAACTACTTGCACCTACTAGACTACACCAACTCTCTAACTACTTGACTACCAGACTACACCAACTCTCTAACTCTTACTACTAGACTACACCAGCTCTCTAACTACTAGACTACACCAACTCTCTAACTACTAGACTACACCAACTCTCTAACTACTAGACTACACCAACTCTCTAACTACTAGACTACACCAACACTCTAACTACTTGACTACTAGACTACACCAACTCTCTAACTACTAGACTACACCAACTCTCTAACTACTAGACTACACCAACTCTCTAACTACTTGACTACATCAACTCTCTACGTAACCAACACAGTGCTTTAGACAATTCCCTACCTTATAGCCGAGAAATCAACTAAAATTGAAGGCATTAAGACATGCTCACGTTATCAATAGCAAAGCTTTGTATATTCGAAACTTATCTCATTTTATAAGCAAACGTCTGACCTAGTTACAAGCTGTAAACAATAACGGTTGCTAGGTAAAACTGATGCAAAGATACGAGTATATAATGGTTGATTGTTCAAGTAGTTTACTTGCTTGTTAGGTATCTACGTATAGAATCTCTCAAAATGGCGTCGTTTTATGATTGAGGAGGATAACTCTTAGAGCATATAACGTAACTCTCACAGTGAAAGATAACTCCTAGTGAAGATTTATATTTTTTATCACAAGAGATAATATATTATAAATACTTCAAAAATAACTATCACACAAGCCGCTAGAACAGTGCAAGATAAAAACAGAATACACACGACACCGGGCAACAACCCGGTAACAGTGTAACGACACACACAGAAAAAAGAAGATAATAGGATAATATAACGTTTGGTTATTGGTTATTGGTTACTAAACTGACGTCATTGCACTCCGGGCAGACCCATAGGTGCTCAGTCTCCCCAACAGATATCGAAGAGTATGCATACTGATGGTTCCTGTGGCTCGCTGATTAAACACACCTCTCACTCTGCCTCTCAGGCATCCAGTTCGACTTGAACAACGGGTAACTCCAAACTGCTTAAATCGCTTGATCGATTCAACATCGATTTTAGTGGCCTCATCCAATAGAGAGTCGCGAAGAGACCGAAGAATATCCCCTTATCCATCTTTAACTCCCCAACAATCGATGCTGTTGATGCAAGCCTCTCCGCTCTCTCATTACCGTAAACACCCGCATGCCCAGGACAGTATATCCACGTAAGCCGCTTGAGGTTAGGAACTTCTATAGACGACATCCACTCATACCGAAACCTGCCCTTCTGGGTCTTGTGAAGCATCGACTGAGAGTCAGAGGCAACAACTGCCCCAGTAAATGAAGTCCCAGAAATCCAATGGAGGGCAGCAGTAACGGCCTCAACCTCCATCCTCATACTAGAAGTAGTTGTCCTGTATGCCCCACTTCGCTCTGCAACAACCCTACCATGCGCATAAGCCAAGAAACCCCAGCCGGATTTCTCACCACGTTGAACCGACCCATTAGTATATACAACAACATCATCATCCCTTGCATTATCTTCTATCAGCTGCTTAACTGCGACATCAGCCTTGATGTTGCCCCAATCTCTACATTCTCTTCCAAGAGTAATGATAACGTTGAGATACCACGACATGCCACGCTTGATTCTCGTGCCCTTAACATCATTAGTGTTCTTGTGTAGTGGATGTCTCTTATCCGAAGTAACCCGCATATATGCCTTGGTTTGGGCGATTGCATGACGGGAGCGTAGTGACAGAAGGCCAAGCATATCTCATCTTCACAATGGGGGTATCTAGTGCAGCCCAGAACTATACGCATACCTTCATTCTGAACCCGTTCGAGTCGTTCACATTGTGATCTTGATATCGTAAGAATTCCGAGTCCGTAATGTACCACTGACATTACCAGCCGATCGAACAAAATGGCAAGTAGTCTCTGCTCAAGGTGTTAGTTAGTTAGTTAGTTTATTCCTTTCGAGCCAAAGGCGGCACATAGGGCAGAGGTTTTAGATCTCCATGTGATACGGTTCTTTGCTAGCAGTTGGAGATCTTGTATGGTTTTACATCCCAATAAATGGTGGCTCAAGGTGTGCGGCCACCATAACTTTGAGAGCCGCAAGACCACGCTTGCACGGTTGTATCGTCTGTTCAATATGGTGTTTGAAAGATAGACTACGATCAAAGAATATAACGTTTGGCAATGAATCAATCAAGTGCCGTACTGGTTGACGAAGGCAATCATGTCTCTCCACATCGGTCTGTTCCTGGTATATCAACTCCGTCACCGAGCCATTGTCCAATCACGATTTCAAGCCGTCCGGAATTTTATCCCATTATCTCCTTCGATCTCTCTTCCCCTTGTATTTTACTTGTTGTAACCAAATGTTCTTAACTGTCCCTTCTAATTATATGTCTGAAAAAACTTGATAGTCTGCTTCTTATTCGAGTGATTAGATTTCGATATGAATCTGTCTCTGACAAGATCTCTTCATTGGTCTTTCTATCTGTCCATGGAACTTTTCTTTGTCGATTGTTAACCTTAATTTTCAATGGAGGTAATATTGCTTGCAATTTTTTTATTTATTTAGTTTTACTGCTAAGTAGATCAGGAATTTACGTGCGCAATTTGTAGCCGACTGCAACGGCTATCATATCGATTCTGTTACAACTTCTTCTTCTCTCTTTCGACTCCCAACGGAGCACAGGTCTTCAACAAACTTTTTCAATTGCTCTCTTGCTATCCCTTTCAATTCTTTTCAAGTCTTGCCTATCCTTCTAATATCAGTCTCCAGTTAACTTCTCCGGGTGTTTATAGGCCTTCCACTACTTCTTTTCAATCAGTGGTTCCAAAACAGTGCCTGTTTTGCAATTTTCTTGTTTAGTAGGGGTTAAAGAGTCTTAGCCGAGGCACGCCCTTTCAATCTAAGGCGAACCTTTATTGGTTATATCAGAGTGTGTAGGCCAACAAACATCAAAAATAAGAATTAACTCTTTTCGGAGAATCCAAGAATAGTATAACTATTTTGCAATGCTTCCTTCTGCCTCTTAATGGCTACAACTGTGTACCAGCAAAGCATTAGAAGCAATTGTTGGCCGATGTGACAGTAGGTCTACGAAACGTACTGGTCTAACATTGTATTATCAATGTACCTTCTGGTAAGTAAACGGTTCGACCTTTTACTTATAAATTGTTTATTCCATTATACTTTGCAGAAACAAATTTGAAAATAAATTAAGTCGTATATGATTGAAAAGAGTCGAAGACTTAATTCATCTCTTTTGTTTTGATGAGTAAAGAAATGTTGATCTGATTTTTGAAATTGATATTCCCCGTTCACAATAGTTGCACCTACATTGTAAACCATTTATAACTGAACATACTCAATGCCATAGTATAACGGCTGACTGAACACTTATGAAATTTATACATTTTTAAACCAACATAGCTAACTCATAACTCGCTAAAGAAATTAAGCAAAGAGTTGAAAATGTTCGCGTTGGACTGCACATTGCCACATAAAATCGCTTTCTGAATTTTATGATTCCAGAGTTATAGCATCCTTAAGTTTGTCCGTGACCACAAACAATCATATTCAAGCATCCTTAAGTTTGTCCCTATGACACACAAACAATCAGATTTTAATTAAGATTAGCAAATAAGATGACACTCCTGGCGATTATAACAATCACAGGAGACGACAACTCATGGTACATTTTTATTTCTATTATTAAAAGAAGATAATAAGTTCCCTTTAATTTTCAGATTCATTATTATGGGAGATAATAACTAATGTGTATTGTAAATTTAATTATCATAAAGAGATGAAAGTCTTGATGAAAGAATTTTTCATTTCATCATCAGAAGAAACAATATTTCTAGTGATTATTTAAAATACCTTTCAAAGTTAGACGCGATAGAGTAGTAGTTACGGCACCTGCCACCCGTGTGTTCCCGGGGCCCTCGAGGCGAGTAAAGAATAGTAACACTGCGACCTACAAGTCATGTTGTCAAAGTCGCAATGGAGTCAATCCTTTGCCTTTAGACGCAGTAGATTCATACCGCCCGAGTGGTTACCTGGGCCCAAATTGGGGTGCAATGAATAGAAACACTGTTACCTGCCACGCATGTCGTAAGAGGCGACTTAGAAGGTTGGTCGTGGGGGCTAGCTACCCACACCGTAAAAATACACTAGATGGCTACAGAACGGAGAGCGAGCCGAGTAAACGTTGGCTGAAACCGGACACATCGCTGAAGGATAAACACCAGAACTCCAAATGGTGCTGAAGATGTGACGTAAAACACACCAATGCTAAGGCTGCATGAATCAGATTTCCACATGAATAGAATTTATGGGGAAGTCTGGTACATCGGTCTGGGCGGTGATCGCAAGAGAGAGAGAGATTCATAGATATATATACATCCCATGCTATGAAACAGGGTTTCTTTTTTTTTATCATAGGAGACCCAATAGATTCATAGATTGTATTTTTTTTTAAAGCCGAAAGATTGACTTCATTGCACCGGGTTTTACCCCACATGGCTCGGTCCTCCGCAGAAATGGAACACCACCTGCCGAGAGTATTGCACAAAGCACGAATTGCGTAGCTCCAGCAACAATCCTAGGGATCTCTGGAAAAAACTGCACTCGTAAACAGAACGATGCGGTCCGGATTCTTCTACTTCTTCTTTGCGTTCGTTCTTTACGACCAATTTTAATCACTCTTTGTGATATGTTTGATCTTTGCCAAGAACGTGTATACGTTGCACATTAGTTTGGTAGGCCACTAAACGCATAGACTTCTACACGTTTAGGACACGTGCATCTGATTTTAGCCAAGGTCCAGATTCGAACCCACGACCTTCGACTCACAAGGCAAAGGACTTAACCACTTAGCCACAGTGACTCATAAATATATAGGCAGGCCTGTATCCCATGCTATGAAAATGTATTTTTCTTATCAATGCGAACATTACTCGCTGCTAATTTTAATCTTCATTATCATCATAGAAGATAATGTCTAGCTAATTTTAACTCTTTTTTATCATAATATATTTTCTTTTAGTTATTTTCCTCTATACTGGGATATTGTTAGTTTTAAGTAGCTTTCTCATTAATAGTGTTTAATGATCTGCTTTGTAGTTTTGATGTTCATTTCGTGTTTCGTTTCTAAGAAATTACTGTGGGATCTGGCATAAAGGATGGCGCCCCTGTAGTTTGTGTGTGGAAATTTAAGTTGGAAGTGTGTGTGTGTGTTGGTAAAGTGTGTGGGTATCTGTAGAGTGTAGTCAACAAATAAACAGTGTACAGGTATTAAGAGCTTCCGAAAAACAAATAGACAAACACAGGATTCGACCCACTTACCCTCATTTCTTACGACACCCATCGCCTAGCCTAGCAATACGAGCGTCCTTACGAACACAACTAGCGAGCGTATTGCTAGGCTAGGCGATGGGCATCGTAAGGACGCTAGTATTGCTAAGCTAGGCGATGGGTGTCGTAAGAAATGAGGGTAAGTGGTTTGAATCCTGTGTTTGTCTATTCAAAAAGGGTTTAAAAGCGAAGGATTGACTTCATTGCACCGGGTTTTACCCCATACGGCTCGGTCCCTCTCCGAAGAAATGACACGCCACCTGCCGAGAGTATTGCACAAAGCACGAACTCCGTAACTCCAGCAACAATCCTAGGGGGCTCTGGAAAAACTGCATTCGTGAACAGAATGACGTGGTCCGGACTCGAACCCACGACCTTCGACTCACAAGGCAAAGGGCTTAACCACTTAGCCACATACACTCCTTGTTTTTCGGAAGCTCTTAATACCTATACCCTGTTTATTTGTTGATCATATTCGTTTCTTCCGTTGCTTCCTCTGGGGTTCTTGCAAAACACCTCCATATTCTCATCCTGTAGAGTGTAGATAAGGTTCTCGATTCTCATGTAATTGGTACTAGGTTCGTTTCCCGTGTACAGCGATCGATGTATTTTTAAATATATACCTGATCTAAGTGTAGATGTGATCGAGTTAATAGTAGTATCGGAGACGGACAAAATAGCGTAAGTCCAGGGCTCAAGATGAGCACATAAAAGAACCGTTGACAGCTGAAAATTAGACACCTTCTCGACACCTGTGGGCTAAGATCAAAGTGTAGTCCCCACACTACCGCGGCCAATGGGCGGGAGCCTTCATAGATCCAATAGGCAACTAAATACATTCAAACAAAATCTGAGTAGTTCTCATTCAAAAGAATGACTGCTCAGAGTTTTACACGTTTTAAATGTACATTAGTCCACACGCTACACCTCTATCGGGTAAGGTCCCAATTAAAATACATGAAAATTGATTAGATTGGACTGGAAGGCCTCTGTCCAGGAAAAATTCATAAAAAAGATTAATTAAAATTCATTCCAAAAATACTTCAAAATTACACAAACCTCCATTGCTACGGAGTATGCGCACTGATGTTGAGATTGTCCTGTGTAAGAAAAAGATTAGAGCACAGATGGTTATTTATTGAATTACAATGATGATGGTCGTGTGAAACACTCAATTCATTATTGTTCAAAAAGTGTACACTACTGCTAAAATCTTCCTGTGTAAGACAGAGATCGGAACACGCATGGTCATTCATCGAAGTGCATTCATGACGGTCTTATTAATCAATCAATTATTAATCAAAATAAGAGAAAGGATGATTGAGTTTGGGGGCCACAGGTTCTCCAGAGTTACGGTGTTCGTGGCATCGAGCCGAAGGGTTACGATGTTCATGGCACCGAACCGAAGGGTTACGATGTCCATGGCTCCTTGCCGAAGGGTTACAATGTCCATGGCTCCTTGCCGAAGGTTTACGATGTCCATGGCTCCTTGCCGAAGGTTACATGTCCATGCTCGCAGTTTACGATGTCCATGGCTCCTTGCCGAAGATTTACGATGTCCATGGCTCCTTGCCGAAGGGTTACGATGTCCATGGCCCTGCCGAAGGGTTACGATGTCCATGGCATCCGAGTTAATGTCCTGGCCTGCCGAAGATTTACGATGTCCATGGCTCCTTGCCGAAGAGCTGACGCTCAAGTGCTTCTAGATCAGTTAAAAAAAAAAAGTTTGGATGAAATTTTAAAAAAGTTATTTTAACATAAAATTGACAAAGGAAACATTCCACCGCAAATATTGACCTCAATTCCTCACTTGTATAGGCTATCAGATAAGCTTGCACGTAAGCACACACACACTCTCACGTACATACATTCACGCTCAAACACAGACGCACACACATATCCCCTACAGGCATACATACTCATGCTCTCAAGACTGCACTAGTTACACAGGCGTACACATCAAAGAAACAATAGACATCGATCGACACATTTTATTGATAAGATAATTAAATTGTTTTTGAATGTTAGAAATGCGATACAAGTTTAGAACTGACTTTTACCATAAGGATTGCATCATTAATAGTTACGCGCCGGTATGTTGCCGGGGTTAGCTACGGAAGCAAAGAATAGTACCACTGTGACCTACAAGACATGTCGTTAGGGACGACTGAGGTAAGGGCCTAGAGAAGCTACTTTAGTAAATAAAAGTCACAGTAATCATGCTGCTACTTGTAGGCACATAACTAGCGCAAGTACAATCGCTATTAGACTCAGATCATATACATGTCACAAAGAAGTGTTTAACTAGTCGATAGGGAGCGTTTAATGAAGAAGAAAAATGAGTCAAAGGAGAAGAAGATGGAGGAGAAGAATGAGGTGAAGAAGAAGAATCGGAGGTAGTTACGTTATTATACCAGTAAAGTTATCATGTTCAAATCATTTATTAAATCATGCACCCACCTTCTCCACGCCCATGAAGTCATTACTTGTAGTGGTGAGGTGGGAGGAGACATTTTGCGACCTGAACCTCAGTGACACGGAGAGCTATGCCAGCATGGTTACTAAGGCTGGTAAGTCAAAGAAGAGAGGCCTGACTAAATATTACCTTGTGTACTTCAAGTTTAATGTTATGCGGTTGGTTCACAACCCACCCATTAAAGAAGGTCGTTGTTACATAAACCATGAAACATTTGTCAATATAAAAGAAATATTGATGTGAATATGGCAAAGACTTCCTCAAAGACATAAACAGAACATACTAGGTCATTATACAGGGTATTCAAGATACAAGCGGCCCGAGTGACAAATCAAAAGTTGCCAGTTACTTATTGAGTCTTGTTTATTTACTATTTAAACCGGTTCTGACTAGTTCGTCCTACGTCACATTTGTTCATCGCCCCATCCCACACCACAATTACACACCGTCACTAAACCTTGACCTTTACTACGTCATAACTTAACCTTCTCATTTTCATAAACATATGCCAGATTGGCTACCTTGACGACGATGCTTCCTTAACGACGAGACTGGCCCGTCTACTCAGCGTGTTCGTAGCGCGTTGGACTACGAGTGACTATCCCTCTGTGTGTACGGGTTCAATTCCGCGATGGCGAGAAAAGTCACGAGATTCCCCAGATGATTTACTGTGTTCGGGCACGAACCGAAGGCTTATCGATGTCCATGGCACGAGACCAAGAGCTGAAAGTGTGCTTCTGATCGGAAACCTAAATAAAACACAGTACTGTTATCTTGAACGACCTGTATTTGCCTACGTGCCGGACACTGGAGACTCAACAAACACTTACATAGACTATGAATAAGTAAGACAGCTTTCTGCCAGTGTCAATAGGCGGGTCAGACACCTGTACATTTCCTGCAGTACTGTCCTCTCCTGGGTGAGTCGAGAAGCAACGCCATATTCAGTCGACCTGAAAACTAAGCTTTGGAGAAACCTGACCAACCTGAAGCTGACTGCCCAGTTTGTGGTCATCTGTGGATTAAGCACATAGCCAAATATCGCCGAAGAAAAATAAAATTTTTGAAGATGATATTTTAAATACCAGCGGTTCCCAAACTTTGCATTACAGCAGACCCCCATTCAAATATATTTTGCTGCCGTTGACCCCAAAAGTTTCTGTATATGAAAATGGACAGGAATAAATTATCTGTGTCTTACAAGTGTAAACAATGTTCACAGACTGCTGGAAACTTCAAATGATCTTTCATATTTGTCCTGTCCGACATTTAAACTCTGGTCTCTTCCAGGTTCTTTGATTTGGCAGCGGAACTAGTGTACCACCGTTTATATATATATTTTTAAAAACATTGTTTCCGTTTGAAATTTCAAAGATCATAATATTTTTTCAAGCGCTTGAGAACCCCTTGTGAGTACCTCGCCGACCCCTGGGTGGTCGAGGACCCCAGGTTGGGGAAACGCTGTTCTATACAATAATGGCCCAGTAATTCGATTCATGCAGAATGCATGGAGATTTACTGCGAGCTAGAGTTACACAGCTGACAAGGAGAACATCACTGTTTGTGATGTTACTACTAACAGCATCACAATGGAGATCAAAGCGGTAACCATGGCGCTTAAGTAGTTCAGTACACAGACTATGAGTAAACTAGACTTTAGCGGTTCTCAAAATATATTTGATGAATACAACATAATGCATACAACAGTCCGATAACAAATTAAGGTATAGAATAGAATTGATAACAAAAATTTTTGATTTTTTGGGGATTTATATTTCTAATATTCAGCTACATCGCATTAAGGGCCTCTGTGGAGCCTCCATTAGGTTACGTGCTCGCCTCTCTTTCCAAAAAGGTACTTGGTTTGCTCCTCATGGAGACATCAAGATATTTTTCAAAGAAATTTCTGATATCAGTGGAGGTGAGATGGCTTTCCTAGTACTATAGGAGACGGACGATAAAACGTAGGTCCCGTGATCAAACTGAACACGTAAATAAACCCTTGGCAGTTCAGATTTGAGAGGAGCAGGCTTGAAAGCTGCTCCTCCCCCCAAAATTAATTAAAAAGTTTTAAAAGAAAGTTCATACAAAATATTGTCCTGGTTTTCTAAACTAAATCGGTACCTCGCCGGGGCTACGGAGTTCGTGGACTGCCATTAAGATCTTCCTGTGTAAGAAAGAGTCGAGCACACATGGTTACTTACCGAAGTGCACTGATGATGGTGAAATCAATTAATCAACCAATCAATAAATTAATACATCACAGCATCAAAATAAGACGCGATTTTTTTTATAACGGGCTCTTTTATGCCCTTCAAATATGTTGTCTTTCACTGCCTCTGTTATTTCTGTGGTCCACTTTTTGCGTGCGAAAGTGTCTTGTATCTAATGTATGAAAATCGTGACATATCCTAAAGGACGCAGCCATCAACTACAGTAAACGAGTCGTTGATTTTCTAGGCACTACTTATACGCTCAGTAGTTTTCCATTGCTTTCTGAACGGTGAGGTCTATTTTACTTTTTGTAAAAATCCCACGGAAACGAATTCGCTTCTAAACTTGCCCACCGTGGGGTTTGAACCAAGTACGCTTGGGTCTGTGATCGAGCTCACTACCGCTTGAGCTACAGACACTCACATCTAATGTACAGGAGCACAATTGAAATTTGAGACGTGTTGTCTGTTGACAATTTGATTATTTGGACGAACTGATTTAATTAATTTTTGTGTGTGTATGAAACTCAGTACTGAGGTTGCTCCCACTTTGTCGCTGATGTCTTCATTATTAAGGTCTTTTAAAAGACTTCCAGCACCCTGCTTTGAAATTCATCTTTGTCCTTACTAGTTTTCTTTTGTTATTTGATGCCAACGTGGATCCAGGGTTGAGCGGTGATAGCATAATATAAGGAGAAAGATTGTGTTGAACTTCATCTTACGTTGTCACACTGTTCCCGGGCTGTTGCCCAGTGTCGTGGTTTTGTGTTTTTGTCTTGCGCTGCTCTAGCTGCTTGGGTAATAGTTATTTTAGAATTTTGACAATATTCAATAAAAACTTAAGCAAATCTTATAAGAATGATTTTCTGGCTAACACTATGTTATCAATGTCAAACATGGATAATAACAGCAGCTAATGAGCGGAAAATCATAAAGGTGGAGATGATGTGCACTAGAAGATCTGCAGGTGTGACAATAAGAGACAAAATTAGAAATTAAGAAATCATAAGGCTGGACGTGAAACCAGTCATGCAATTCATAGAAGAACACAAGACTAAATGGTTTGGACATCTGACAAGAATGACATTGTATCGGAGAGACCCACTAAAAACGAACGTATAACAAGTACAGAACAGGGGGAAGACCACGGAAAAGATGGAGCGACGGCATAAAAAATAATCTTAAGAAAATAAATAACAGCTTACAAAAGGTATTAAGACAAGCACACACAAGATCACGACACAACCCTTCTCCCAACAGTTCTGTAAAATAGTAAATGATGGAAGCGAAGAAGAAGAAGAAGAAGAAAAGTACAAACTCAAATTGTTTAAATTCATTTTGCCCACTCCTGGAAATACTTCTGTTGACGTAAACGATGGTCACTAGATACATTTTGTATCACTTGTCGCCCCAGGCCAAACTTGATGGAAATCTTGTCGAGACCTGGACAAGAAATCGAACAATTTTAAGATCTAATTCATTGACCACCACTGTGAAGATATCGACTACAGGCTCCGTTAATATTTGTTTGTCTGTCTATGTCTGCGTTCTTGTAGACAGGGAAGTATCAGAGGTTGACAGAATGGTCCAACAGGATAGTAGGAAGTAAAAGAACGTGAGATGAAGAGAAGAAGGAATATTATACGCAGTGGCGGCTCGTCATTAAGAGCCAGTGGGGCCGCCCCCACCAAATATAAGGTGTAACGTGTATTTATTATTTTATACATTAAAATATATCCTAAACGAAACCATGATTTTTCCGAAAATATCTGTCTGGCCCAAGCAACAAAAATGATCACGAGCCGCCACTGATTATACGTACACTTTCTATCAGTGTCTTAAATGTAAACATTCCGTTAACCGGATATGATTCTAGATTTCTATCAGATCACGTGTTCTAAAATGGCGGTAATTGATATACTTATTGCTTACACGAACACTCTCTGTCTACCAAACATTTGTTGTCTATTGCATTTTTCTCAGAGTTGGATAAACTACGATACTGGGCAACAACCAGGTAGCAGTGTGATGACAAAAGAAGAAGAAGAAAGATGCTTGGGTTGCAGAGAGAGGAGTGTGTTTAACCAGCAAGCCACAGGAACCATCAATATGCATATCCTTCGATATCTGTTTGGAGGAGACTAAGCACCTATGGGTCTGCCCGTAGTGCTATGACGTCAGTTCAGTAACCAATAACCAGTGCATTATTGTCGTACCTTTATTCTTTAAATAGATACAGCAGCGCCCGTCTGCCCAACGTGTTCGTAGCGCGTTGGACTACGGGTGACTATCCTCTGTGTGTGCGGGTTCAATTCCGCGGGATGGCAGAAAAAGCCACAGACTCCCCAGATTTACGGTGTTCGTGGCACCGAACCGAAGGGTTACGATGTCCATGGCACCGATCGGAAAAAAAAAATAGATACAGCAAGCAATTTATCCGTACTGCTCTATCCCGGACAACTGGCCCAATGTCTTCTAATGAATCGAGTTCGATATTTCTTGCAACTTTAATTGATGTTTGTTTTACGATTTCTCTTTTGGGTCTTGAACCCTTTGCAACCCACGTCAATGCCTGCTTTCTGATGCTTTATTCATTATTCTACAGCGCATAAACATAGATCTCATTTTTGATAGGGTATACCTTACCCCGCTACCTTTAACCCTTTCGGTACCATGAATGTTATTGAGTTCTCTCTCTCGTGATCATCGCCCAGACCGATGTACCTGATCTCCCCATAAATTATATTCATGTGGACATCTGATTCATGCAGCCTTAGCATTGGTGTGTTTTACGTCACATCTTCAGCACCATTTGGAGCTCTGGAGCATTCGTCGTCGATGTGTCCAGTTTCAGCGAGCGTTTACTCGGTTCGCTCTCCGTTCTGTAGCCATCTAGTGTTTTACGGTGTGAGGTAGCTACCGTCACCTTCCAACCTCCTTAGTCGCCTCTTACGACATGCTTGGCAGGTAACAGTGGTTCTATTCATTACATCCCAATTTGGGTCCCGGTAACCACTCGGGCGTTATTGAGTTCTGAGAACACTTGTTGTTATATAACACAAGAACTGTATCACATAACACAAGAACTGTATCACATAACACAAAAAATGTATCACATAACACAAGAACTGTATCACATAACATAAGAACTGTATCACATAACACAAGAACTGTATCACATAACACAATAACTGTATCACATAACATAAGAACTGTATCACATAACACAATAACTGTATCACATAACACAAGAACTGTATCACATAACATAAGAACTGTATCACATAACACAAGAACTGTATCACATAACACAAGAACTGTATCACATAACATAAGAACTGTATCACATAACATAAGAACTGTATCACATAACACAAGAACTGTATCACATAACACAAGAACTGTATCACATAACATAAGAACTGTATCACATAACACAAGAACTGTATCACATAACACAAGAACTGTATCACATAACACAAGAACGATAACATATTGTATATTTAAATGGGTTTTTCCCCCCAGAAAGAATCAATTGGAACAGACGACACGTATATGTCAAACAACGGCATAACCACTGCATAATAGAGACACACCTATGCGTTGCCTGGTCCGCAAGAAGAGCAAAGAATAGTACCACTGCTACCTATACAACATGTCATAGGAAGCGATTGAGGTTAGGGCCTAGGGAATCTACCTTAGTAAATAAAAAAACATTGCAGAAATCCGATGTGCTGGCATACTTGTAGGTGCATTGCTGGCACAACGTGCAATCGCTCTTAATCTCGAATCACATACAAATCACAAAGAGTTTTAAAGCCGAAGGATTGCACCGGGTTTTACCCCACATGGCT
Source organism: Arion vulgaris (assembly GCA_020796225.1). NCBI lineage: Eukaryota > Metazoa > Mollusca > Gastropoda > Stylommatophora > Arionidae > Arion > Arion vulgaris. Next base: position 6,022,468 of record CM036776.1, read on the forward strand.
CGGTCCCTCTCCGCAGAAATGGCACGCCACCTGCCGAGAGTATTGCACAAAGCACGAACTCCGTATCTCCGGCAACAATCCTAGAGGTCTCTGGAAAAAACTGCACTCGTGAACAGAATCGAACCCACGACCTTCGACTCCCAAGCAAAGGGCTTAACGACTCAGCCACAGAGACCCCTCACAAAGAGTAGTTAACAGATGATCGATACCCAACGTTCGAAGAGATCATAGAGACAATCAGTGCACATGTATACACCTCTATAATGGTTCATGGTATGCACAGAGTTAAAATATATACTTTTTATATATTTTGATTTCAACAGCTGTGCACTCCCAAACAAAACGAAAAACGCTGTAGAATTTTTTAAAAAGGGCACAGCCTATCTGCCACACATCTCCTGCTCTTGAAATTTACTTGCATTCATTCGCCGCTCTTATACGTAATAGGTTGCCAAGAGCTTATGTTAAGTATGTGGCTGTAAGCAGCTCTTGCAGGTGTTTAGTCTATTTTATTTTTGGAATGAAGCGCATTTTTTTAATGTCTGTTTATTGCTATCATATCATATTTATCTTTTAGTTTTTGTAAGGTTTTGCGATCTTCAATTTATTAATTGCCTTAACTTTTCTTCGAATTATTTCGTCTTTGCTTGTTTAGTCGAAATGGCGAAACACGAGACAATATAGACACATGCACACAGAGAGAGAGACACAGAGAGAGAAAAATGAAATGTTCTTAAAAAGAAGTAATAGAAGCAGTGGCGGCTCGCCATTAAGTGCCATTGGGGCCGGGCCCCACCAAAAATAATGTGTAACTTTTGTTGATAATAGAGACGAAATATTGAACTCTTCCATAGAAGAGTTTGAGCAAGTTACCAGGACAGAGCGGTATGGAGAAATTAATGTGCAGGTCTTATGCAACGTAAAACGGTTTGAGATCACCTTGGTCATGTATGCATCACCTGTGGTGGGGGATTGTGTTCTAGGATTGACTCTACAGTCACCTCCGCACACACCAGAGAGGAGCAGCAGCACACGCCTGAGTCTCTTGTCATCATCGCTTGTGATTAATAACGGTTAAACAGAAATATATATATATATATAATTTTACCTTCTGCTCCCACAATTCCTGGACTTCCTCTGGGAATCCACAAGATTCCTCACTTCCTGTTGTATTCCTTCTAGGCTATATCGTCACGTCTACCGCCACATGTCTCTGTCCTTCTTCCTCTATCTTGCTAATTAAACTCCACAATCTTTCATATCCTGTTTCCATTCTCACCTTATCTTATCTTACCTTTCCTTACCTATGTAAAGATCCTCTGTATGTGTGTTTTCTGTCAAATACCTTCAACTTCATCGTGGCATGCAGAGTTCCTGTTTCCACTTACCGGCTCTTTGTTTATACACTTTTCCGTTTGGCTTCTGAGAAATTAATAGTTTACTCTGTTGCTGTTATGTTTACCGCCAAGCAGGTATGTTTACTGTGGTACAGGTGTGTTTACCATGGACCAGGTATGTTTACCTGTGTACAGGTATGTTTTACCATGGTAGAGGTATGTTTACTAAGTCACTGAAATAACCAGCATAGTTTTCTTCTATCTATTTCTGTTCATTTTTTCAGGGAGGTAATCCGGTATCGTTTGGGTTATCGGACTTCGAACCACTGCCATGTTGTCATACCTGAATGTATTTCTAATTTTTTGATTGATTGTTAGGTTGATTGATTGATTGATTGATTGATTGATTGATTGTTAGGTTGATTGATTGATTGATAGGACCATCATTATTGCATTTCGGTGAGTTACATTATGTGCTTCTATCTGTTTCTTTCTGCAACAAATCCTTGTCAATTCCGATCAGAATGCGAGCTATTCAGTGCTACATAGAACCAATACTGACATAAGGATGCGAGTCATGGACAATGAACATACAGATCGAAAAATCTCTGAGAGCCACATAAATGTAGTTCTACAGAAGAATGATGAGAATCCCATGGAATGTTAAAATTACTAATGTTGAGGTATTGAATGAGATCAAGACACAGAGAAGGTTTATCATCAATGTAATGAAGAGGCAGCCATCATTTTTCGAGCATGTGATGAGGAGGGAGGTTTAGAACACATTGTGACAACCGGTAAAATCGAGGGTAGATGAGACAGAGGAAGACAGAGAGAGAAGATTCTGGATAGCCTGACTTCATGGCACGGTAGATCGTCAACATCTGAGTTGATGGCAAACACCAACGGCAGAGATTTGTGGAGATCGATGATTGCCTACGTCAGCCGGCAAGGCACCTGATGATGATCTCTTTCTTACACAGGAATATCTCAGCCGCAGTGCTCGAACTCCGTAGCATTGGCGAGGGTCCACAATGTCATTTTGAAGATGTTGAATATGTTTTGTAGGAATTTTATTTAAAACTTTTGAAATGAATTTTGCCCGGGCAGCGTCTTTCCAGCCTGCTTTTCTCCATTTTGAACTGCTAAGAGTTCTTTTACGTGCTCAAATTGAACATGAGACCTACGTTTTATTGTCCGTCTCTGATAGGTCTAGGAGCTTGATCTCACCTACCCTAAGATCAGGATCTCTAGAAAATGTCCGATGGCTCCACGATGGGAGCGAACAGAGAACATTTGAAACCAGAGGCGAGCACCTAACGTCTACGCCACATAACCCCCGCCCCCTGTTGATTTCTTGTAATTAATGTGTTTGCAGATGGTATTTCTTACAGACTCATTGTCAGCTATACAAGCCCTGGAGGCTAAATCCACTGACAGCACAGTACAAAACTACAAAGAGAACTTGCTCAGCTTTCAGAAAAGGCAGAAATTCACTTGCAGTGGATTCCATCTCACTGTGGCATTGCAGGCAATGAGAGTGCTGATGTCTTAGCTAAGGAGGGCAGTGCCAAAGAGCAAATTTACCAACCCTTGTCTTTTCAAGAGGTCAAAACCCTCATACAGAGAAAATCTGCAGTAGACTGGAAGACAAACACTGGATATGATTATGGAAAAGACTCCCTCAAAGACCTAAGCAGAACAGACAAGGTCATTATATTTCGACTACGCACCGGACACTGCAGACTCAACAAACACTTATACAGACTAGGAATAAGTCAAACAGCTCTCTGCCAGTGTCAGCAGGCAGAACAGACACCAGAGCATATCCTGCAAGACTGTCCTCTTCTGTGTGAGCTGAGAAGCAACATGTGGCCACACCCAGTCGACCTGAAAACTAAGCTTTGGGGAAACCTGACAGACATGAAGCTGTCTGCCCAGTTTGTGGTCCACAGTAAATTAAGCGCATGACCAGAGATCGCTGAAGAAGAAGAAGAAGATATACGTCGTCCCTCTTCGGTGGACACACACAAGCTGGATAAACTTGTTGCAGTCAGTGACTCACAGTTCCCTTCTAGCGTCAGTGTAATAGCCGTCCATCGCAAGCGATGATGACAACAATCTCAGACGTGTACTGTTGCACCTCTCTGGTGTGCGGAGGTGACTGTAGAGTCCAATCCTAGAACAGAATCCCCGACCACAGGTGGGGCATACATGATCAAGGTTAGACATGTGCGTGTTGTGTGCTCTGTCTTTCGCGCTGCTCGTTTTCTCTGTGACTCAACAATACGATGATTCTCAGCTATTCGGGTTCCTCTTTTGTTGTTACAGCGCCACATTTGGCGATCTTGCGCAAGGGATTCCCAGCACGTATTGTCTATATCGAAGCATTTCAGAGACACTTTAAGAGTGTCTTTAAAGCGTTTTTCTGTCCACCAGCTAAACGTCTGCCCCTTCAAGCTCGCCATACATCAACTGTTTTGGGATGCGTTTATCAGGCATTCGAGCAACGTGACCGACCCATCTCAGTTGGGCCTTCTGCAACAGGGTGTTGACGCTTGGGATCTTTGCTCTTGTGAGGACTTCGCTGTCTGGAATTTTGTCCTGCCAGTTTATTTTTAGTATTCTGCGTAGACAGCTTGTGTGGAAATGGTTTAATTTTCTTCCGTGTCTGCTATACACTGTCCATGTCTCGCTTGCGTACAGCAGCGTGGTTAGCACTATGGCCTGGTAAACTTTCAGCTTTGTGACTATGCTTATCCTCTTCCGTTCCCACACAGTGACACGTAACCTTCCGAACGCAGCACTGGCTTTGGATATCCTATTGTGGACCTCAGAATCTATGTTTGCCGATCTGGATAGGAGGCTGCCAAGATAACACAGCTGATTCCTTCTTCCCGTGGCTGCTCCTGAAACAGACTACCAAGAAGTATGGGAAGTTTGTGGAGATCGAAGAAGGAGACGGTAACACGGTACACATAAAAAGACTATGCTGAAGTTAGATGTGTCGGACCGCAACTTGTAGACACCACAGCTCACGCTGAAAACTGACACAGTGCATTCCGTTCTCCGAACTGCATTCTGCACATGGGACATGTCCATTATTGCGTCGATCTTCCCCCAAGAATGTATTTCAGTTTGCTTAGACCAACAACTCCTGTTCTGTGTTGATTGATGTATCTACTGGGGTTTCTCTCATGGTTTTCTCTTCTTGCAGAACCTATCGGTATGCATAACTTGAGCAAGCGAGATAGAGTATACCCTTTACCTGCTTCGTTGAAGTCTTCAGAGCGTATGTTTTCTCTTAGAGCATTGAAGATGTCGCTTGAGTCAATAGAAGGTCTATTCTCGATCGCATCACTGCTCGCACTCTACTATACCCAGTAGAACTTAGCACCAATGGGTCGGCCCGGAGTGATGTGACGTCAGTTCATTAACCAATATCCAGTATAAACCAATTATATATTGTTTCAAATTAAATGTTCAAGAAGAATTCTTCAAACTTGTTGATCAAATAAGACAACAAATGAATTGGAGAATATATCTGGGATAGACTGAGGAGAACATGTGCCAAGGCACCAGCAAAATATTAAAATTAAAAATATTGAGAACATGCATTTTTCCAGTTGCTACTTATGGTTGTGAATCATGGAGCATCACACACACAAAAAAAAAAAAGAATGAAAATGAAGTCCTTCGAAACTAAATGCTACAGAAAAATCCTACGAATGCCATAGACAGAAAAAAGAAAGATCACTGATGTCCTGAAAGTACTAAATGTTAAAGAGAATTGGCTGATAAACAATATGCTATACATAAAAATTACATACTTTGGTCACATTAAGCGTCATGATGGTCTGGAGAGAACAATACTAGAGGGCAGGGTCCCAGGACGCAGCGGCAGAGGCAAACCAAAGAGAAGATGGCTACAAGATATTAAAGAAACAATGAATTTGACCATCGACGAAGTGGGTGAACTGGCAAGAGACAGAGTGAATTTCAGATGTGCTGCAAAGAGAGCAACGTCATATAAAGGACACACACCTTGATGATTCTTGCGAGTATAGCCCCTGTAGTAATCGGACGAGCAATGGACCAGACTATTATTCACAATTCCCTAAGTGAGAGTGGCCATGTAAGCGATTCACCAAATGTGGGTAAATCTTCAAACCTAACTAAATTGCAAAAATATAAAATGAACTTTCTTATAGCTAGGCAACAATACTGGAAGCCAAAGAAGAATAGTAAATGAACATTCTAAAAATGCAGCAGACAACCTGTTCAATTTGAGCCCATAAATGATACCTTTGGAATGGAAACGCGATAAGTGTAAGCTGCAAAATCGCTGCCTGTGCAAAATTCGTTACAAAATATTAACATAAATTTCAAACAAAATCTTTTAAACTCTATTCATGACATCTGGGACCCACTCATCGGCTCTACGGAGTTCTTCAAGTGTCGCTGAAATCTTCCTGTGTACTAAAGAGGTTAAAGAACACGCGTTTATATACAACAGCAATGATGCTTGTGCTATCAATCAATCAATCAACCAGTCAATTAATTAATCAATCAATCAACCAGTCAATCAATCAATCAATCAAACAGTCAGTCAGTCAATGAATGAATAAATCAATCAATTAATCGATTTTTTTTCTACAATTTCTTGTTTATTTCGAAATCCTATTGAGCTTTTTAATATCATTGTTTTTATGTCCTAAAAAACCACGATTTTCAATTGTAATATCTTATATTATTTCTCTTATTCTTTGACGTTCGTTTAAACAAAGAGACAAGAGAATGTGCGAATAAACATGATTTTAATGTTCGCATACTAATGCGAATTAGCGTAAAGCAAAGTGCATGCACTTATCTAATGAGACACTAAAGTTGAGTATGATCATTTTCTTCACTACACGTTTTACAACTCTCAAGGGTTTAAAGTTATGGGTGTGAAGGGACGTATATATGTGAAGCATGGACATTTAACAAGGCAGTGAAAAACATATATGTTCCTTCAAATATCACCCAAGTGGTTACCGGGGGTGAAATTAGGGTGTAAAGAATAGAACCACTATTACCTATCGTGCATGTCGTAAGAGGCGATTAAGAAGGTTGGGCGTTGGGATAGGTACCCAACACCGTAAAAACACTAGATAGCTACAGAACGAAGATCGAACCGAGTAAACGGTGGCTGAAACCGGACACATCGCCAAAGGATAAGCACCAGAGCTCCAAATGGTGCTGAAGATGTGACGTAAAACACACCAATGCTAAGGCTGCATGAATCAGATTTCCACATGAATAGAATTTATGGCCAGATCTGGTACACATGCGTGACAGGTAACAGTGGCTCTATTCTTTACACCCCAATTAGGGCCCCGGTAACCACTCGGACGCTGGTCTAATTTCACAGACTTCGGCATCTTTCAAGAGGGAGAGAGGTCTCATCACTGGCTTTATTATTTAAGCTAGAACGGACACGATATGCGGGCAACGGTAAGCGGAGAGATATCGGACGATATTCTTTTCCTTCGAAAAAAAAATGCCTACGATGAACAGACATATCCCGCAAGCAGAACTTGAGAACGTAAGCCGGAATAAAACACAAGAATAGGACGGGATTATCCGAGTTCATAACTACCTGACAAGAATGCCCTGGTATCACCTACCACATATAGCCACACAGAAAAAGTATAATGAGTACAAAGCAAGAGGAAGACAACGCAAAAGATGGAGTGACGGCATCAAGAACAGCCTTACGAAAATGAATATCAGCTTACAAAGTGCCTTAACTTCCGCTGCTACATACTTTCTGAAGGCTGAGATAAAAATAGCTACTCTTTGTTTCTAGGTCACTAACGTGAATGTACGCCTATAGCAGTGACAGTAGCAATGTATAACGTTTTAACACGTCTTTAGCCCAAAGAGGAGAGATAATAACATACATGTTAATGCGTCTTTAAAAGTGAATGAAAATAAACGTATATATACGTCCTTAGCAGCTAAAGGGTTAAAACAAACACACACAAGATCACTACGCCCCCCCCCTCCCCACCCAACTCTTCTATAAAGAAGTAAATGATTGAAGAGAAGAAGAAGAAGATAGCTACCACAGTCTAAACATAGCCGTTAGCCGCCATCTTGAAACAGGAAACAGGAAGCTATTCATCATCATCAAATAGATTGTCCTGAGCAGAACGTTGCCACCCCAACAGTCCTTCTAAATTTCGCTCTCTCATAGTCCACCTCTGCAGCCGTCATGCTCAAACCATCAGCTACATCCTGAACCCATCTTCTCCGTGCTTTACCCCTTGTTCTCTTTGCCGGTATGCCTCCTTCAAAGACGGTCTTCTCCAGCCCTTGGTATCTTCTTCTTCTTCTTTGCTTTCGTTCTGTACGACCATTTTTAATAATTCTTTGTGATATGCTTGAGCTTTGCCAAGAACGTGTATACGTTGCACATTGGATTGGCAGGCCTATAAACGCATAGACGTCTACACGTTTAGGACATGTGCATCCGATTTCAGCCAAATCTCCTTAGTCGCCCTTTACGACATGCGTGGCAGGTAACAGTGGTTCTATTCTTTACACCCCAAATTTGGGCCCGGTAACCACTCAGGCGTGGTGTCTATTTTATGTTCAAATTACCTCAATTTTCTCTTTCTTATTTTAAATAATAATTCATCTCGTACCGTTATACGTTACAAAGGGCCTGCAAGTAATTTCTCCATACTGCTCTATCCTGGACAACTTGCTCAATCCCCTCCATGGAACTGAGACCGATATTTCCTGCCTCTCTCAGCAAAGTTCGTTTCAGTGTCTCCTTAGGTCGTCCTCTCTTTCTTGAACCCTTTGCATCCCACTTCAATGCTTGGGAAAAAAAGGAACCCTTTCATACCTCGTGGTATATAGGTCAATACAGTCTTAGGCCTGTATTTTTCATTGACCGTCAGCACACAATGGGGGATGTGGTCAGCATCACGTCGGCCGCCTTTACTTTCCCAGAGCATGTCTGGTACCCAGTTGAGGCTGGATCGACCTGAGAGCCGTCGCGGTCGGGAAAAATTCAACGAGCATTACGGGAGTTGAACATAGACCACCAGCCTTGCGAAGCGAGTTCACTAACAACTACGATACAGCGGCTCTCACTTCAATGCTTGCTTTGATATTAATTTTTTGCATATCCTTAATTTCTTCTTCTTCTTCTGCGTTCTCACTAGATTGGGATTTTGGATTCTCTAATAAAGGCAGCCGTCTGCCTCAGATTATCAGCCACGCCATACAGTTTGTCTTGGACGCTGGTGTAAGTGGCTTACACCTTAATTTAAAAAGACCACTAGCTTCCAAATTTTAGAACCGCTAAGCCAGACGATATAAAGAGATCCACTCCAGTACATGCACGCTGTGCTTTATAATATACACTCCCTCACCAGACAGAAATAGATTGGGAACTCTAGCCCAGTTCATGGTTCAATAAACCTGCCCGATGTAATCAAGGTCAAATATTAAGTCTGAGTCTTAATTACCTGTGCTTACCTGTTCAAGTGACGTCATTAGGCCTGATTTTCGATTTTTTATTACGGACAGGTCGAGGATTAATCATGTGAGAGTGAGTTACCAGGAGAGGAAGGAATAGCGGAGGGAAAGGGTATGGAGGGCAAGAAATGAAAAAGGAATAGTAGAGGGAGATCATAAGAAGTGGAAGAGAGAAAGGAATAATGGAGGGAGATCATATGAAGTGGAAGAGAGAAAGGAATATTGGAGGGAGATCATATGAAGTGGAAGAGAGAAAGGAATATTGGAGGGAGATCATATGAAGTGGAAGAGAAGAGAGAAAGGAATAATGGAGGGATATCAAAAGAAGTGAAAGAGAGAAAGGAATAATGGAGAGAGAGAATATGGGATTCGAGAGAAGATAGAGATAGAAGTTGAAGCGTAGTTTAAGAGTTAAGTTGCAGAGAGAAAGGAATAAAGGGGGAGGGGAGAATAGGGAGTGCAAGAGAAGAGATATAGAGAAGGTAAAGGGTAGTAAGTTACACATAGAGAAATGAGTAATGGAGGAAGAGAGTACGGAGGGCAAGTGAGAAAAATAGTCGAAGAGGAGGATAGGGAGTGCAAGAGAAGAGAGAAAGGAATAACGGAGTGAGAGAATATGGAGAACAGAAGAAGAGAAAGAAGAAGCTGAAGGTAGTTTAAGAGGAAGTTGTATAGAGAGAAAGGCATATCGGAGGGAAATAGTAGGGAATGCAAGAGAAGTGATATGTGTTGTTTAAGAGTAACAAAGAGAGAAATAAAACTGCGGACAGAGAGGATATGAAGCGCATGATAAGAGAGAGAGAGAGAGAGAGAGAGAGAGAGTTGAAGGGTAGTTTAAGACAAAGTTATAAAGAGAGAGAGAGGGAAAGAGCGGAGGAAGAGGATAGAGAGTAAGAGAGAAAAAAAGAGAAATGAAGGGTGGTTTACGAGTAGGCTAGAAAGAAGGAAAAGAATCGTGAAGGAGGGAATATGATGGGAAAGAGAAAGAAGTTAAATCATTTAGATCCACCCGAGTGGATACCGGGGCCCAAATTGGGACGTAAAGAATAGAACCACTGTTACCTGCCATGCATGTCGTAAGAGGCTAAGGAGGTTGGTCGTTGGGCTAGTTTCCCTCACACCGTAAAAATACTTGATGGCTGCAGAACGGAGAGCGAACCGAGTAAACGCTCGCTGAAACTGGACACATCAGCGAAGGATAAGCACCAGAGCTCCAAATGGTACTGAAGATGTGAAATAAAACACACCAATGCTAAGGCTGCATGAATCAGATTTTCACATTAATAGAATTTGTGTGGAACACTGGTACATCGGTCTGGGCGGTGATCGCGAGCGAGAGAAATCATTTAGATCAGGATAAGAGAAACCAGAGACCCCTAGGAGTCTTGCTGGAGCTACGGAGTTCGTGTTATGTGCAATACCTTCGGCAGGTGGCGTGCCATTTCTGCAGAAAGGGACCGAGCCATATTGGGTAAAACCCGGTGCAATGAAGTCAACCCTTCGGCTTTATTGGTGTTTTTTTTTCGATCCAGAAGCACTTGAGCTTTAAGCTCTTCGCTTCGGTGCCATGGACATCGTAACCCTTCGGTTCAGTGATGCGAACACATAAATCTGGAGAACCTGTGACTTTTCTCCCAGCATGTGGAATTTAACCCGCACTCACATAATGCTTATCACCCGTCGCTCAACGCGCAAGAGAAAGTAAGAGAAAAGAGGAGGAATGAAGTGCACACAGGTTGTAGTTGTGTGACGTTAGAGAGAAAGTGAGAGAAATGAAGTGCACACAGGTTGTAGTTGTGTGACGTTAGAGAGAAAGTGAGAGAAATGAAGTGCACACAGGTTGTAGTTGTGTGACGTTAGAGAGAAAGTGAGAGAAATGAAGTGCACACAGGTTGTAGTTGTGTGACGTTAGAGAGAAAGTGAGAGAAATGAAGTGCACACAGGTTGTAGTTGTGTGACGTTAGAGAGAAAGTGAGAGAAATGAAGTGCACACAGGTTGTAGTTGTGTGACGTTAGAGAGAAAGTGACAGGAATGAAGTGCACACAGGTTGTAGTTGTGTGACGTTAGAGAGAAAGTGAGAGAAATGAAGTGCACACAGGTTGTAGTTGTGTGACGTTAGAGAGAAAGTGAGAGAAATGAAGTGCACACAGGTTGTAGTTGTGTGACGTTAGAGAGCAAGTGAGAGAAATGAAGTGCACACAGGTTGTAGTTGTGTGACGTTAGAGAGAAAGTGAGAGAAATGAAGTGCACACAGGTTGTAGTTGTGTGACGTTAGAGAGCAAGTGAGAGAAATGAAGTGCACACAGGTTGTAGTTGTGTGACGTTAGAGAGAAAGTGAGAGAAATGAAGTGCACACAGGTTGTAGTTGTGTGACGTTAGAGAGAAAGTGAGAGAAATGAAGTGCACACAGGTTGTAGTTGTGTGACGTTAGAGAGCAAGTGAGAGAAATGAAGTGCACACAGGTTGTAGTTGTGTGACGTTAGAGAGAAAGTGAGAGAAATGAAGTGCACACAGGTTGTAGTTGTGTGACGTTAGAGAGCAAGTGAGAGAAATGAAGTGCACACAGGTTGTAGTTGTGTGACGTTAGAGAGCAAGTGAGAGAAATGAAGTGCACACAGGTTGTAGTTGTGTGACGTTAGAGAGAAAGTGAGAGAAATGAAGTGCACACAGGTTGTAGTTGTGTGACGTTAGAGAGAAAATGAGAGAAAGTGAGAGAAAGTGAGAGAAAGTGAGAGAAAGTGAGAGAAAGTGAGAGAAAGTGAGAGAAAGTGAGAGAAAGTGAGAGAAAGTGAGAGAAAGTGAGAGAAAGTGAGAGAAAGTGAGAATAACAGAAATGATAAGTACATTCCAGGAAGAGAAATATAATTTATATTAAAGGAAATGTTGAGAGAAAGAGAGAGAGAGAGAGAGAGCGAAAGAGAGAGAGATGCCCGAGTGGTTACCGGATCCCAAATTGGAGTGTAAAGAATAGAACCACTGTTACCTGCCACGCATGTCGTAAGAGGCGAATAAGGAGGTTGTGGTGGGGCTAGTTACCCACACCGTAAAAATACAGAACGGAGAGCGAATCGAGTAAACGCTGGCTGAAACCGGACACATCGCCGAAGGATAAGCACCAGAGCTCCAAATAGGGCTGAAGATGTGAAGTAAAACACACCAATGCGAGGGCTGCATGAATCAGATTTCCACCTGAATTTAATTTATGGCGAGATCTGGTACATCGGTCTGGATGGTGTTCGAGAGAGAGAGAGAGAGAGAAAGAGAAACAGAGACAGAGAGAGAGGGTGAAACATGCAAAGCTTGGGGCATCGCTCATGAGATAAGAATTGGTGCGGTGGTAAAGAAAGTTAAGAGAGAGAGAGAGAGCGAAAGAGAGAGAGAGAGAGTGAAACATGCAAAGCTTGAGACAGCGTTTATGAGAAAAGAAAGGGTGCGGAGGTAAAGAAAATTGAGAAAGAGAGAGAGAGAGCGAAAGAGAGAGACAGAGAGAGAGAGAGAGAGAGAGGTGGAAACATGTAAGGCTTGGAAACATCATTCACGAGAAAAGAAAGAGTGTGGAGGTAGAGAAAGCTAAGAGAGATCTAGTTAGGAGAATATAGAGAGAAAGAAGGTGTACGAACTAGATAGAGTCAATAAAAGAATGAAAAGACTTGAGGAAACGAGAGAAACTCAAGAGAAAAATAGACGCTCAGCGAACATAAAACAAGATTACAAATGTCATTGATTGGGAATAGTTTGTCAGAATGCAAGACAATCTATCCTATTGAAAAGAAATAAGATGGGGAGGGAGGAGAAAGTTAAATAGACTTCCATTTTGGTTGTGTTCATGTTTGTCACAATGAAAAAATAATTCCGTTAATTTCAAAACGTGAAATGTCACTCGGAGCTGTCAATGCGTGAATATCTGCCCTCTATCTTCAGCTCGGAAAATGTGATGTACTCGTTGATGGGACTTTCTGTTCTGTTAGAATATGTTGAGATTGAGCATCAGATAACTTTTGTAGTGTTGTGCTATTTACTTTGTTGATGAAGACTAGTATACGAAACTTATACACACGAGCGCAACACGCACATACACACACGCAAATAAAGAGAAAGAGAGAGACAGAAGGGGAAAGATGGTGTATTATAAAATAAATAGTAACGAAACAGAAAGAAATGGAAGAAATGGTAAATTTAACAATACATACACATACACGTATGTATAGAGAGAGAAATTGAGAGAGAGAAAGTGAGAAAAAGAGAGAAAATGAGAGAAAAAGAAAGAGAGCGAGAGAAAAATGAGAGAAAGTGACATATTATTTTAAAACAGGGTGTTTGTCGCCCGAGTGGTTACCAGGGCCCAAATTTAGGGTGTGAAGAATAGAACCACTGTTACCAGCCAGCATTGTCGTAAGAGGCGACTAAGGAGGTTTGGATGAAATCGGATGCATATGTCCTAAACGTGTAGAAATCTATGCGTTTAGGGGCCTACCAAACCAATGTGCAACGTATACACGTTCTTGGCAAAGATCAAACATATCACAAAGAGTGATTGAAATTGGTCGTAAAGAACGAACGCAAAGGAAGAAGAGAAGAGTGTTTATAAAGTTTCACTATTCACAAAATAGATGAGACTGTAGTCAAACTATTTGATTGGCAAAACACGTAATCACAAAGTACTGTAGTTTTACAAATGACAAAAACAATGACAAAATACAGCAACATTTCACAACACTTTTTATGTTGAACAATTGTGAAAAATGAAGTACATGACGTCATCAAAAAATGTGTTCCATAGTCAATTGTGACGCAATACGCAGTGAATGACTGTTGTCTGCTGGGGTAATTCTTTCCTCAAACCATAATTGTGTTTTCAACTGAAGAAAGAATATTTCACAATATGAAGAAACGTGTACAGACATATCTTGAAGCCTGTGGTGGATATTTCCAACATCTGTTATAATGAATATTTCATTTGTTCTGTCTAGTTTACCCAAAACAAAAGTAGACAATAGCAATAACTATTGAAACTAATTTAACTACTTTATTTTAACACATTTTTTCATGACGTCATGTAGTGGATTTTTTTTTCAAGTTGTTCTACGTATAAAGTGTAGTGAGACTTTAAAAACACAATGTAAAAGTAGTAAATAATGTGAAGAATTAATAAAATAAAAAATTAAAAAGTTAGTGAGAGAAATAGAAACATAGAAACTAAAACAGAAGTAATAGAAGAAATTAAATGGAACCAGACAAAATAGAGCAAGTAGAAAAGACAAGACAGTTGAAAAAAATAAATGAAGGAATAGAAAAAAAGTAAAGAAAAGAGAAAGAGACAAAAAGAAGTTATATAAAATAGGTGCCCGCCTGTCCAGCACGTTCGTAGCGAGTTGGACTGCGGGTGGGTAACAACCCTCTGTGAGTGCGGGTTCAATTCCGCGAGCTGGCAGAAAAAGCCACAGGTTCCCCAGATTCACGGTGTTCGTGGCATCGAACCGAAAGGTTACGATATCCATGGCACCGAGCCGAAGAGCTGAAAGCTCAAGTGCTTCTGGATCGGTTTAAAAAAAAAAAAAAAAAATGGAAGGAATACAGAAAAGGTATACAGAATACGGAATACAAAAAAGACATGACAGAAAAGGAAGAAAAAGAAACCAAGAAGAAATAGACAATATAGAAATATAAAAAATTGGAAATAAAAATGACTTAGATGAAGTAGAAGAAGGTTTAAACGACAGGTAAAGAAATAGTGAAAAGGAGAAATGAATGGAAGAAATAGGGAAGAAAGAGAAATGTATGAAAAAGAAAGAAAGAAATAGGAAAGAAAGAAAGTGAGATAAAAAAGAAAAGAGAGAAATTATTAAAAAAAGATAAATATTTTTTTGCAATAAATATGTGCTTACACGCCACACACTCAGATAAATGCGCTTGTTAGCACGTACGCAAGCACGGACTCACAAACACACATTCTCACGCACTGGCACACCCACTCGCGCACACACTTGCACACACACACAATCGCACACACACTCGCACACACAAACATCTATTCTCACACCCACAGGACCACACACATTGGCAACACAAACATCTATTCCTTAACATCCTTTCTCACACTCGCATACACACCCGCAAACACAACCACCCATTTCCCCATTACACAGCATCACATAAACACACACTCGCACACACACACACACATATAAATAAAAATCCCTTTCACACACACAATCTTCTCTCCCCCTCCCCCTATCTTTCCTCATTGGAAACACACACCAAAAAACATTCCAAGCGAAAGATGTGAAAGAAATTTCCGCAGAAATTCATCCTAATTTAATCTCCACACAAACTTCATCAGACTAACTTTTGCAAAGTGAATCAAATTGGCAAAGAAAACAGCGTTACAAACTTAAACACATTCCACTCTGAACGACGGTGTAGTCAAGTGGCTAGAGTGTTTGCATATCACTCAAAAGGGATGGAATTTATTTCATACATAATATATAATAATCTTATTCTATCGCTTCTTATTTGTGGTTGGTGCTGAAAAGGGTTTTTGTTACGATGTATCATAATTTACACCAAGGCAGAAACTCCTGTGTCTTATGGCACCATCTGAGGATCTCAGGGGCGTAGAGGTTATGTGCTCGCCTCTCGTGTTAAAGGTACTAGGTTCGCTCCCTCGTGGAGCCATCTGGATATTTTTCCAGAGATCCCTGATCTCAGGTGTAATGCTCAGATCCAGACTGAGTCTTATGAAATGGACGATCAAACGGAGTTCCGTGTTAAATAAAAGAACCATTGGCAGTTCAAAATCTATAAGAGCAGGCTGGAAAGCCGCTGCCCGGTAAAATTCATTAGAAAAGATTAAAAATAAAATTCCTGCAAAATATTCTTGCCATCTTCAAAACTACTTCGGTTCCCTCGCCGATGCTACGGAGTTCGTGCACTGCGGCTGAGATTTTATGTGTTAGAAAGAGATTAGAGCACACATAGTTACTCAACGAAGTGCAATGATGATGGTCCTATCAATCAATCAATCAATCAATCAATCAATCAATCAATCAATCAATCAATGGTTTTATCACGATTTTCTTTCAATATTTTACCGAGTTTACCTTCAATATTTTATTTGTTATATTGTGTTAAATATTTTACTTGTATTTTTTCTGTTAGCAATGTTACAGCCTATTACCAGCTTCATGAATTGGAGGTGGATGAAGATCTGAGCGAAATCTTTGTGAACGAATTGCTAACTCTGTAGCACCGCTGAGTTCGCAATGTAGTTTTGATGTTGACAATGGAATCATAATTTTATTTGTATCTTTTTAACGAATTTTGTCGGGCAGCCGTTTTGTACCCTATTCTTAATTAATTTTCAATTGCCAACACTTCTTGTACGTTCTCATCTATATTTTATACTTCCTCTCCGATATGACTAGAAACTTGATCTCACCTGCAATGACATCAGAGATCCCTGGAAAAATATACCCTTTGCTCCAGACGAGGAATGAATCTAACACTTTTTGAGCGAGATGGGATCACTGCCTTCACGCTATAAAAGATACATTTCAGTTTCAGTTTGGAATATCTTCATTGCACTCCCAGACATGTCCAGAGGTGCTCCGATCTCCTTCGCAATAAATTTAACAGCGTACAGTGACTGACCGTACCAGTTCCATGTTGATAGATGAGCTGCCAGAGTAGGGTTCGAGTCACTGCCAGTACCTCCATTGTTATGCTACTTCTTGATCTACTAACTGGTCCTACTAACTGTATGCTTGTCTGAAATCGGATTCACATGTCCTAAACGTGTAGATTTCTATGCGCTTAGGGACCTACCAAACCAATGTGCAACGTATACACGTTCTTGCAAAGATCAAACATATCACAAAGAGTGATTAAAATTGGTCGTAAAGAACGAACTCAAAGAAGAAGAAGATTAACTGTATAATGCCGTATGTGTGCATCCATCTATATTCGACACTGCGTGTTTATCCATATATACATGTATCCAAATGTCCCTTTCTTCTAGGCGTGATCCACTCCTTCCTTCTCTAAGCGTGTATCCACTCCTTCCTTCTCTAGGCGTGTATCCACTCCTTCCTTCTCTAGGCGTGTATCCACTCCTTCCTTCTCTAGGCGTGTATCCACTCCTTCCTTCTCTAGGCGTGTATCCACTCCTTCCTTCTCTAGGCGTGTATCAACTCCTTCCTTCTCTAAGCGTGTATCCACTCTTCCTTCTCTAGGCGTGTATCCACTCCTTCCTTCTCTAGGCGTGTATTCACTCCTTCCTTCTCTAGGCGTGTATCCACTCCTTCCTTCTCTAGGCGTGTATCCACTCCTTCCTTCTCTAGGCGTGTATCCACTCCTTCCTTCTCTAGGCGTGTATCCACTCCTTCCTTCTCTAGGCGTGTATCCACTCCTTCCTTCTCTAGGCGTGTATTCACTCCTTCCTTCTCTAGGCGTGTATCCACCTTCTTCTCTTATATCCTCTTACTTCTATAAGCGTGTATCCACTCCTTCCTTCTCTAAGAGTGTATTTTTCGAATGCTCCATATTGACCACTTGTTAAGCACAATTTGTGATTTGTATGTGAGCCGAGCCTAAGAGCGATTGTACGTTGTTTCAATGATGCGGCTACAATTAGGCCAGCACATCTTATTTTTTACAAGTAGATACAAGTATTTTGACAATGGAGGTTCCGGCGGTTACGGAGGCGGTGACATGGGTGGCATCTTACAACTATTCTCGTCTTTTCATACTCAGTGACTCCATGAGCACGATTCGTAAAGTCGAAATGGGTGGAGGTACTGGTACAGACAACGATCAGCGAAATCACCTTCATTTTTGTCCCTGGGCACGCAGGAGTTAGAGGTAATGAACGAGCTGATAGATTGGCTGGCTTGGCTACAATATCAAAGGGAGCTGCCATGGATCGAAATGACATTCTTCACGTATTGAGTGAGTCTTTCCGAACAGAGGAGTTTCAGGGTTTGAATCCCACTCGCTGACCAGATTGAGAGAGATGAATGCCAATATTGGTGCAGCTGGAAAAGAACGACATACTAAATATGCAAAGAGATTGATTAATCAACATCGAACTGGCGTGTTGGGCCGCTGTACACTGCTAGATTTGCTGAGGCGGAAATCGAAGCACATATAGACATGTTCGAAGAGCTATGATGATAGTCCTCATATAACTGATAACTGATTTTTGCATCGCTTTTTATTTACTAGGGTAGCTTGTCTAGGCCTCTACCGTAGTCGCATCTTACGTCTTATATGTCGCAGTGTTACCATTCTTTGCTCCCCTGGCGCGCCCCGACAATGTACGGACGTTAAGAACATATCAACATCTGTGTACATATAAATATATGCATTCAATATATATACATATAAAATGTCAGCAGCCTTCTTGTGTACATATAAATATATGCATTCAATATATATACATATAAAATGTCACCTCTTGTGTACATATAAATATATGCATTCAATATATATACATATAAAATGTCACAGCCTTTTTTGTACATATAATATATGCATTCAATATATATACATATAAAATGTCAGCAGCCTTCTGTGACATATAAATATATGCATTCAATATATATACATATAAAATGTCAGCAGCCTTCTTGTGTACATATAAATATATGCATTCAATATATATACATATAAAATGTCAGCAGCCTTCTTGTGTACATATAAATATATGCATTCAATATATATACATATAAAATGTCAGCAGGTTTCTTGTGTTTCACTGACTGTATCGTTTTTACCTACAGAAACAATTTCTCTCTTTTAAGTAAACATATTCACATTGCATCGCTAACATAATTCCCATGCGTCTATCTATTATAGTTTACCTATTGACTCAGTAATTTATGTAACTCCCGGCCGCACGCATATTGATATGCAGTGGCGGCTCGTGATCATTTTTTTTGGTGGGGCCAGATAAAAATTATCGGAAAAATCATGGTTTGTGTGGTTATGTTTTAATTTATAAAATAATAAATACATGTTACAAATTATTTTTGGTGGGGCAGGCCCCAGTGGCCCTTAATGACGAGCAGCCACTGTTGCTATGTATACTGAGTTAGCCACTTTATCGGCTTTGAGACAACTTTAATAAGAACTCGAGCTAGTATATCAGCTCTGAAGGGTGAATGGGTTAACTGAATGGATGTCTTCAGACTATTCTCTCTCTCTCTCTCTCTTTGCCTTTTTAACCCGGATTGGGGCATAGGCACTCTACCAACTCATGTCAAGTCTTCCCATCTCTACATGACAACTCATGTCAAGTCTTCCCATCTCTACATGACAACTCATGTCAAGTCTTCCCATCTCTACATGACAACTCATGTCAAGTCTTCCCATCTCTACATGACAACTCATGTCAAGTCTTCCCATCTCTAGCTATTTCCTCTGAAACACGTACAAACAAAGTACTATAGTTTTACAAAATACAGAAACAGTGACAATAAACAGCAACGTTTCGACCAAAGGTATTTGTAAAACTATGACTGTTTGACATTTTCTGTTTATCAAGTTTTACTGCAGTCTTCTCCTATTTCGATATTCATAGCTATTTCCTCCAGCTCCCTCCAGCTTTATATTGTTTATCTCTGTCTCCAAATCTCATCTCCTTGTATTTCATGGTTATTTATTGATGTCAAGTGTTAATAATACTGTTATTTCTTTACGTTAAATTAAATTTATGTTATAATACAGGGTGTTCAACATAAAAGTAGCCCAATTTACAGGCTTTTATTAGTCAATTGGGTTACTTTTATCTTGAACACCCTGTATAACCTTGTTGTTACATGCTGTGTTTAAAAAAAATGAATTTGTCTTTATCTAGCAATACTGAAATAGTTCATAGTTCATAGTTCATATGTACGGTTCCAACTTCACTGCAACGGGTCACCCCATAATTGTTCCGTTCCTGTGCCAACAAAAATCACATGAAATGCTAACAACTGTCTCCTGTGTGAACTAATTCCAGAATCAAACAGCCGTACGGCCACAGAAAGCAAACCTGCACCTCATAAATGCATATGACCGTCGCTAAAGTGTCAACACAAAACTGTTCATAACTTGAATTGCAATTCATATCGAAAGGAACATCAATCACTACAAAATCCAGCTTTCTGCACACGCAATATCACTGCATACGGTAGATTGAGTCGGTTAATACTGAAATACGTGATTTGAGTGGTTAGATTTTAGGAATTTCCAATTAAGCTCAAAGGCCGTATTACTACAGGAGGCTATGGTCTATCCTTCATTTTTATACTCGTTTTCTTTTACCTTGTCATTTACAAAATGGTTATCACTTTTCTAAAATGAGAAAAGATTAGAATTCATTGTCAAAGCTTATGTTCAAGTGATGTGTTACCAAATAGAAATGATTGGGAATATATCGGTAGAACAAATTTAAAGACGTTCATTCTCATTGTTTATTCTATGTCTTTTATTTGTACAATCTTTTGATCTACATTTTGTAGTCTGTCAGTCAAACACACAGTCATGTACTCAGTCTCAACTTTCCAGTCTGTCAGTCAAACACACAGTCATGTACTCAGTCTCAACTTTCCAGTCTGTCAGTCAAACACACAGTCATGTACTCAGTCTCAACTTTCCAGTCTGTCAGTCAAACACACCCATGTATTTACTCTCAACTTTCCAGTCTGTCAGTCAAACACACAGTCATGTACTCAGTCTCAACTTTCCAGTCTGTCAGTCAAACACACAGTCATGTACTCAGTCTCAACTTTCCAGTCTGTCAGTCAAACACACAGTCATGTACTCAGTCTCAACTTTCCAGTCTGTCAGTCAAACACACAGTCATGTATTTACTCTCAACTTTCCAGTCTGTCAGTCAAACACACAGTCATGTATTTACTCTCAACTTTCGAGTCTGTCAGTCAAACACACAGTCATGTATTTACTCTCAACTTTCCAGTCTGTCAGTCAAACACACAGTCATGTATTTACTCTCAACTTTCCAGTCTGTCAGTCAAACACACAGTCATGTATTTACTCTCAACTTTCCAGTCTGTCAGTCAAACACACAGTCATGTATTTACTCTCAACTTTCCAGTCTGTCAGTCAAACACACAGTCATGTATTTACTCTCAACTTTCCAGTCTGTAAGTCAAACATACAGCCATGTATTTACTCTCAACTTTCCAGTCTCTCAGTCAAACACACAGTCATGTACTCAGTCTCAACTTTCCAGTCTGTCAGTCAGACACACAGTCATGTATTTACTCTCAACTTTCCAGTCTGTCAGTCAAACACACAGTCATGTACTCAGTCTCAACTTTCCAGTCTGTCAGTCAAACACACAGTCATGTATTTACTCTCAACTTTCCAGTCTGTCAGTCAAACACACAGTCATGTACTCAGTCTCAACTTTCCAGTCGGTCAGTCAAACACACAGTCATGTATTTACTCTCAACTTTCCAGTCTGTCAGTCAAACACACAGTCATGTATTTACTCTCAACTTTCCAGTCTGTCAGTCAAACACACAGTCATGTACTTACTCTCAACTTTCCAGTCTGTCAGTCAAACACACAGACATGTATTTACTCTCAACTTTCCAGTCTGTCAGTCAAACACACATCCATGTATTTACTCTCAACTTTCCAGTCTGTCAGTCAAACACACAGTCATGTATTTACTCTCAACCTTCCAGTCTGTCAGTCAAACACACAGTCATGTATTTACTCTCAACTTTCCAGTCTGTCAGTCAAACACACAGTCATGTATTTACTCTCAACTTTCCAGTCTGTCAGTCAAACACACAGTCATGATTACTCTAACTTTCCAGTCTGTCAGTCAAACACACAGTCATGTACTTACTCTCAACTTTCCAGTCTGTCAGTCAAACACACAGTCATGTATTTACTCTCAACTTTCCAGTCTGTCAGTCAAACACATCCATGTATTTACTCTCAACTTTCCAGTCTGTCAGTCAAACACAGTCATGTATTTACTCTCAACTTTCCAGTCTGTCAGTCAAACACACAGTCATGTATTTACTCTCAACCTTCCAGTCTGTCAGTCAAACACACATCCATGTATTTACTCTCAACTTTCCAGTCTGTCAGTCAAACACAGTCATGTATTTACTCTCAACTTTCCAGTCTGTCAGTCAAACACACAGTCATGTATTTACTCTCAACTTTCCAGTCTGTCAGTCAAACACATCCATGTATTTACTCTCAACTTTCCAGTGTATGAGTCAAACACACAGTCATGTATTTACTCTCAACTTTCCAGTCTGTCAGTCAGACACACACCCATGTATTTACTCTCAACTTTCCAGTCTGTCAGTCAAACACACCCAAGTATTTACTCTCAACTTTCCATTCTGTCAGTCAGACACACATCCATGTACTCACCACTAACTTTCAGTCTGTGAGTCAGACACACATCCATGTACTTACTTTCAACTTTCCAGTGTGTGAGTCAGACACACATCCATGTATTTACTCTCAACTTTCCAGTCTGTGAGTCAGACACACATCCATGTACTTACCACTAACTTTCTGTCTGTGAGTCAGACACACATCCATGTACTCACCACTAACTTTCCAGTCTGTGAGTCAGACACCTCAACTTTCCAGTCTGTGAGTCAGACACCTCAACTTCCAGTCTTTGAGTCAGACACACATCCATGTACTCACTCTCAACTTTCCAGTCTGTGAGTCAGAAACGCCCATGATCTCATTCTCAGTTGTCCAGTATGGGAGTCAAACACACCCATATTCACAAGCTCAACTTTCCAGTCTGTGAGTCCGAAACACCCGTGTTCACAATCTCAGCATTCCAGTGTGTGTATTGGTATGTGTGTGTAAGAAACATCCATGTTCTCGCTCTATGAATATTCACATACTATCCAAACACCACATCCATGATCCCACACTTAACTCTTCAACCCCACCTGACATTCAAATCAACATCATTATATTTATTTTTTCTTAGCTCATCACAAACGATTCTCCTTTCATTCCCTCTTATCCTTCTTATCAAGCTCAATACTCAACATAATTTACTTATCTCATTTTCATATTCTCAACAATGATTGTGTAGTCATACATTGCTTTTATACTGTTACATCTGAAGCGTTTATCCTTTTAGCTCCGAAGTGAATCCAATTAAAGTTTATCTATATTTAATTTGAACTGTCTACTTATTTGTCATAGTTTTCTTTTATGTTTGTTTAGGTAAACATTCTGTACATGTAGGAAAGCCAGTTCATAGTTCATAGTTCATAAGTACGGTTTCAACTTCACTTTCAACGGGTCACCCCATAATTGCTCCGTTCCTGTGCCAATGAAAATCACACGAAATGCTAACGACTGTGAAATGTTTCCTGTGTGAACTAATTCCAGAATGAAACAGCCGCGTACCGCCACAAAAAACAACATGCACCGCATAAAATGCATATGGCCGTCGCTAATGTAGCAACACAAAACTGTTCATCACTTGAATTGCAATTCTTGTCGAAGGGAACATCAATCATGACAAAATCCAGCTTTCTGCACTCGCAATATAACTGCATACGGCAGATTGAACTTGTTCGTCATAACCGCTGTCTGCCATTTTCTGAATACACACAACAAACGCACGGTTGACACAGCAAAAAGCCAGTGAAATTGTGGAATCCTGATATAGATTGTTTCGTCAAGTAATTGTTGAACTTTTTATTGTTTCGATTCTTATAAGAGCAAGAGTTAGCATTTTTGTTTCCTGTGCGTGGTGGCGCGTTTATTCTGTGGATATCAGTTTGAGGGATTTATTCAGGGCCGCACTGTGCTATGATACAGAGAGGCGACCGCATCAGGCGGTACCGTAAGACGGGCGGCATAAGCAGCAAAATCAAAATTACAATTGAAGGTTATTTTAAGGAAAAATCATTTAAGGGGCGGTATTTTGAAGACTAGCATCATACTGAGAAAATATATCACACGGTCCTGCATTCATTCACTATTTCTGATAGGGTAGGTCTATGATGGAAACTATTAAGTTTTAGAAGGATTCCTAATTTGCAGAAATGTTGATACATTGAGGAGGAAGATGATGTTGTCTACACTGATGGTTCTGTGATTTGGCACAGTCGGAGTGCATGGACATTTACGGTTAGAAGTAAACGAAGGTCATCAAAGTATTAAGTGACGCATATACGACATCTACCAGCAGCATGACTGTGGAGATCATGGCGGTGACAAAATCCCTGGAGTTGCTAAAAACTCAAGCATTCACTCGTGTAAGAATGTTTAGCGACACTATGAGCATGATACAGAAGATCAAGAACGGTTATGTATGAAGGCAGCGGATGCAATTGATACAAAATGCGACAATCCAGACGCTCACCTTCATTGTTATCCCAAGTTATTGTGAGCTGAAGAGCAATGAAAGAGCAGATGCACTGGCAGGCAATGCTACGATCAAGAATGGTCCTTCTATGGACACAAGAGACATCATCAACGCTCTAAGAGAAAGCACACGCTCTGAAGATGTCAACGACACTGGCAGGCAATGCTGCGATCAAGAATGGTCCTTCTATGGACACAAGTGGCATCATCAACGCTGTAAGAGAAAGCACGCCGCCTGAAGATGTCAACGACACTGGCAGGCAATGCTAGATCAAGAATGGTCCTTCTATGGACACAAGTGGCATCATCAACGCTGTAAGAGAAAGCACGCGCTCTGAAGATGTCAACGACACTGGCAGGCAATGCTACGATCAAGAATGGTCCTTCTATGGACACAAGCGACATCATCAACGCTCTAAGAGAAAGCACACGCTCTGAAGATGTCAATGAAGAAGATCAAGGGTATTATCTATCTCGCTTGCGTAAGCTGTGTATACCGATAGATCCGACAGGATGGGAAAACCATGAGAGAAACCCCAGTAGATATATCAACTAACACTAAACTATAGTTGTTAGTCTAAACCAGCGGTTATCAAAGTAGGCGGTACCGCCCCCAGTGGGCGGAGAGCGTTCTAGGGGGTGATAGTGGGTTCAGAAGAATAGGTTGGTGGCTCCTTAAAGAAAAAATTAATAATAAATAAATAAATTTTTTCGTGATTTTACGATTGAATAATCATTTAAAATTTGAATTCTGCATTTTAATTAATCTTATGCCCGTCTTACACGATCCATTTGTTCATCAATGTTCTATTTCTTGCATATAATTATTTGAAAATTGACCATGTATGACATAAATATATATCAATTTTCTATGTCCAAGAGAAAATAGAGCATGTATATATGTATATATATATATATATATATATATATATATATGCCCGTCTGCCCAGCGTATTCGTAGCGCGTTGGACTACGGTGACTATCCCTCTGTGCGTGCGGGTTCAATTCCGCGGGATGGCAGAAAAAGCCACAGATTCCCCAGATTTACGGTGTTCGTGGCCCGAACCGAAGGGTTACGATGTCCATGGCACCGAGCCGAAGAGCTGAAAAGCTCAAGTGCTTCTGGATCGGGAAAAAAAATATATATATATATTGAGCGAATCGCCCAGGACTGAGCGGTATGTAGAAATTACTTGCAGGCATATGTAACATATAATAAGTACGAGAGAAATATATTTATAGATATAATGTATGTTATTCTGTATGTTTAAGTTGATGATGTTGATATCAACCGACCTATTTATTATCAGTTTGTTTACACATGTGTGATGAACAACGTAAAAGCGCCCTGACAGGTTGCAGGTGGCACTGACATGAGTTCAACCAAGTAGTCTCCCTGTTGATAAACATGTCTTGAAAAGATGTACTTAACTTTTCTAATGTTTTATCGTCAGGTGTCAGCAACCGACCCAGAATGTGGCACCAACTCTCCTGTTATCTACAGGATGGTTCAGACTCTGGCCCCACCTAAAGAGTTCAGGGTGGACCCCACCTCAGGGGCCATCTGCATCCAATCAGAGCTGGACTTCGAGGTTACTAAAAGTTACCAGTTTCAAGTGGAGGCTGTGGACACTGGTCAGATATGTATTACATATTTAATTCGTATTGATATTTATAAATCTAAAAAAAAATGTATTATTCTCTCAATCTTTTTCTCTCTTTTTCTTTGTCTCTCTCATTCTCTATCTGTGTCTCTTTCTTTCTTTTCCACTCTTTTTCTCTCCCATTCTTAGGCTTTTTCTTTCTATTGTTTCTCTATTTCTCGAACTATCTTTCTTTGTTTCTCTTCTTTCTCTTCTCTCACTTCTCTTGTGTTCTCTTTTTTAAAAACTTATTTTTCTCTATATCTCACTTTGTCTTTCTTTCAGTCTCTTTTTTCTCTCACTCTTGTTCTGTTTTCGTGTTTTCTTCTTTATTACTACCATAGTTTGGCTTTATCTCAAAATATTCTGTATATATATATATGTATTGTTTCTGCGCTCTTTCTACATTTATTCATCTCTTTCTTTTCACTTTCTCTTTCTTTCTTTTCCATATCTTTCTCTCATTCTTCTTTTCTCTCGTTCTCTTTATGTCTTTCTCTCTACAATACTTTTGCATTACAGAGAGACAAGTAGACAGACAGACACGGATGGACGGTTAATGGAGCATGTGATGTACAATGTACCTTAATGTAACATTGAATTTAATCTCAGATGGCTGATTGCAAGGCGTAGTTCAAATCGAGATACGGACGTTAACGTACCATCCAAGTCAACTTCGAATTATATCCTATAAAGATGGCTGGTTCGAGCATGGTCATGGTTACCACAATCTAGGATAGAGACTTTCATTGAACCGTTTCACACCATAACAGAGGCAACGAAGGGATATTTTGATATAACACTGCATGGTGAGACAAAGCATGTTATATTTTAACATTTAGTTTTAACTTCAGGGATGAGACAGAATGTTATATTTTAACTTTGTTTTAACTTCAGTGAGACAACAATGTAATTAACCAGGTGGACAACCTTCAGGTGAGACAATGCAATGTTATATTTAACTTCAGGTGAGACAAAGCAATGTTATATTTAACTAGTGAGACAAATGTTATATTTAACTTCAGGTGAGACAAAGCAATGTTATATTTTAACATTTAGTTTTAACTTCAGGTGAGACAATGCAATGTTATATTTTAACATTTAGTTTTAACTTCAGGTGAGACAATGCAATGGTATATCTCAATTGCTAAGGACGTATATATATACGTTTTTCTCATTCACTTCTAAAGACGCTTTTAAACGTCTGTTATTATCTTCTCTGTGGGCTAAAGACGTGTTAACACGTTATACATTGCTACTGTCACTGCTATAGGCGTACATTCACGTTTGTGACCTAGAAACATAGAGTAGCTATTTTAGCTCAGCCTTCAGAAAGTATGTAGCAGCGAAAGGGTTAATTTTAACACAGGTGAGACAAAGCAATGTTATATTTCAATATTTAATTTAAATTCAATTATCAAACAATAATTAGAGATCAGGTTATGGAGCCAAGGGAAGACAAAGAAAGAGATGGATAGACAATATCAAGACCACACTAAATAAACTCGGATATAACACAATGGCGACTAATTTGGCCCTGGAACGCAAATTAAAGCTTAACACCCCTACGCTTAACGGCCAGAATGGATACACAACTCCATCATCCCTCTCGGGAAAGACAATTGACAATTTAACACAGGTAATACAATGGTATGGTCTCAGTGCAGGATTAGCTCTATAGCATAAGTAGCAAATGCTACATGCCCCGTGTTTCTAGAGACTTCGCGCCTATAGCAGAAAATGTTTAGCTTGTAAAACTATCAAGCAAGATGTGGATGACATCTCAAATAATATGGATCAAAAGATAGTGTCGTAATCAGGCGTACAGTCTAGTTCGAAGATAAGCTATAAATTGGAGTATTGACCATTTATGGAACATGAATTCTAGAACGTTTGCAAGCGGAGAACATTTTGTTTCGACATTAAAGCATATACAAAGTGAGTTAAGTGATATGATGGAACAAGATCGTCTAAATAATCTCACCTTAATGAACATTGAATGTAATTTACTTAGAGAAATTGATTTGTCTAGTGTTATCTCTAAATTTGTCACATTCTTCTTTTGTTGTCACACTGCTACCAGGTTGTTGCCCAGTGTCGTGGTTTTCTGTTTTTATTCTGGTGGCTTGTGTGATTGTTATCTTTGCTCTTTCACAGGATTCTGCTACGCCATCTAACCATCTTTTCCGTGGTCTTCCTCTTGCCTTCTTTCCCGATGTTCTGTTGTAGAAGACTCTGTATACTGTGGAGTTTGGATGCATTCTTATTAAGTGGCCAAACCACTTCATTCTTTGTTTATCTATGTAATTCAAGCACGGTTTTGTGCCAACTTTCTTCTTATGCTGATGTTGGTGATTCTGCCTTTTCTTGTGTTGTTGGTAACTTTTCGCAGGCAACGCATTTCACATGTAGTTATTTTTTGTGACTGCGTTTTGCTCAATGTCCATGTTTGGCTCTGTAACACAAAGTAGGTATAAAAATGCTGTTGATCATCTGTTGCTTAGCTTCCTGTAAAATTTTTGGGTGCCTTAACAATGGGGCTAGCTGGTAGGTTACAGCATTTGCTTTTGTACTCTAGCCTCTATCTCTCTATTTGCTCACATTAAATCGAGACAAGTTTGTTTGTAAAAGTTGTGTTTTATTTTGTTAGCATACAAAACCTAGGGCCTCTTGGTAACATTTGCTACAGGCCCGCGCTGGCTAAATCCGGGACTGTGTGGTCTAATTTAACATTTTATTTTAACTAAGAATAAGGAGCTTTATAAATTAGGAAATAATCTTTATCATATTTATAAGAAAAGTATATTCTATTGATTGATTGATTGATTGTTAGGAACATCATCATTTCCCTTTCGGTGATGTTTTTTTTTTTTTCAATCCAGAAGCACTTGAGCTTTCAGCTCTTCGGCTCGATGCCATGGACATCGTAACCCTTCGGTTCGGATCCACGAACACCGTAAATCTGGAGAACCTGTGGCTTGTCTGCCAATCCGCGGAATTGAACCCACACACACAAAGGGATAGTCACCCGTAGTCCAACGCGCTACGAACACGCTGGCAGGCGGGCAATCGGTGATATATGCAGTGGCGGCTCGTGATCATTTTTGTTGGTGGGGCCAGACAGATATTTACGAAAAAATCATGGTTTCGGTTAGGATATATTTTAATGCATAAAATAATAAAAACACGTTACATCTTATTTTTGGTGGGGCTCGACTCCACTGTATATATATATATATAATGACCGTGGATGCTTCGATTGTTTGTTTTACACAGGAAGATTTCACTGGGAGTGCACGAACTTTATAGCAGCGGGAAGAGTTCCTGAAGTAATTTTTAAAATTGTAAATAAAAATCAATTTTTATGATAATCATTTTAATTAATTTTGCACAGGCTGCGGATTTACATCTTACTTTTGTCGTTATTTGAACTGATAATGGTACATTTATCTGCCCAACTTGTACAAGTTGTAACGTCGGTCTCCGATAGGACCAGAAACTGGATTTCACATCCTTAAGTAAAGTGAAAAAACTCAATCGATCCGCGAAGCGAACAAACTGATCGATTATCGATCAAGCGAGAGTAGAACATCTTACATCCTCGCGACCGAGACGCATGAAAGGAATACTCGATAAATGTCTCATATATCATTAAACCTATACTACATATACAGTCTTACTCTTTCCCATAGGCTCTATCTCATTGAAGAAAGCTTTACCAGAGCATGAAGGCATATTCAATTTGAGAATTCTAGCTACTGACGGTGGCGGGATGACGTCTCCAGAACTGGCATTGGTCACAGTAAGCGTCATCAGTGGATTAGTTCATCCGCCAATTTTTACCCCGACGATATATAACTTTACTATCAATGAAGATGCAGCATTAGGACATGTTGTAGGGCAAGTACAAGCCAGCTTAGATGACACAGGAAGCAATATGGGTAAGAGATGTGTATGTCTGTACATGTTTAATTATGACATTTTTTAAATAAATTTACTTAACTCTTACAATACGCGTACGAAAACCGCCTTTTTACGCACTGTTTTTGAGGAACAAATTTTACGACAAAGGTGTCCTTACAAAATTTGTTATAACTTTCTTGTATTCAACAACAGATACAAACTGCATACACCAAAGTGTGCGCAATTGAAAGATCTATTACAAACATCCACTTGCTGTATTTGAATTTTAAAAATACACTTAAAGCATTAAATGTATTTAGGAAGTTAAAACAAGTGGTTAGAATCATATGGTCCGTGAAGTGGCTTTTCGTAAAATGGGAACTAACTATATGGTCTGTCAGGTGGCGTTTCGTATTGTAAGTGTGTATGTAGACTCTAGTTGGTGGCGTCTGTGGCTTAGGGGATATTGACTCGGTCTATTAACCCCGACGTTCTATGTTCGAATCACGCTGCGGACAGTTGCACATTGTTTCGCGTGGATTTTTATAAAAGGTCGATGGCACCACCCGTTCAGAAAGCAATGGCAAACTACTGAACGTAATAATGCCTAGAAAAATGACAAACAGCGTTAAAAAGCTGGGGTTGATTCGCAAAGTCCTGTAAAGGATATGTAATTAACTTTTAGACTCTAGTTAGCATGTAATGAATACAACATAAGAATGAACATCGACAAAATCGAAGTAATGGTATTCGCCAGAGAGGGAAAACACTACCAATATCTCCATCGACAATCGCCCTTTAAAGCAAGTAAAAGATTTCACATACATGGGCATAATTTTTTCAGCAAATGGAAGAATAACTAATGAAATTCAACACAGATACAACAAAGCAAATCAAATGATAGGACAAATGGTGCCAATTTTAAGATGCAAACATGTCACCATGAACACAAAAGAGCAATGTTCAACACAATCTTTCTCCTCACATTATGTTACCAGTGCCAAACCTGGACGCTGACAACAAACGATAGAAGAAAACTAGTCACAACAGAGATGAAGTGTCTACGCATAATGATGGGTGTAACAAGAAGAGACCGGTTGAGAAATGAAGACATCAGGGAAAAAGCGGGTACAACATCAGTACTAGACTTCATCAAGAAACAACAAATTAAATGGTTCGGTCACGTAAGCAGATTACCATCAGACAGTGCACCTCAAAGAGCAATGCTGCTCCGATACAATGGGTACAAAGCAAAAGGCCGGCCACGCAAAAGATGAACTCAGAGATAACAGAGGCGACGAAGACACTACGAAGCGTACACAAGGGAGTGTTTTAGAAATCTCTTCTTGACCATGATGCTGTGAGGCAAACAGGATTCGAGAAAGGGAAGAAAAAGAAGACTTATTACGTATGGTTGTGAGACATGAGCCATAGACAGAGAAGATCATCAATGTCTTTGAATGCATATGTTACAGAAGAGTACTTAGAATACCATGGAAAGAGAAGAGAATAAATACTTCTGTTCTGCAACAGCTTGATATTAAAGAGAGTTGGTTATTAAAGAATATAAAAACAAGGACAATGAAATATTTCGGACGCATTAAACGGCATGAGCACCTGGAGAAGATAATTCTAGAAGGAATGGTGCCTGGAAGAAGAGCGAGAGGAATACTTAGACGACGATGGGTGGATGATATCACTGACGAGATGAGGATGACAGCTGTTGGCGCCGGGAATCTTGCACAGAATAGAGTTTACCTTGGCTTCTGTCAGGGAAACCAAGTTCCAGAAGGGACTAACTACTTGATGATGAATTTACGTAGAAAGTTTATATGTAAAGTTTACTTGTATCTTATCTTAAGATGTGGTGGAGTGTGGTTGTGGTTTGGTATCGTAAGTACCAAAATCAAAATACACTTTGAACCATTCAATAATTAAACATCTTTACACAACGCTTTTCTATATTGTTCTATGTTATTCCGATATTGATTTAGACGATTTATGATTTGTACATTTATCCAGAATGCCCTGGTATCGCCTACCACAGAGAGTCACACAGAAAAAGTATAATGAGTACAAAGAAAGAGGAAGACCACGCAAAAGATGGAGCGACAGCATCAAGAACAGCCTTACGAACATGAATATCAGCTTACAAAGTGCCTTAAAACAAGCACACACAAGATCACTACGTTTCACCCCAACACTTTTTTTAAAGAAGTCAATGGTGGAAGAGAAAAAGACGAAGATATTTAAGGGGCGGAATTTTGAAGACTTGCATTATACTGAGAAAATATACTGCACGGGATTACAATAACCAATAATAATAATTCCTCTCGTACCGTTATACGTTACATAGGGCCTGCAAGTAATTTCTCCATACCGCTCTATCCTGGGCAACTCGTTCAATCTCCTATGGATCTGAAACCGATATTTCCTGCCTCTCTCAGCAAAGTTCATTTCAGGGTCTCTTTAGGTCGACCTCTCTTTCTTGAACCCTTTGCATCCCACTTCAATGCCTGCTTTGATATTCGTTGATCATTTCTCCTCATGGTGTGCCCAACATATCTCCATCTTCTCTTCTTATAACAGTTGTCACTAGTGGTTGACCAGACATATCTCTGATTTCATCACTTCTTTTGAATTCGTTCCATTTTATATTCATTATTTTTCGCAGACATCTATTATCAAATGCATTCAACTTGCTTTCTATATCTTTAGTCATTTTCCAACTCTCACTGGCATATGTTAGGATTGATACAACTTGCTTTCTATATCTTTAGTCATTTTCCAACTCTGCTGGCATATGTTAGGATTGATACAACTTGCTTTCTATATCCTTAGTCATTTTCCAACTCTCGCTGGCATATGTTAGGATTGATACAACTTGCTTTCTATATCTTTAGTCATTTTCCAACTCTCGCTGGCATATGTTAGACCATTAACCAATAACAACATTTATTTAGAAGAACTATATTTGAAGTTTAAAAAGAATGTTTTAAAACAAAAATATTGTTTATTTTCAGAAATAATATATTCAAGTTTGTTCCAAACTGAGGATTGGTTTAGGATAGACAGTCATACAGGTTACATCTATACCAACCACAAGCTGGACAGAGAGTTGTATCCCTTTGTTGTACTCAGCATTCAAGCACAAGCTAGTTTTCCACCTGTTTATACAATAGCTCAGGTAAGATAGGCCACAGTTAACACTAATATTAAACCGTATAACTGACCAGGGAAACCCTGACCTAATTTGACTTGGGGGTGGATTTTATATATCTTTTATATGCTCGCCTTCCCAGCGTGGTCGTAGTGCGTTGGACTGCGGGTGACTAGCCCTCTGTGAGTGCGGGTTCAATTCCGCGGGCTGGCAGAAAAGACACAGGTTCCCCAGATCCGTAGCACCGAACCGAAGGGTTACGATGTCCATGGCACTGAGCCGAAGAGCTGATAGCTCAAGTGCTTCTGGATCGGAAAAAATATATATATATTCTTTGATAGAACATAGGAAAACCTTGACTTAGCACGTTGTGTTGATTTTAAAATGTATTCTTCTATATACAACTAATCTGGAATGCGAGGTTACGTGACGGTTGTGATCTTATTTCCTCGAATTTTTACCTGTGTCCGCTTACCGTTTGAATTTATAGTTGGTTGTGGATGGGCTAAATAAGGCAGTATATTTCCAGGAAAGAGTTAATTCTGTTAGTGATTTAGCACCGTGTGAGTTGTTCCCAGTAGCAACGTTAGGGCGTAAAACATGGACATTTAACAAGGAAGTGAATTTCTAAAAGCAGCATCAATTCGCAGAATTATATTCATCTTCGTTCCAGGATACATGGATGTCCATGGCAATGAGAGAGCAGACAGTCTAGCTGGCTCTACCTCTATATCGGAAGCCACCTAATGGATAGTGGTGATATGTTGAACTCCCGCATAGAGTGTGGCCACAAAGAGTTAATTTAAACCATAGATTCCCAAACTTTTTGGCCCACCGCCCACTTTGCACAACATAAACTTTGTAACGCCCACACCGCCCACTTTGCACAACATAAACTTTGTAACGCCCACACCGCCCACTTTGCACAACATAAACTTTGTAACGCCCACACCGCCCACTTTGCACAACGTAAACTTTGTAACGCCCACACCGCCCACTTTGCACAACATAAACTTTGTAACGCCCACACCGCCCACTTTGCACAACATAAACTTTGTAACGCCCACACCGCCCACTTTGCACAACGTAAACTTTGTAACGCCCACACCACCCACTTTGCACAACATAAACTTTGTAATGTCCCCCCACCACATTATAACAGTTTGCCAACACCCCAACATATATCTCAAAGAGAAAATAGAACATGTATATTAAAAGGTTAAAAACCTTAAAATATACATGCTCTATTTTCTTTGACATAGAAAATTGATATATATTTCTGTCATACATGGTAAATTTTCAAATGATTATGTACATGAAATAGAAAATTGATGAAATAATGGATCGTGTAAGATGAGCATGAGATGAATTTAAATGCAGAATTAAATTTTAAATGATTATTCAATCGCAAAATCACGAAAATAATTTATTTAAAAATACTTATTATTAATGTCCTTTTTAAGGAGCCACCGATCCCTAATCGCATGAACAACCCCCAAATTCTTCTGAACCCACTATCGCCCCCACCCCATAAAACGCTTCAGCGCCCACTGGGGGCCGATACCGCCCACTTCGGGAACGCTGATCTAAACCAATCCACGTCAAATGCTAAATTACAAGAGCTTGGATTCAAGATTGGCCAGATACGAATGGAAGTCTCTCAGGGTAGCCTTACTTGTGAAAAATAGGACAAGACGAGGATGGATATATATACATATCTTTTCATTTCTGTTCAACCAGTTCTCATTGTTTACATTTCTTAATGTATATGCTTGCTCAGGTATTGATTCATTGTAAGGTATATATGTCATGAAATGGCTAAGCAGTTCAGGAGACAGTGTGTGAAAATCCGGATCGCATATTTCATTTAACGAGTGCTTGTCCCCAAAGAAATCACAACCATTATTACTTAGCTACGAAATGTGTAGTGCCAGTCTCTCGGTATTATTAAAAATATAAAAGTAAAATTTAAAATATTGAGAGCATGCATTTTCCCAGTTGCTACTTATGGTTGTGAATCATGGACTATTACACAAAAATTAAGAACGAAAATCCAGCCCTTCGAAACTAAATGCTACAGAAAGATCCTACGAATACCATGGACAGAAAGAAGAAAGAACACTGATGTCCTGAAAGAACTAAATGTTAAAGAGAATTGGCTGATAAACAACATACTATACAGAAAAATTACATACTTTAGTCATATCAAGCGTCACGATGGCTTGGAAAGAACAATACTAGAGGGCAGGGTCCCTGGGCGCAGAGGCAGACCAAGAAGAAGATGGCTACAAGATATTAAAGAAACCATGAATATGACCATCCACGAAGTGGGTGAACTGGCTAGAGACAGAGTGAATTTCAGATGTGCTGCAAAGAGAGCAACGTCCTATGAAGGATACGCACCTTGATGATGATGAGTCTCTCAGCAGATGACGAACCATGTGTGCGGAGAGGGACCGAGCTAACTGAGAAAACCGTGTAATAAAGTGAATCCTTCAGATCCCCTTTGATTCATTCCTACTAGTTTGTCTCCCCTATCATTTCAAAGTTAATATAATATTGAAGAATACACTGTAACATTTGATTTAAAGGGATGTAATTCATTTGATCATATCTAATAATATTTGTCTAATCTCCAAGTTTACAAACAAGACAATTTGCAAGAAAGAACTAGAAATCAGATAGTCTTCTATGAAGATAACAGTGAATGGACCTTTGATGGGGAGATATCAAATATATTCTTCAAATGATAACATGCAACTTCAAAGTTATTTCATCTTCATAGTCTGAAAATACTTTCTTCACAATCGTTAAACATCTCAGATAACGTGTCCACTTTCTATAAAGTTGGTATCTTGATATTTATGTCAGTGTTCAAAGTTGATTAATCAGTATAGAAATGTATCCTTATTCTCTGGGTAAACATTGATAGTTTTCTGTGACGCTCCCAAGAAGCGTAATCTAGTCCAAATTCAAGCTACTTTATCTGTTGGCGTTGTTTGAAGTTCCGCATTTTAAGAAAGTGGGGCTGGTTAAATTCTGGCTCATTTCTGGAGTTCTTGTCTTAGTTTTTTTTCTTTCTGGAAAGGCATATATTTCTTTTTGGCTGAAATCGGATGCACGTGTCCAAAACGTGTAGAAGTCTATGCGTTTAGGGGTCTACCAAACCAATGTGCAACGTATACATGTTCTTGGGAAAGATCAAACATATCACAAAGAATGATTAAAATTGGTCGTAAAGAACGAACACAAAGAAGAAGATATATTTCTTTGGTTTATTGGTTATTGGTTATTGGTTGAACTGACGTCATTGCACTCCGGGCAGACCAATAGGTGCTCAGTCTCCCCAACAGATATCGAAGAGTATGCATACCGATGGTTCCTGTGGCTCGCTGATTAAACACACCTCTCACTCTGCCTGTTAGGCATCCAGTTCGACTTGAACAACGGGTGACTCCAAACTACTTAAATCGCTTGATCGATTCAACATCGATTTTAGTGTCCTCATCCAACAGAGAGTCTCGAAGAGACCGAAGAATATCCCCTTATCCATCTTCAACTCCCCAACAATCGATGCTGTTGATGCAAGCCTGTCCGCTCTCTCATTACCGTAAACACCCGCATGCCCAGGACAGTATATCCACGTAAGCCGCTGGAGGTTAGAAACTTCTATAGACGACATCCACTCATACCGAAACCTGGCCTTCTGGATCTTGTGAAGCATCGACTGAGAGTCAGATACAACAACGGCCCCAGTAAAGGAAGTCCCAGAAATCCAATGGAGGGCAGCAGTACCGGCCTCAACCTCCATCCTCATACTAGAAGTAGTTGTCCTGTATGCCCCACTTCGCTCTGCAACAACCCTACCGTGCGCATTAGCCAAGAAACCCCAGCCGGATTTCTCACCACGTTGAACCGACCCATCGGTATATACAACAACATCATCCCTTGCATTATCTTCTATCAGCTGCTTAACTGCGAGATCAGCTTTCATGTTGCCTCAATCTCTACATTCTCTTCCAAGAGTAATGATAACGTTGAGATAGTTCATCATGCTACCATCTGTTGGGATCCATTCTTCCCTTTTGGTAGAGTCGCAACCGTAGTCACCTGGCCAATTCTCCGAATGCTGCCCACCAATTCCATGCACAGACTTCCAGATTCAATTATTTGAAGCATATTCATCGAGTCTGATAATCGTATGGGTTACTTGTTGGTCAGCCACTCATGACAGATTACCTGTTGGTCAGTCACCCATGACAGATTACCTGTTAGGTCAGCCACCCATGACAGGTTACCTGTTGGTCAGTCACCCATGACAGATTACCTGTTAGGTCAGCCACCCATGACAGGTTACCTGTTTGTCATTCACCCATGACAGGTTACCTGTTAGGTCAGCCACCCATGACAGATTACCTGTTAGGTCAGCCACCCATGATAGGCTACCTGTTGGTCAGTCACCCATGACAGGCTACCTGTTGGTCAGTCACCCATGACAGGCTACCTGTTGGTCAGTCACCCATGACAGGCTACCTGTTGGTCAGTCACCCATGACAGATTACCTGTTAGGTCAGCCACCCATGATAGGCTACCTGTTGGTCAGTCACCCATGACAGGCTACCTGTTGGTCAGTCACCCATGACAGGCTACCTGTCTGTCAGTCACCCATGACAGGCTACCTGTTGGTCAGTCACCCATGACAGGCTACCTGTTAGGTCAGCCACCCATGACAGGCTACCTGTTGGTCAGTCACCCATGACAGGCTACCTGTTGGTCAGTCACCCATGACAGGCTACCTGTTAGGTCATTCACCCATGACAGAGTCCTGGAGGCAGTGGCTATCAATCAAACAATAAAACCCCTAATTAAATTGTTTTTAAAAACAATTATATCTGCAGTCCAAGAAGTCTGAATTTCTTCTCTTCTGTAGTAAACTTTGCTTGATAAATGTATTTAAATGGAAACAGAACACCGATGGTGGGAAAAGCACTGTGCATGTAAATAAAACTGTCACCTGGATCTTCCTGTGTAAGAAAGTCAACGTAACACACCTGGTTACTTCAAAAACAAATAATGGCGAAACACGTACCAACAAAGTACTGTAGTTTTACAAAATACAAAACAATAACAATACACAGCAACGTTTCGATCAAAAGGTCTTTATCAAGCAAAGGATGCAACATTGCTATTTTTTTGTATTTAATAAAACTACAATACTTTGTTTGTACGTGTCTCACCAATGCTTAATAGTTTTACTGCTATTTTAAAAAAAAAATATTTTAAAATCCTGATGGTTTTATTTAGAACTTAAGGTATGAAGTCCCTGTTACTTTAGATCAGCGTTTCCCAAAGTGGGCGGTCTGCCTCCCAGTGGGTGCTGAAGCGTTCTATGGGGGCGATAGTGGGTTCAGAAGAATTTGGAGGGTGTTCAGACGATTAAGGATTGTTGGCTTCTTGAAGAAGAAATTAATAATAAGTATTTTTAAATAAATTATTTTCGTGATTTTAGGATTGAATAATCATTTAAAATTTGAATTCTGCATTTTAATCTGTCTTACGCAATCCATTAAAAATCAATTTTCTATTTCATGTATATAATTATTTGAAAATTGACCATGTATGACAGAAATATATATCAATTTTCTATGTCAAAGAGAAAATAGAGCATGTATATATGTGGGAGGGGCGTTGGCAAACTGTTATAATGTGGAGGGGGCGTTACAAAGTTTATGTTGTGCAAAGTGGGCGATGGGCCTAAAAAGTGTGGGAATCTGTGCTTTAGATTGTCAGGCTTGTATGTGCAGGCGGTAGGAGGGCCATTTTCTTTCTTCACGTGAGGTACATCGAGTGGAGGACTGAACACACACCCCACCTGTGTACTATTCGAACCGAGCACACCAAACATTATACTAATCCGTCGCACCATGGTTATTAGATATAGAAGTGTAATGATGATGTTGCAATCAATCAAACAATCAATCAATCAATCATGCAATAAACTAATAAATCAATATAAATGTTGACAGAACATCAATAATTTTTGTGTTGTTTCCTAGATTAACGTGACGATTCTTGACGTAAACGACAACAGGCCAGTCTTCCCTGATACAGCAATGCTAGAACTAGACGTCTGGGAAGATGAACAGGTAGGTACAGCTCTTTACATCGCTCGTGCAAGTGACCCAGATGTCGGAGATAATGGAACCATCACTTACAGATTCCATAACCAACATAGAAATACTTTTTCTATTGATGCACATACAGGAGAAATTACTTTAGTAAGGCCTCTTGACTTTGAGCGCATTCAAGAATATTTGCTAGTCGTTGTTGCAGAAGATCAAGGCAATCCCGTCATTCTTAGTTCTAATATGACCTTGACAGTCAAGGTGAAGGATGTGAATGATAACGCCCCCAAGTTTAGCCAGATTTTGTACGAGTTTTATGTCCCAGAAAATGCTGAAGCTGGGTACCCTGTTGGTACAGTCTCAGCGGATGATGCCGATTCCAATCACAATAAAAGACTTTCATTCCATCTTATGAACAACGTTCACGATTCTGTGTTTGGGATTTCTTCTATTGATGGTGCTTTATGGACACGGGTAAGTTTAGATAGAGAGTTCCACGAGATCTATGAGTTGATCGTTCAGGCTGTTGACCACGGAAGCTCTACCCAACTATCCTCATCCGTACTTATCAGAATTATCGTCACAGACATCAACGACAACCAGCCTGTCTTTTCTAGAGAAGAATACCAATTCTACATCATGGAAAACCTTCAAATCAATAGTCTTGTAGGAAACGTCAAGGCCGTAGATCTGGACACTGGAATAAGTGGACAAGTTCAATACTTCTTTCCAAGACCCCAAAATATATTTTCAATAAATTCACAAAATGGTGAGATTCGAACTCAGACCTCGTTGGATAGGGAGCTTATAGAAGAACATTTTGTTACTGTTTATGCATCAGATAAGGGTGACATTCCTATGACAGCAGTTGTAAACGTCAGGATTGTTGTA
Organism: Arion vulgaris; assembly: GCA_020796225.1. Taxonomy (NCBI): domain Eukaryota; kingdom Metazoa; phylum Mollusca; class Gastropoda; order Stylommatophora; family Arionidae; genus Arion; species Arion vulgaris. Next base: position 6,062,445 of record CM036776.1, read on the forward strand.
CTGGATGACAACGATAATGAACCAACATTTCTGAAAACTATACCATTCGAAGTGAATATTTCTGAGAACAGAGAGAGAGGGACAGAAGTGATCACGCTGACGGCTGTAGATCCTGATGAAGGAGTGAATGCCGTTATCACATATTTCTTTGACAAAGGTGAGGAAACTCTATTTTAACTTTTTTCCCCTAATTAAGAGTAGCTAGTTTTGTTGTCAAAGTTGAGTATTAATTCTCACATTCTTCTTCTTCTTCACTGCCACCATTTACTTCTTTATATATAGATGCTAAGGGTGTGGGAGGTGTAATGACGTTGTGTTTGCTTGCTACAATGCATTTTGTAAGCTCTAACCTCCAGCGGCTTACGTGGATATACTGTCCTGGGCATGCGGGGTTTACGGTAATGAGAGAGCGGACAGGCTTACATCAAAGAGCATCGATTATTGTGGAGTTGAAGATGGGTATTGGGGATATTTTTCGATCTCTTCGCGAGTGTCTGTTGGATGTGGACACTAAAATCGATGTTGAATCGATCAATCGATTTAAGCAGTTTGGAGTTACCCGTTGTTCAAGTCGAACTGGATGCGTGAGAGGCAGAGTGAGAGGGGTGTTTAATCAGCGAGCCACGGGAACCATCAGTATGCATACTCTTCGATATCTATTGGGGGAGACTGAGCACCTATGGGTCTGCCCGGAGTGCAATGATGTCAGTTTAGTAACCAATAACTTTGTAAGCTAATATTCCTTTTCTTTAGGCTGTTCTTGGTGAGGTCGGTCAATGATTTGTGTGGTCTTCCTCTTCGTCTGTACTCATTATATTTTTTAGTGTGCTTCTCTGAGGTAGACGATACCACAGTATTTATTATTATTTGAAGTACTTCAACGTTTCAACTTGACTTCCATCGTGAGCATGCTCAGCAGTAGAAGACTAAGATGGTTAGGGTGTGTGAGAAGAAAGTACGAAAACCGTCAACCACATTAAATGTTGTTTTGTGAACGAATTTTCGAAATTTTCTGTATGGAGCGGAGACATGGAGAACAAATAATTGGAACAGCAAAAATTGCAACGTGCATCAATAGACGGCTGGCCAGGATACTCCATCTACGATGGTATTACATGATCACAAACAGGGAACTGCGATAGAGCGGAACATCGGCAAGTGGAACAAGAGATAAGGAGCAGAAGGTGGCGATCGATAGGACACACTCATAGGAAGCCTCCTGACAGCATCTCGAGGCAAGTCTTCCGATGGAACCCCAGGGTAACAGGTAAAGGAAGACAAAGAAACAACTTGAGGCGGGAGATGGAAACATAATGCAAGCAAATGAGGAGAGATTGAAGAGATCTGGATCCGGTGGCCCTGGATAGAATGGCTTGGAGAGCCTGGTTTGCGAACCTTTCCTTCCCTATAATATTTTGCTTCACAGTATCATATAGAACGTATTTATAGAACGGGTTTTATGTGCACTTCATTAATATTATCTTTCCGCCCGAGTGGTTACCGGGCCCAAATTTAGGGTGTAAAAATAGAACCACTGTTACCTGCCACGCATGTCCTAAAAGGCGAGTTAGGAGGTTTGGATGAAATCGGATGCATGTGTGTGCCAGGGAATGCTAACCCGAAACAAATGCTGGCAGAAAACGGATGCACCAGGCTATAAGACGCATAACATGGTGCAACGACCCCTCTCAATGAGGAATGGGTTAACGGATTCTTTCTATCGCCAATCTGCCTCGGAGATTTAGCCACGTAGTAAGAATGCCAGACCTACCATGACGAGAGTGACCAAAACTTACTGCGGAAGAGGTCGGCACAAACGGGGAAGCAGAAATCATTGGAATTATATCCTACAGAAGTGCCCCCAGTATGAAGACTTGAGACGAAAGTGGTGGCCCACTTACACTAGTGTCCAAGACAAACTGTATGCGCATGGCTGGATAATCTGCGGCAGAGCGGCTGCTTTATTAGAGAATCCTAAATCCCAATCTAGTGAGAACGCAGAAGACAAACTGTATTGCGTGACTGATAATCTGAGGCAGACGGCTGCCTTTATTAGAGAATCCTAAATCCCAATCTAGTGAGAACGCAGAAGAAGAAGAAATATTATCATTCAATGCTTCTTGTTATTTGTGTGGTCCAACTTTTGCGTGGAATAAACCCAACAAATGCACCCATCTACTGTAAGTTCAGTTATATTGTTGTAACAGTTTTCGCTATTGTTGATGGCGTCGTGATAAGGTTTCTTGTTTACTCGTGTAATATTTGGCAGATCTGTAATACGTGTTTGGCTGTCATGGAACTGACAACACAGGTAAACACGACTGATGTTCTAATCTTGCACAAGATGTTGTTGTATAAATGAAGTGTCAGTTTGTTGTGCCAATCTTATATCTCTGTTGTAGATACTGTCTCGGTTTGCTCTGACAATTTGCTTAGAATAATAATAATATTATGAAAGTCTATTGTACCAATCTTTTATCTGTGGTGTATATATTGTTTCAAGCCTGTTCTGGTCGCCTGGATGGCGAGCAACTGATAAGGAAAGCAGGCCTTCACTCAAAAGTCAGTTAGAGACGCCATGACTTCGTCTGAATTCATACCGGGCGGGCGAAAATAATCAAAGTCTATTCATATATTGTTCTATCCATGATGCAGATAGTGTCTCATTCTGTTCTTTTATGCTCTAACTGTTCTGTAGATAGTATTGCACTCTGTTATTTCAAAGTTCTTTCTGTGGTCTAAACACGTAATCACAAAGTACTGTAGTTTTCAAATTACAAAAACAATGACAAAATACAGAAACGTTTCGACCAACAAGGCCTTTATCAAGCAAACGAACAACAGGAGTGACAAATTTAAAAAACAAATGGACGACCAAAACAAACGTTTCTAATGAAAATCTGGGAATAAAAACGAATAACGAAATAAATGTAACACAAAAAACACACATAAAAACTAGAAATAGAACGGAAGAGAAACAATGAAAATCTAGTAAATATATAACTTGAATACATGCAACATATACCCATATAGATTACAAGACATGGGAAGAGAAAGTACTAAAAGCATCTATCTCTCTTTGCCTCCTGGTTGGGGCATAGGCCTCAACCAACTCATGCCAAGTCTTCCTATCTCTATCTATCTCCTGCAGCTCCTTCCAGCTCTTCTTTATATTGTTGATCTCGGCCTCCAAATCTCGTCTCCATGTATTCTCGGTCCACCTTCGTTTCGCGTACTGTGGGTTCCAGACAAGGACCCTTCTTGTTATTCCTCGTTCGAAAAGTGTGTCCTATCCAGCGCCAGCTTTTTAACCTGTTCGTTCACTGGAATCTGTCTTGTTCTTCCATGTTCCTCATTGTGACCTATTATACCATCTTATTCCCTATTCTGCAGACACCAGTTGTGAATGTTTGAATTTATGCGCTATTGTTTTAGTTGTTCTCATGTTTGTAGCCCTACATAGAACTGCTTAACATTTAGAGTTAAATATCCGAATTTTGTTCATAGATTTGATTACTAAGAAGCATAGCAATGAATACTTGAGCCCAGTGGTCGCAAGTACCATACAAGAAACAATCGATTCTCAGAGCAAATCGACTGGATCATCCGAGGAACACGATCGGATGGCTGTGACCTGACATCATGAGTCTAAATGGCTAGCCCGCGTCCCAGCGTGTTCGTAGCCGTTGAGTGTGTGACTAGCCCTAAGTGTAAAGGGTTCAATTCCGTGCGGCAGAAAACAGATTCCCCTAGAATCACGGTGTTCGTGGCACCGAACCGAAGGTTCGATGTCCATGGCTACTGAGCCGAAAGAGCTGAAAGCTGTGCTTCTGGATCGGAAAAACAAAAAAACAAAAACACTGCGACCTACAAGCATGTCGTAAGAGACGACTGAGGTAAGGGCCTAGGAAGCTACCCTAGTAAATAAAATACTAAATACCCTAAATAAAATACCCTAGAAATCGGAAGTGCTGGCCTACTTTTAGGTGCATAACTGACAAATCACGTGTACAATCGCTCTTAGGTTCGATCACATAGAAATCACAAAGAGTGGTTAACAATTGGTCGATATGGAACGTTCGAAGAAGAAAACTTTGTAAAACTACAGTACTTTTTTCTACCAGTATCACCAGTGGCGGCTCGTCATTAAGGGCCAGTGGTGCCGGGCCCTACAAAAAATAAGGTGCAACATGTATTTTATTATTTTATACATTAAAATATATCCTAACCGAAAACATGATTTTCCGAAAATATCTGTCTGGCCCCACCAACAAAAATGATTACGAGCCGCCACTGAGTATCACCATTGTTTACAAGCACGGACGTGTGTTCTGTATAAGATAATTAAGATAGAACTAGCTAGTTGCTTCTGCTGGTTAATATTTATAACCTCTTTGGGATTATTGTATTAATTCATTTGTGTATATAATCACAGAACAAAGCGAGAGTTCAGCTTTAACCAACTTTCAGATCAACCCTAGATCAGGCAAGATAACCACAAAAGAAGTTCTGAATTACGAAATGAAGTCTGACTACCATCTAATAGTTGTTGCCCGAGATAGTGGCGAAGTATTCCGCCAGACTTCACAGTCGATGACCATATCCGTCTTGGATACCAATGATCAGGCATTTTTGCACCACACTCACTTCATTAACTTTGATTGTCCGGAGAACACCAAAATTGGAACAGTTATAGGTCAGATAAAAGCAGCAGGCATCTTTGATTCTGAAGATGAGGAACTGACATACTATCTCGTTGGTGGAAACGTCTTCAGTACGTTCTCAGTAGGGGATACGTCTGGAATCATTTATATAGTAGGAGAGATCGACTATGAGAAGTCACCATCACATTCTCTAAGTATTCAAGTTGTGGACAGCAGTTCAACGCAGTCTAAACCACAAACATTGGTGTCACCATTAATGTAAGTAACAACAACTTTATTTATCTCATTACTTCTTGTTAATTATTTATCTCATTATCTTTGTTAATTATTTATCTCATTATTCTTTGTTAATTATTTATCTCATTACTTTGTTAATTATTTATCTCATTACTTCTTGTTAATTATTTATCTCATTACTTCTTGTTAATTATTTATCTCATTATTTCTTTGTTAATTATTTATCTCATTATTTCTTTGTTAATTATTTATCTCATTACTTCTTTGTTAATTATTTATCTCTTTTATTATTTATCTATCTTTGTTAATTATTTATCTCATTACTTCTTGTTAATTATTTATCTCATTACTTCTTGTTAATTATTTATCTCTTACTTCTGTGTTAATTATTTATCTCATTATTTCTTTGTTAATTATTTATCTCATTACTTCTTTGTTAATTATTTATCTCATTACTTCTTTGTTAATTATTTATCTCATTATTCTTGTGTTAATTATTTATCTCATTACTTCTTGTTAATTATTTATCTCACTTGTGTTAATTATTTATCTCATTATTTCTTTGTTAATTATTTATCTCATTACTTCTTTGTTAATTATTTATCTCATTACTTCTGTGTTAATTATTTATCTCATTACTTATGTGTTAATTATTTATCTCATTACTTCTTTGTTAATTATTTATCTCATTACTTCTGTGTTAATTATTTATCTCTTACTTCTATTTAATCATAAATTCTGATTTATTTCGAACCGCTTTAATATTACATTCTCCTTTGTTAATTATTATTAATAATATTCCTCTCGTCCCGTTTCGTTACATAGGCCTATCCTGGCAATCTGCTCAATTTCCATGGAACTGAGACCGATATTTCTTGTCTCTCTCAGCAAAGTTTGTTTCAGGGTCTCCTTAGGTCGACCTCACTCTCTTGAACCCTTTGCATCCCACTTCAATGCTCTTTGATATTGTTGATCATTTCTCCTCAAGGTGTGTCCAACATATCTCCATCTTCTCTTTCTTATAACAGTTGTCACTAGTGGTTGACTAGACATTTCTCTGATTTCATCACCTCCTGAATTCATTCCATTTTATATTCACTATTTTTCGCAGAATCTATTTTCAAATGCATTCAACTTGCTTTCTATATCTTTAGTCATTTTCCAACTCTCGCTGGCATTTATTATGATTGCTACATTTTTGAGCCGATCTACTGGTTAACACATCGGTTCGGTGCCACGAACACCGTACATCTGAAGAACCTGTGTCTTTTCTACTAGCCTACGGAATTGAACCGCATTCACAGGGGGCTTGCCACCTGTCATCCAACGCGCTACGAACACGCTGGGCAGGTGGGCCTCTGATTTCATTCTTCTTCTTCTTTTGTCGTCACACTGCTACCGGGTTGTTGCCCAGTGTCGTGGTTTTCTGTTTTTGTCTTGTGCTGTTCTGGTGGCTTGTGTGATTGTTATCTTTGCTCTTTCACAGGATTCTGCTACGCCATCTAACCATCTTTTCGTGGTCTTCCTCTTGCCTTCTTTCCGATGTTCTGTTGTAGAAGACTATGTCCTCTCCTGAATTTGTCCAATTTTATATCCATTATTTTTCGCAGACATTTATTTTCAAATGCATCCAACTTACTTTCTATATCTTTAATCATTTTCTAACTCTCGATGGCACAAATTTGCCTTCAAAATCTTCTGCCTACAGAAAATCATCCCCTCCTCCCCGCCCTCGTGATAAAAGTTTTACAATGTTTTTTTATAGAACTAGTCACTAAAAGTGTGGTGTAGGAGACAGGTGAGATGAAAGTGCGACTGGGAATGACACAAATTACAAAATGAACAGGTTAAACTGTTAATAAATATTCCTATCTCTAATTTTACAAATCTCTCCTAATTCTATATAAATCTCTCTTAATTATAATATAAATCTCTCTTAATTCTAATATAAATATTTCTTAATTCTAATATAAATCTTTCTTAATTTTATAAATCTTTCTTATTTAATATCAATCTTACTTAAATTATTATAAATCTTTTTTAATTATTGTAAAATTTCTTAAATTATTATAACTCTTTCTTAAACTTTTAAATTTTATCATGCATCCTAATATAAATCTTACTCAAATTAATATACAATTTTCTTAAATTGTTATAAATCCTCTCTTAAACTTTTTATAATCTTACTCAAACTTGTATAAATCTTACTACTGTTATAAATCGTCTTACACTTTCATAAATCTTACTTAAACTTTTATAATCTTACTTTTTGTATAAATCTACTTAACTTGTTATGAATTTTACATCAACTGTTATAAATCTCACTTAATCCTATTACAATCTGATTATACTATTCCTAAATCTTCTCTTGTTTGTATCAATGCCTTGCCTCTCTTGTTTGTATCAATGCCCTGCCTCTCTTGTTTGTATCAATGCCCTGCCTCTCTTGTTTGTATCAATGCCCTGCCTCTCTTGTTTGTATCAATGCCCTGCCTCTCTTGTTTGTATCAATGCCTTGCCTCTCTTGTTTGTATCAATGCCCTGCCTCTCTTGTTTGTATCAATGCCCTGCCTCTCTTGTTTGTATCAATGCCCTGCCTCTCTTGTTTGTATCAATGCCCTGCCTCTCTTGTTTGTATCAATGCCCTGCCTCGCTTGTTTGTATCATCTTCTTCAACATTTTTTTGTTTAAAATACCCAGATACTTGATGTCAATGACAATGCCCCAGTGTTTGATCAAGACCCAGTGATCATACGCTCTGTTACAGAGAATGTACCATATTATCATATCATCCACAAGTTCTCTGCTACCGACTCTGATTCTGGAATCAATGGCACAGTTCACTATTCTATCGAAACTTCTTGTGGAGACGAGGAGACCCATACTTCATATCTTAGTGTAGATGCAGAATCTGGAGAACTTTTGGTTTCACGATCCATTGATTATGAGCAGGTAAGTTATATGCACCTTTGTCTTCTTCCAACACACCATATCGACCACTTGTTAACCACTATATGTGATTTGTATGTTATCTGAACCTAAGAGCGAATGTACGCTGTGCTAGTTATGCGCCTATAAAAGTGGGTACAACATCAGTACTGAACTTTATCAAGAAACAACAAATTAAATGGTTCAGCCACATAAGCAGATTACCAACAGACAGTTTACCACAGAGAGCAATGTTGTTCCGATATAGTGGATACAGTGGATACAGTGGATACAGTGGATACAGTGGATACAAAACAAAAGGCTGGCCACGCAAAAGGTGGACCTCAGAGATAAGAACAAGGAGTTTTTTGCAAGAACCCCAGAGGAAGCAAGGGAAGCAACGAATATGATCAACAAATAAACAGTGTACATGTATTAGGAGCTTCGAAAAATAGATGGACGAAAGACACTATTTATGAAGCACACACAAAAGCCTGTTCTAGAAATCTCTTCTTACCCTGAAGCTGTGAGGCAAACCAGGATTGGAGAAGAGAAAGAAAGACAAAGGCATAGAGAGCTCGCTCCAGGTGTCTTCTTTTTCGACCTGACGCTGAAAGACAAAACATGATTAGAGAATAGATAGATAGATAGAATCAGTGGCGGCTCGTGATCGTTTTTGTTGGTGGGGCCAGAAATATGACACAAATTTTCGGGTAAATCATGGGTTTGGGTTAGGTTATATTTTAATTTATTAAATAATAAATACATGTTACACATTATTTTGGTGGGCACGGCCCTCTGGCCCTTAATGACGAGCTGCCACTTGATAGAATATGTAAGGTGCAAAGCATATGATTTGATTAGCAGCATATACCACATCTTGCATCATCTTTTACAACTGTTTCGAGAGTGAGGATGAAGGTTGAGACCGTTACTGGTGTACTGCAGAGGCAATGTGGGACTTCGTTTACTTGGGTCGTTATTGTGTCTGACTCACAGTCGATTCTTCGTAAAACAAAAAAATGACAAGACTACAGTATAAGTGGATATCATCTATCAACAGCCCGGTACCAGTGTGACGACACTAAACAACCTGGTAGCTGTATGTCCACCCTAGATTACTACAACACACTAACAGTGGGACAATGTCCCGATCCAGAAGCACTTGAGCTGAAAGCTCTTCGGCTCGGTGCCATGGACATCGTAAACCTTCGGTTCGGTGCCACGAACAAATCTGGGAAATCTGTGGCTTTTCTGCCAGTCCACGGAATTGAACCCGCACTCACAGAGGACTTGTCACCCATAGTCCAACGCGCTACGAACACGCTGGGCAGACGGGCACAGTGTGACAATAAGAGACTGTGTATCATTAACAATTAGTAATATCCATAAATATTCAAAACGTTCTCCCCAATTAATTTATTCCTCTTTAGATAATTTGTCTATTGTCTATTCCCAGGTGGAAGATGAAGTTGGATGTCCACTCTTGCCGTTAAGCGTAGGGATGGGAGCTTTAATTTGCGTTCTAGGGCCAGATGAGTCGCCCTTATTATGTTATATCCGTGTTTATGTAGTGTGGTCTTGATATTGTCCATCCATCTTTTTCTTGGTCTTCCCTTAGCTCTAGTACCCGATCTCTTTTTATTGTATGCTGTTATCGGTGGTTGGTTGTATTTCATTCTCATTAAATGTCCAAATCACTGCATTTGCTGTCTTTCGATGTATTCGGTGCATGAAGTTATGCCCACTCTGCTTCTGATGTCCTCATTTTATAGTCTTGCATTTCCTGGTGAAATCCCACTGCCTTCCTCAAACATTTCATTTCACACGTGGTGAGCTTTCTGTGATGTGTTGCTGTCAGAGACCAAGTTTAGCAGTGGTAACAAAGTGTTGGTAGAAAAATACTTTTATCATCTGTCTTTTCATTTCCATCTTGATCTTTGGGTGTTGTAGTAATGGTGTCAGCTGGTAGATCACTACATTTGCTTCCTGACAACTTGTCTATATTTCTCTTTTCCGTCCTGTGTGAAAATGCTGCCTAAATATTTCAATTCAGAAACTTGCTTTACTCTGATGTTATCTATTTGTATGTTTACTTGGCTTGGTGTTCTGCTGATTTTCATGGTCTCGGTCTTTTGTTTGTTGATTTTCATATTGTACTTTCTACATGCTATTAGCAATGAATTAATATCCTCTTTGGTACATAAATATACTCCAATCTCCTTAATTGTGTTATAACGAGACCCACAATCTCCTTAATTGTGTAATAAGGAGATCCACATAGAACAAGGGTTGTATTTTTTTACAATTCATAAAAAAACTAACAAAGATATTGTCATACAATTTGGTCACATGTTGCAACAGGCATTGTTTCCGATGATAAATAACGTTAAGTGTATGCATTGTGATTAGTTATTTATAAAATAAAGTTTCTTGAAAATATATTCTAAAAAATCCCCTTCTCCTTCATCGTGCAGTGGATTTCATAAATATAAGAAGTACAAAGAATGTCAAACTAGGATATAATGTACATATCACCCATAGTTATAACATGAACCTCCACTTTTTGTCTAAACTATATATAAGCAGAGATATTGCTGTTCTAATTTGAAATTATTTTTTAATTTGGAAGAGTTACATTGCAAAAAACCATATCTACAAAACCAATTGAGTTAGACATTTTTGGGAGGTTCATGCTTTAACTATGGGTCATATGTACATCATATGCTAGTTTGGCATTCTTTGCACTTCTTATATTTGTGAAATCCACTGCACGATGAAGTGGGTTTTTTTAACAATATAATTTTTCATGAAAGTTAATTTGTTTTTAATCAATAATTATAATGCATACACTAAACCAGTGTTTCCCAACCTTTTTGTGTCATGCCCACCAAAGCCTTTCAAAATTCGTGCGCCCCCTTCCTATGTAACATATACAAACAAATTTAATTTCCAAAAATTGAATTGTTCACTGAAGAAACTTAAATGATAGGTTTTAAGAAGAAATCGCTAGGAAATTGTTGAGGAAACACAGTAAGTATATTTTCAAAACGTATAATGGATAACTGGAGAACTGAAATTCAAGTACGAAATAATATCAATGACAGATTTTTTATATTATTTTAATTATTAGTAATTATTTATTACTTACATTTAGTGAGATCCTTACGTTTGAAGCATGCTGCAAAGAGATTTTATGTTAGGTTCCAATTTAGTTAGCTTCAGTCTCAAGTCTCCCCGTTGTGTTACATCCAGCCGATTTCTTGTTTTTTAGCAGCAAATCAGTTATGGCACTAAATCCACATTCAGCTAAATATGAAGATGGAAACTGTAATAACAGTTTTCTTGCACATTTGTTTGAATTTGTATATTTCTTCTTCTTCTCTCGAACGTCCTCTGTTAATTCAGGCGAAAGTCATGTCGCCTGGTATTGCGCTTCTGACTGATTTTTACGAGAGACCTAATTGCCCTTTTACAGGTGTCCCTCAACCATATGGACAGCTTCGCGACTTCAGAGGTACTTGAAGCTTAGATTCTCCAAGTGTGATCGTTTGCAGAAAATCTGTTGTCTGTGTCTCGTACCTCTTGCCTTGAGTCCTCGTACCATTGGTACTTTTACGGCAGAGTTAATTAGTGAAGTGTGACTTCTCTATCGGATTTCCTGCCTTTGGTAAGGTCGTTCCGTACGCATCGTATGATAAACACTCTTTAATTATTTTTCAGTGCCGTATATTTGGGCTTGGATATACGCCAAAGAGTATTTGCTACTTTGCGCTGACTGGGTGAGGTCGCTCCGGTTTAGGAGCATTCTCGACCCCTCTAGGGCTAGTCACTGGAACTGTCACCTTTCTTGTATTCATTGCTCTTTAACGATCATTTTTCGCCGCATATTTGGACTTCGCCAAAAGTATGTCTATAATATGTGCTTTTCTGACTATATGAGGGCGCTCTTTCTGACTATATGAGGGCGCTCTTTCTGACTATATGAGGGCGCTCTTTCTGACAATATGAGGGCGCTCTTTCTGACTGACTATATGAGGGTGCTCTTTCTGACTATATGAGGGCGCTCTTTCTGACTATATGAGGGCGCTCTTTCTGACTATATGAGGGCGCTCTTTCTGACTATATGAGGGCGCTCTTTCTGACTATATGAGGGCGCTCTTTCTGACTATATGAGGTCGTTCTTTCTGACTATATGAGGTCGTTCTTTCTGACTATATGAGGGCGCTCTTTCTGACTATATGAGGTCGTTCTTTCTGACTATTTGAAGTCGTTCCGGATTAGGACAATTTTCAGTCATTGGAGACACATGTGCTTGTCGTGCAAACGATACTATTTTGGCGGTATGCTTAGCCTTTATATGATCTGAACCATGGTCTTTGGACGTCATCATACTCTGTGTAGGATGATCGGCGTCCGAAAAGTATCGCCATTAGCCAATGTTTCGGTTTGTACCAGTCAAGCCTTTGCATTATCGGTGAGTTTGTTCTTGATTAGGAGTATTCTCAGCCGTCTCGGAGCGCGTGTCGACACTTGGCAATTTGCAAGGGGTTTACTCTGCATTTTCCATGTCCCCTGGAAACACTGGACTGGGGTTGCGCACAGACATTTTGGAGGGTAGTTTCAAACGGCGCTAGCAACGCAACTGAAATTTTACGCTCGCCAACATCATCCACCTCAGTTCTTCCAGGGCATCCTATCCGGCTGTCCCAGGGAGGGCAGTTTCGTTAGGCACTAAAAACGTAGCTTTAGGATTTGCGCTAGGCCAACCTTACCCAGTAAATGTATCTACTTTAGGCCTTTGACACGGGGTTTGCCGCGATATTCCCATGTGTTGACACGGTACTTTACCGTGTTTTCAGAGATACTTGTTGAGACTGTTTATTCGTTACGGATCGTTCTCATTGGTTCTTACCCGACAGCTAGCAATTCTTGGTGCGACCATTTGCTTCAAGTGAGTTGGCATTTGTTCACAGACGACTCGTACACTGCGGTTTTCTTACGATTCATCAAATATTTGGGCGACTTTTCATCGGACATCGACCAGGAGATGCCTGCATTTTGTAAATGGTTTTAGACCTGCATTGTTTTCACGTGCTTGCACTATTACCACTATTTGTAGCTCTCTCTCGATCATTACCCGTTTAGCCAGACAAGAATCAATGTCTGTTACCAGGGTTACCACGTGAGGTGGGATAGAGTCTTGATTAGTGCCAGCTTACTAATCCTGGCGTAGCGTTGTCCCTATGCACCTTTGACCCCAATTTGTATAGTTGATTTATGTTTCCGCACAAAGCCATGCCAATGCTCCATTTATATTAAATAACGTTTTAACTGACTCATCATTTTCATTTCTGCGAGTTCTTCTTGATACTGCATATTTGAAATATCAGACAAATCCACTAACCTTGGCTGCAACTTTCAAGTTGGAAAATCAATTTGTTTCAGTTCAGAAAATATTTCTTTTAAATCAGCCGATATAATTTTCAGATGATCAACAATAACACGTATATCGGTATCAGTCACTTCCCATTTCTGGAGCCAATGAGACTTTCCAAAATTTTTGTTCAAAATTCAGTAAAGATAATGGAACCAAATATGTTTGCTTTTGCATAAAACAAGAGTTTTATTTGTTCCTTGAAGTTGGTTATTTAATATATTTAGTTTTTCAAAGATATCGGCTAGATAACTCACAAATGCTTTACCATCGACAGTTAACGATTTTAACCCAATAACACATGCTTTACCCCTTTCAAAGCTTTGTTAAAATTATGTAGAAATGTACCTAGGTATAAGTACTTTCTGTTTATTGAAGATTTTTAAACTTCAGTAAAGTGATTGTGAAGCAACATTCGTTTTTGTCAACATACATCCAAAAGCCAATATATCGGTTTTACAACATCATGAACATTAGTTAAACTCCGAACGAGTCCATTGCCCCCTAAACGATGAAAATGCCCCCTGTGGGCTGCGCCCACGTTGGGAAACAGGGCACTAAACGTTGATTATCATCAAAAACAATGCCTATTGCAACATGTGGCCAACTTGTATGAGAATATGTTTGTTAATTTGTTTTTTCTGTTAATTAAAAAAAATGACAACCCTATTTCTTGGTGGGTCTCCCGCCTTTTAAGATATAAGTTTTGTTCCTTACTTTTCTGAACAAACGATTGCATGCTATGATTGTAAACTTCCTGTCTTTTCAGATAGATCAGATTTGCATTATCGTGAAAGCTGAAGATGCTTGTCAAGTCCTTGACCAAGTCCGATATTCCTTGGCGACAATCATTATTTTTGTGGCAGATATCAACGACAATGCACCGGTTTTCAAATCTGCAAATTCACTAACAGTGTCAGAGGATGAGGTAGCTGGGTCTATCTTACTGATGGTTGTTGCACTTGACGCTGACTCTAATATTGATGGTAGTGGTAACAATGTGGTTACATATCACATCGTGGATGGTAATGATGATGGGAAATTTGTTCTGGAAGCTGACACAGGTATGTTAGTATAACCCTTAGTATAACTCTTAACAGTGGCGGCTCATGGTCAGTTGTCTTGGTGGGGCCAAACACACATTTTAGGAAATATCATGGTTTTTGGGGTATTTACTATTATTTGTCTATTCCGGGAAGTTATTCTCCCTTTTGATTGTTGTTGGGGTTGGGCCTCAGTGACGGATCGCCCCTGACTCTAAATATACGCACAACTTGGTGGCCGTTTTGGTCTATTAACCTCCACGTTCTGAGTTTGAATCACGCTGCGGGCAATTTCGTTGAAAATTGTTACGCGTGGATTTTACAAAGGACGATGACACCACACGTTCAGAAAGCAATGACAAACTACTGAACGTAATAGTGTCTCGAAAAATCACAAACAGCGTAAGCTGGGGTTGATTCGCCAAGTCCTGTAAAAAGGATATGCAATTAACTTTATACGCACAACGGCGGGAAATTTGAAAGCTTCTTCTTCTCCTTCTTTGAGTTCGTTCTTTACGACCAATTTTAATCACTCCTTGTGATATGTTTGATCTTTGCCAAGAACGTGTATATGTTTTACATTGGTTTGGTAGGCCCCTAAACACATAGACTTCTACACGTTTAGCACACGTGCATCCGATTTCAGCCAAACCTCCTTATTACGACATGCGTGGCAGGTAACTGTGGTTCTATTCTTTACACCCCAAATTTGGGCCCCGGTAACCACTCGGCGAATTTGGAAGCAAATTCGTTCCTTTGGAAAAGAACGATAAAAATAGATCTCACCGTTCAGAAAGTAATGTTAAAACTACTGAACATATAAGTGGTGCCTAGAAAATCAACGACTCGTTTACTGTGCTTGTTGGCTAAGTCATCTAAAGGATATTCCATGATTTTCATATTGTTTTTCTCATCTCTGTTTTTAATATTATCTTAATTTTCATGCACAACAGGTTACTTAAGTCTCCGTAGCAGTCTAGACTATGAAACCAGAACTCACTACACACTTAACATCAGTGCAGAAGACGAAGGTAGTCCTAAACTGGTAGCATACCAACACTTACAGATTGCTGTGACAGATGTCAATGACAATATACCAGTGTTTGATGAGCCTGTGTACCGGGCAACTGTGTCAGAAAATATCAACACACAAATGTCTGTTATTCAGGTTCAAGCACGAGATGCAGATTCTGGTAAGGCTATTGTCAGATCCTTCCTTTATTATTTCCTTTCTTTCTACCTTCCTTCATTCCTTCCCTCTTTATTCATTTACTTCCTTCCATTCATCCTTTCATTCTTCCATAATTCCATCCTTTTTTCTTCTTTATTTCTTTCCTTCCTTCTTTATTTCCTTCCTTCCTTCTTTCCTTCCTACCTACCTACCTTCATTCCTTCCTTCCCTTCCTCCTTCCTATTTCCTTCCTTCTTTCCATTCCTTCCTACCTACCTTCATTCCTTCCTTCCTTCCCTACCTTCCATTCTTCTTTCCCTTCCCACCTACCTTATCTTCCTTCCTTCCTTCTTTCATTCCTTCCTTCCTCCTTCCATCTTCTTATTTACTTCCTTCCATTCATCCTTTTTTCTTCCTATTCAATCTTCTTCTATTTCTTTCCTCCTCTGATTTATTCCTTCCTTCCACCATCCTTTATTTCTTCCATTCTTTCCATCCTTCTTTCCATTCTTCCTTTCTTCAATCCATTCCTCCTTCCATCATTCTTTTTTCTTTCATTCTCAAACACAAAAATTAAAGTTTTTTTCATACAATTTTGAAATAAAACACACACAATCTGCAACTTAATTTGTATTAGAGAGTAGTGAAAATTGTGGGTTTGTTTCAGTTCTGTACTTCAGATCAATGCTTCTACTGCTGCCTTGTAGTTTGATTGGGGACAATCAAAGGCCTAGCGGAGAAAACCGTACACAAAACTGGACGGGGTGGCAAACCAAGTAGTCCACAAAAGACCGGTTAGCTGGGCAGATGACGCTCATCAATCCGGGAGGACGGGTCATCTAAGGATCGCTGCCTAAAGAAAATAGCAACCTGCTGTCTTGAAGGTTTGGCTGGGGACAGCAAAAGGCTAACGGAGAGCGAACCCAGTAAACGCTGGTTGAAATCGAACACACCATTGAACACAACCAGAGCTCCAAATGGTACTGAAGGTTGTGGACGTACACCCGTTCTTGGTGTTAGGTTGTTTATATATCACATTAGAATGATAAAAACGGCTTAAGAACGATCGCGAGAGAGAAAGAAGGAGCGAGAGAGAGAGATCAATGTTTGATAACCTAAACCACAAATACACTGAAGTCAGAGAAGACAAGTCTGTATGGCGGCGGGATACTGAAATAAGGAAATCAGAATTTATCTAAAAAATTAGTCAAAAGCGCTATACCAGGCGCCAGTGGCGGCTCGTGATCCTTTTTGTTGGTGAGGCCAGACTAAAAAAATCATGGTTTTGGGTTAGATTATATTTTAATTTATTAACTAATAAATACACGTTACACATTATTTTTGGTGGGGCCTGATCCCACTCGGCCTTTAATGACGAACCGCCACTGCCAGGCGCCTTGATTACGTCTGAGTTCGTAGCTGGCCAACACAGAAGAAGCAGAAGAAGATGTATGGTGGTTGATGTGCTGAAAGTGGGATTATACAAGGTGGGATTATACAAGGTTTGATTATACAAGGTGGGATTATACAAGGTTATCTACTTTGGGTTGTATTATTTATTATCTGTTGTTATCTTCTTCAGGGAAAAATGGTCAATTAACTTATTTTATCCCAAGCGGCATTGCTGATGACAAGTTTGCTGTGGACTCTAAAACTGGAGTTGTGGTCAGCAAGGTCCAGCTGGACAGAGAGGTCAAGAATTCGTACACCCTTACAGGTTATTAGAACGTTGATCCTGTTGTTAAATTTTGTCACCACAATGTTAATTTTTGAATAGCACATCGTTTTCATATTTACTTTTTTTGATATACTTATTTATACATCTACATCTACCTATTCAGTAAGTTGTCGCTGGAGTGGTTACTAATTCCTCTCGTACCGTTATACGTTACATAGGGCCTGCAAGTAATTTCTCTATACCGCTCATTCCTGGGCTACCCGAGTGATTACAGGGGCCCAAATTTGGGGTGTAAAGAATAGATCTACTCTTACCTGCCACGCATGTCGTAAGAGGCGTCTAAGGAGGTTTGACTGAAATCGAATGTACGTGTCCTAAACGTTTAGTGGCCTACCAAACCAATGTGCAACGTATACACGTTCTTGGCAAAGATCAAACATATCACAAAGAGTGATTCAAATTGGTCGTAAAGAACGAACGCAAAGAAGAAGAAGAAGTCAGTTGTGTTGTCACATTGCAACATTGAAGTTGTTATACTATATGATTCTTACATTGCAACATTTTCCTTCTTTTCTTCTTCTTTACTATAGTAATGTTTTGCACCACAGTGTTAGGATAATAAAGTTTTATAGAACGGGCTTTTATGTGCACTTCACAAATAGTGTTTTCCCCCGCCTCTGTTATTTCTAAGCTCAACATTTTACGTAGCCTGCCTTTTGCTTTGTATCCACTGTATCGGAGTAACATTACTCTTTGAGACGCATTGTCTGTTGGTAATCTACTTATGTGACCGAACTATTTAATTTGTTGTTTCTTGATGAAGTCTAGTACTGATGTTGTACCCACTTTTTTTCCTGATGTCTTCATTTCTAAACCGATCTCTTCTTGATACTCCTAACATTCTGCTTAGACTCTTCATCTCTGTTGTAACTAGTTTTCTTCTAGTGTTTTATGTCATTGTCCAGGTTTGACACTGGTATCATAATGTTGGGAGAAATATTGTGTTCTTCTTCTTCATTGCGTTCGTTCTTTACAAACCAATTTTAATCACTCTTTGTGATATGTTTGATCTTTGCCAAGAACGTGTATACGTTGCACATTGGTTTAGTAGGCCCTAAACGCATAGACTTCTACACGTTTAGGACATGTGCATCTGATTTCAGCCAAACCTCCTTAGTCGCCTCTTACGACATGCGTGGTAGGTAACAGTGGTTCTATTCTTTACACCCCAAATTTGGGCCCCGGTAACCACTCGGGCGAAAGATTATGTTGAACAATGCTCTTTTTGTGTTCATTGTGACATGTTTACATTGTAAAATTGGCGCCATTTGTCCTATGAGTTGATTTTGATTTATTGCATCTATCCACTGTATCGGAATAATATTGCTCTTTGAGTAATTTAGTATTTCTTATATATCTTTGAAACGTTTGAATGTCTCTGTTATGTGTGTTTGAATGTCTCTGTTATGTGTGTTTGAATGTCTCTGTTATGTGTGTTTGAATGTCTCTGTTATGTAATCCTCCATATGTAGTGTTCTTTGAAATTCGACATTCCTGTTGTATCGTTGACTTTATAAAGGCCAGTGGCGGCACGTCATTAAGGGCCAGTGTTACCGGCCCCACCAAAAATCATGAATAACTAATATATAACCTAATCAAAAACCATAATTTTTCCAAACATTTTTGTCCGGCCCACCAACAAAAATTATCACTAGCCGCCACTGATAAATGCCTTTTGGTCTAAACGTTGCTGTGTATCGTCACCGTTTATGTGTTTTGTAAAACTAAAATGCTTTGTTCTTACGTGTTTCGCTAATTATATATCTTTGCAGTTTTTGTTAAAGACGGAGCCCACCCTGTGTTCTTCAGCAGTTGCAATATCCATATCACAGTAACAGATCAAAATGATAACCCTCCAGTGTTCAAACATCAGCTTTACACAGTTCAGATTCCAGAGAACAGGGCCCATAATTCTGTCCTGACTCTTGTTGCTTCTGATAAAGACACTGGAGACAATGCAAGGATGACATATTCCATCACTGGTCAGTTAGTTAGTTAGTTAGTTGGATAATTAGCTAGTTAATTAGTTAGCTATTAAAACATCCAAGCATTAACATGGCAGTCAAACGGCAACTGATAAACTGCATATTTATTCCAACTCTCTGCTATCAGTGCCAAACATGGCCCCTGACTAAGACACAAGAAAGAAAGATTACAACATGTGAAATAAGATGTCTACGAAAAGCTGTCAACGTTACAAGGCGAGATAGAGTGAAAAACGAGAATATCAGAAGCATCGTTAGTACTATACCATGCATACAGTACATCGAGAAGCAAAGAATCAAGTGGTTCGGCCATCTAATGAGAATGGAACCACATTTACTACCATCACGTGCCTACAATAATCGACACTCAGGGCGCAGAGCACGAGGCAGGCCAAGAACACGATGGATAGATAACATCTCAGAGTCCCTACGAAAGCATGGACTGAGAACGTCAAGAGCAACACGCCTGGCACAAGTAAGAAACCTAACTCTCCCACGACGCTTCACGGCAAATGTGGTTAAGATAAGATAGATAATTAGTTAGCCAGTTTCTGTTTTTGTATGTTAGTTTGTTGGTTTGGCTGATAGCTATTTATTTAGATATCTATTTATTAATTAGTTTGTTTTTTGCTCATGTGTTGTCGGTGCTCTCTAGGAGAGCAAAGCATAGTAACACTGCGATCTACGTTGCATGTCGTAAGAGGCGACCGAGGTAGGGAATCTAGGAAGCTACCTAGTAAATAAAAAGTGTCGATAAAATCGGATGTGTTGATCTACTATAGCAGCATAACTGGCACAACGTACAATGGCTTTTAGACTGAAATCACATACAAATCACAAAGAATTGTTTACAAGAGGTCGATATGGAGCGTTAGAAGAAGAAGAAGAAGAAGTTAGTTAGGTTGCTTGTCTTCTAGCTAGTTAGATAGTTTGTTAGTTAGTTTTTTAGTTACCTAGTTAGTTTGTTCGTTTGTTTGTGTGTTAGTTAGCTTGTAAGTTAGTTAGTTAGTTAGTTTGCTTGTCTTCTAGTTCGATAGTTAGATAGTTAGTTAGTTTGTTTGTTAGTTAGTTAGCTAGCTTTTAAGTTAATTTGTTACTAAGGTAGTTGGATGATTAGTCGCCCGAGTGGTTACCGGGGCCCAAATTGGGGTGTAAAGAATAGAAACACTGTTACCTGCCACGCATGTCGTAAAAGGCGGCTAAGGAGGTTAGGAGAGGGGCTAGTTACCCCACACGTAAAAAGCACTAGATGGCTACAGAACGGAGAGCGAACCGAGTAAACGCTGGCTGAAACCAGATACATCGCCGAAGGATAAGCACCAGAGCTCCAAATGGTGCTGAAGATGTGACGTAAAGCACACCAATGCTAATGCTACATGAATCAGATTTGCACATGAATAGAATTTATGGGGAGATCTGGTACATCAGTCTGGGCAGTGATCGCAAGAGAGAGATATAATTAGTTTGTTTGTTATCTAAGTAGAGAAAACATTATCAGAACTCATTAACTAGGACAAGAGACATAGAGATGTGGAAAACATGTAAACCTACAAATGGTGGCATTGCACTTGATGATAATGTTAATAAATTATGAACATAGCTTCTTTTAAAAAATGTAAATAGTAAGATCACATTTTGAAGACGAAGTCGGATTGCCGGTAACAATGTAGATAAAACTCTCCGCTATTGACTGCTGAAATGATTCAATGTCAATGTCAGTTTTCTTATCCAACAGTAGGTCACCAAGAGATGGAAGAACATCCTCCCTTATCCATCCTAAACTCCCCAATAATCGATGCTTTTGATGCAAGCATGTCCTCTCTCACGTTGCCGGGATTTCCTTTATTCCCAGGAATTACTCGTATTTTAATGTTGAGAAAATAACAATTTTGTTTTCAGAAAAATAGTCAGTGGCGGCTCGTATTCAGTTTTGTTGGTGGGGACATTTTTTTTCTTCGGACAAATCATGGTTTTTGGTTGCTATATTTTAATTTATAAAATAATAAATACACGTTATACATTATGTTTGGTGGGGCCCGACCCCATTGGCCCTTAATGACGAGCCGCCACTGAATATAGTTCTTCATTAAACCCATTTTTGTATTAACCTCTTTGTGTTGTATAATGCAAAACCGCCCGAGTGGTTACCGGGGCCCAAATTTGGGGTGTAAAGAATAGAACCACTGTTACCTGCCACACATGTCGTAAGAGGCGATTATGGAGGTTTGACTGAAATCGGATGGATGTGTCCTAAACGTATAGAAGTCTATGCGTTTAGGGGCCTACCAAACCAATGTGCAACGTATACACGTTCTTGGCAAAGATCAAACATATCACAAAGAGTGATTAAAATTGGTCGTAAAGAACGAACGCAAAGAAGAAGAAAAAGCAATATAGGATTTTTGCGAATGTTTAGAAGAAAATAATTCTTTATTGAACTAATGCGGGATTTTTCGTATATAATATTTAGGTGGCAATGATGGAAACTTCAAGATTGATCCCTGGCAAGGTATCCTGTCAACTTCACCTCTAGACCGAGAGTTAATCTCCATATATAACTTAACCATCACGGCTAGAGACAACGGAGACGTTCCGCAGACAGCAACCACTTATGTTGTAGTTACTGTTTTGGATGGGAATGACAATAGTCCTGTCTTTGAAGAAATGGTAAGAATAAAATAGTAATAATATTCTTCTTCTTTGACTTAGTCATCTTTATCCATTTCGTTTTACGTTCGACACGTAAAGCTTTTGCTTGAGATTGTCTATTATTGCCTTTCTGTCCACTTTCTACTAATTGTTTTCCCATGTTAGGCCACAATAATTCCTTGGTCATGGACAGGTAAAACATTCAGATGTCAGCATACATTGTAACGTCGTGTAAAGCAACAAGAACGTCCGAGTGGTTACCGGGGCCCATATTGGGATGTAAAGAATAGAATCACTGTTACCTGCCATGCATGTCGTAACAGGCGAATAAGGAGGTTGGTGGTGGGGCTAGCTACCCCAACACCGTAAAAAACACTAGATCTCAACAGAACGGAGAGCGAACCGAGTAAACGCTGGCTGAAACCGGACACATCGTCGAAGAATAAACACCAGAGGTCCAAATGGTGCTGAATATGTGACGTAAAACACACCAATGCTAAGGCAGCGTGAATCAGATTTCTACAGGAATATAATTTATGGGAAGGTCTGGTACATTAGTCTGGGCGGTGATCGCGAGAGAGAAACAACAAGAAAATCTCTTGAACATTCTCTGCTCGTTTCAATTTTTTGCTGCATGTCCAAAGTCTGACTCACATTGTTTATCTCTTTCTCTACTGATTGATTGATTGAATGATTGACTGATTGATTGATTGATTGATTGGACCATCATCATTGCACTTCTGTGAATGATCATATGTGCTCCAATCTCTTTTATGCACAATAAAAGATCTCAGAGGCAGTGCACGAACTCCGTTCACCAACGAAGGTGCCTGGTGTCATTTTGAAGATAGTAATCATTTTAAAGGGATTTTATTTAATCTTTATATTTTTCTACTCAGCTTCTTCTTCGAACGCTCAATATCGACCACTTGTTAACCACTCTTTGTGGTTTGTATGTGATCTGAACCTAAGAGCGATTGTACGTTGTGCCAGTTTTGCTTCTACAAATAGACCAGCACATTCGATTTCTGCTACGCGTTGTATTTACTAGGATAGCTTGCCTTGTTCCCTTAGTCACTTCTTATGACATGCATTGTAGGTAGCAGTGTTACTCTTCTGTGCTCCCCTTGCAAGCCCCAAGTAAATAAAAAGCGCCTACTTGTAGGAGCATAACTGGCACAACGTACAATCGCCATAAGATTCAGATCAACATACAGATCACACAGTGTTTTAATATGTGGTGGTTATGGAGCGTTGGAAGAATAAATCTTTGTGATTTATATGTGCATTGATACCCCTATTCTTATTACTTGAAAGTTGTATTGAGTATCATCTAAATATCACAATATCACAGGCATATACAACATCAATTCCCGAGGATACCCTAGAGGGCTCACTTATATTAACTGTCACGGCCAAGGACACAGACCAGGGTCAAAATGGTCACGTGTCATACTCACTGGACAGTGAAGTGGATGCGCCCTTTGAAGTCAACAGTTCAACAGGAGAGATATATACTTGTGGGTGAGTATCTCTATGTTTACTTTGTTCATATTTGGAATACTAGCTGGAGATTTCTAGGTTTCATATTTGAAGTATGATAGACTATGCGGTAGGTAGGTGGCCTACTAGCTGGAGATTTCTAGGTTTCATATTTGAAGTATGATAGACTATGCGGTAGGTAGGTGGCCTACTAGCTGGAGATTTCTAGGTTTCATATTTGAAATATGATAGACTGTGCGGTAGGTAGATGACCTACTAGCTGGAGATTTCTAGGTTTCATATTTGAAGTATGATAGGCTGTGCGGTAGGTAGGTGGCCTACTACCCTCACACTCCAAAGATACTCGATTCGTTCCCCAACGAACCGTGTGAAACAATCGGAATATTCTTCATGAGATCCCTGATTTTAATGTAGGTGAGATCGAGTTCATAGTCCTATTAGAGACTGATGATAAAAAAATCAAATTAAGCAGGTAAAAGAACCAGTGACAGTTGAAAAAACGGTAAAAGTAGGCTGCAAAATCGCTGCCTGGGAAAAATTAATTAAACATACTGCAATAACATTGTTATGAACATGTTTACCATCTTCAAAATGAAATCGGGGACTTTCAGCGGTGCTATGGAGTATATGCACTACTGCTGAGATCTTCCTGTTTTAAGAAAGAGATCTTCTTCTTCTTCTTCTACAGCATTCTCACTAGATTTGGATTTCGGATTCTCTAATAAAGGCCGCCGTCTGCCTCAGATTATCAGCCACACCATACAGTTTGTGTTGGACGCTGGTGTAAGTGGGCCACCTCTTTCTTCTCAAGTCTGCATACTGGGGCAGTTCTGTAGGATATACTTCCTATGATTTCTGCTTCCCCGTTTGTGCTGACCTCTTCCGCAGAAAATTTATCCACCCTTGTGATGGTAGGTCTGACATTCTTACTGCATGGCTAAATCGCCGAGGCAGATTGGCGACCGTAGAATCCGTTATCTCATTGTGAGGGGTCGTTGCACCATGTTATGCGCCTTAAGGCCTGGTGCATCCGTTTTCTGCAAGCATTTGTTTCGGGTTAGCATCCCTAGCGGACACATGCATCCGATTTCATCCAAACCTTCTTACTCGCCTCTTACGACATGCGTGGCAGGTAACAGTGGTTTTATTCTTTACACCCCAAATTTGGGCCCCGGTAACCACTCGGGCGACTCGCTGATTTAACACACCTCTCACTCTGCATCTCAGACATCCAGTTCGACTTGTACAACGGGTAACTCCAAACTGCCTAAATCGCTTAATCGATTCAACATCGATTTTAGTGTCCTCACCCAACAGACAGTCGCGAAGAGACCGAAGAATATTTCCCGTATCCATCTTCAACTCCCAACAATCGATGCTGTTGATGCAAACCTGTCCGCTCTCTCATTACCGTAAACACCCGCATGTCCAGGACAGTATATCCACGTAAGCCTCTGCAGGTTAGAAACTTCTATAGACGACATCTATTCATACCGAAACTTGCCCTTCTGGATCTTGTGAAGCATCGACTGTCAGATACAACGGCACCAGTAGTTCTAGCATATCTACCTGTATCCGCTAACACCGCGCTGTAGATAGCTGGGTCATCTGTACCATTTTCAGAAGATTTGACTGAAATGTTTAATTTTTCCTCAGGACATTTGACAGGGAGAGAATCTCCAGCTATTCTCTCGTCATCGTAGCCTCAGACGGTGGCGTATTTGGACCAAGAAACTCAACTGTTAGATTCATCGTCACGATTACGGATGTGAATGACAACCCTCCCATATTTGCAGTTGTGCCCTATGCAGTTAGCCTGAATCTGCTTACACCCCCAAAAGCATACATCCTTACAGTTACAGCTGTCGACCCTGATCTTGGCTATAATGGACTTGTCCAGTATTCATTCCAAGAGGATGTTGGATCGGCTGAAATGTTAGAGGTAATGTTATTAACTTAACTGAAATGAAAATCGTGGCATATCCTTTACAGAACATTGCTATCAGCCAAAATAAATGAGTCGTTGGTTTTCTAGGCACCACTTATACGTTCAGTAGTTTGCTATTACTTTCTGAACGGTGAGGTCTATTTTTAAATCGTAAAAATCCATGTGAACAAAATTTGGTCCAAACTGCACGCCACGGATTTTGAACAAGGTACTCTTGAGTTGTGACCGAGCTCACTACCGCTTAAACTACAGACGCCCAAAATAAATTAATTACAATATTCACCCTTGTGTTGCCGGGGCACGCTGGAGAATCGAAGAATAGTACCACTACGACCTACAAGACATATTGTAAGACGCGACTGATGATGACCTGACGAAGAATAGTACCACTACGACCTACAAGACATATTGTAAGACGCGACTGATGATGACCTGACGAAGAATAGTACCACTACGACCTACAAGACATATTGTAAGACGCGACTGATGATGACCTGACGCTGAATAGTACCACTACGACCTACAAGACATATTGTAAGACGCGACTGATGATGACCTGACGAAGAATAGTACCACTACGACCTACAAGACATATTGTAAGACGCGACTGATGATGACCTGACGAAGAATAGTACCACTACGACCTACAAGACATATTGTAAGACGCGACTGATGATGACCTGACGAAGAATAGTACCACTACGACCTACAAGACATATTGTAAGACGCGACTGATGATGACCTGACGAAGAATAGTACCACTACGACCTACAAGACATATTGTAAGACGCGACTGATGATGAACTGACGAAGAATAGTACCACTACGACCTACAAGACATATTGTAAGACGCGACTGATGATGACCTGACGAAGAATAGTACCACTACGACCTACAAGACATATTGTAAGACGCGACTGATGATGACCTGACGCAGAATAGTACCACTACGACCTACAAGACATATTGTAAGACGCGACTGATGATGACCTGACGCTGTGAGACACACAGGATTGCAGAAAGAAGAAGTATGTTGACGATTGCTGCTGGGGGTTGTTGATAATCGCTGGTAACTACTTGTCTTTAATAATGATGTTTATGTACTGAGGTATCTGGTGGCGGCATGTACGCTCACGACATTGGCTAGTTGACAACTGACAAACATGCAATACATTGTAAACGTCTATGATGACATTTATGATTGATCACATCGATGAGTTGTATGAGAACATATGACTTGAAGGTTTGTACCACATTGTACTGTCAACCACATGACGATTTATAAAAGACAGACTATTCTTCGAGACTTCATATTACAGCTTTTATTGCAGAAATCATACAACCACGTCTGTTTGTGTTCAGTGTTATTGTCTTCTCTTCCTACCTCCGTTCCTAAGCTGTCACTACTTTACGTCATTTGGTTTTTCCTACGTAGATGTTTTGTTGTCATGTGTTGCCCTTCTGTTTAGAGAGTTCAACACATAGTCTACTAAGTTATTTATGTATTCTATAAACTGAGTTACTTGTCATCCGCTGGCTGCCCCTGGGGCTACTCCTACAAGTAGAAGAAGAAGAAGATGTAGGACTTAAGGAAGCTACTCTAGTAAATGAAAAGTATTACAGAAATTGGATGTGATGTCCTACTTGTAGGTGCATAACTGGCAGAACGTGGTTAACGAGTGGTCGATATGGAGAAGAAGAAACAGAAGCTCTTATCGCCAACCAAAATGTTGCCTCCCTTTCTACGTCTTGTCTCTAGCTTACGTCGTCTCTTCTAAGTAACGCCATAAGAGAGTCGTATAGATGACTTTGAAAACATTTATAAACCTACTCACATATCCACAGTGAAAGGGGAGATGGCAATGAAACTGGAAAATAGCAGACACTTGGTTAAAGCAAAAGGCACAAGATAGTTCATTAATCAACAAAGAATGGGTGTTATTTGTTGTTGAACATTTGTAACGATTTTGAAGAGGAAGTCTGAGCATCTATGGACCTGACCAGATTACTATGATGATGATTCTCCATAATCACTTGTTATATTCGAATTTTGTTTCCTTGTGTGCAGGACAGTGCTGTGCTATGATACAGTATATATATATATATGGAACTGCAGTAAAACTATTTGATTGGCAAAACACGTAATTACAAAGTACTGTAGTTTTACAAATTACAAAAACAATGACAAAATACAGCAACGTTTCGACCAACAAGGCCTTTATCAAGCAAACGAACAAACAGGAGTGACAAATTAAAATGAAACACAAATGGACGACCAAATACAAACGTATCTAAGGAAAATCTGGAATAAAAACGAATAACGAAATAAATGTAACACAAAAACACACATAACAACTAGAAATAGAAAGGAAAAGAAACAATGAAACATCTAGTAAATATATAACTTGAATACATGCAACATATACCCATATAGATTACAAAGCTGGGGAAGAGAAAGTACTAAGAAGCATAAGAATGGAATATAACATGAATACATGCAACATATACCCATATAGATTACAAAGCATGGGAAGAGAAAGTACTAAGAAGCATAAGAATGTAATACGTTGAGCCCGTGGTCGCAAGGTACCATACAAAGAAATCAACCGATTCTCCAGAGCAAATCGACTGCGATCATCCGAGGAACATGATCGGATGGCTGTGACCTGGACATCGTGAGCACCTAAATGGCTAGTGTCATTGAAATGGGTGGCTACAGGGTCACAGAGCATTGGCGTATGTCGCGTAAGTGTTGGGCGAATCGGTCACTGAGCCTCTTGCCTGTCTCGCCGATATAAGCCTTGTTACACCGCTTACATATAATGGCATAGATAAGATTACGGACTCGCATGTGAACCCATCGTCAATAAGAAACGTGCCTAAAGGAAAAGATACAGTACGCGTCTGTATCACATAAGCACACGTGTTGCAACGCCGACGACCACACTGGACAGTGCCAAAATGAGTCTGGATATTGGACTTAAGGCGACTGTGTACCAACATATCCTTAAGACTTCTGTCCCGTCTGTAAGACACCAAAGGATAGTTGGAGAAGACAGAACGGGTCTCAGGATCTGATCTAAGGAGAGACAGATGACGGAATAAAACATTTTTCACCAGGGAATTATGGGGGTGGTAAGTTAAGATAAGTTTTACTCTGTCAGAGTTAGTAGTGCTATGCTGACTGGTAAGGGCCTGCTGGCGAGTGATTTTCTGAACTCGATGCAGGGTGCTTGATATGCAGCAAAATCAAAAGGTTATTTTAACGGGAAAAAACATTTAAGGGGCGGTATTTCGAAGACTTGCATCATACTGAGAAAATATACCGCACGGTCCTGCTTGTGTGTGTAATATTTTGTCATGTTGAAGCGTGTTTAAACTACCTATTATTTCACCTTTCTATAGGGTTTCTACATTGATAGCACGTCTGGTGAGATCTACACCAGGAACCTTCTGTTTAGAGCGTCCGGACGCTATAGTCTCTTAGTTGTGGCTACAGATATGGCCACTTCACCAGGTGCTCAGCTTTCTTCCACAGGTAAGTTTATCAGGTGTTCAGCTTTCTTCTACAGGTAAGTTTATCAGGCACTCAGCTTTCTTCTACAGGTAAGTTTATCAGGCGCTCAACTTTCTTCTACAGGTAAGTTTATCAGGTGCTCAGTTTTCTTCTACAGGTAATTAGTAATTATTTGCTAATGTGCAATGTTGCTTGTTCTAATCTGGCGAAACACTTTTAAAACAAAGTACTGTAATCTCAAAACCTTAGTATATGTACAAAAGTTAAATTGTTTAGGCCATGTGTGATTCCTGTACTGTAATCTCAAAACCTTAGTATATGTACACAAGTTAAATTGTTTGGGTCATGTGTGATTCCTGTACTGTAATCTCAAGACCTTATTATATGTACAAAAGTTAAATTGTTTAGGTCATGTGTGATTCCTGTACTGTAGTCTCAAGACCTTAGTATATGTACACAAGTTAAATTGTTTAGGCCATGTGTGATTCCTGTACTGTAATCTCAAAACCTTATTATATGTACACAAGTTAAATTGTTTGGGTCATGTGTGATTCCTGTACTGTAATCTCAAGACCTTAGTATATGTACAAAAGTTAAATTGTTTAGGTCATGTGTGATTCCTGTACTGTAGTCTCAAGACCTTAGTATATGTACACAAGTTAAATTGTTTAGGCCATGTGTGATTCCTGTACTGTAGTCTCAAAACCTTAGTATATGTACACAAGTTAAATTGTTTGGGTCATGTGTGATTCCTGTACTGTAGTCTCAAAACCTTAGTATATGTACACAAGTTAAATTGTTTGGGTCATGTGTGATTCCTGTACTGTAATCTCAAAACCTCAGTATATGTACACAAGTTAAATTGTTTGGGTCATGTGTGATTCCTGTAATGTAATCTCAAAACCTTAGTATATGTACACAAGTTAAATTGTTTAGGTCATGTGTGATTCTTGTACTGACCTATGGTTGTGAAAGTTGGAAATCATCAAACAAAATTGATAAGAAACTGGACAGCTTTGAGAATAAATGTCTCCGAAAATTACTAAAAGTAAACTGGAGTGATTTCGTTTCTAACAACACAGTGAGAGATCGAACACACCAACAACCCGTATCAAATATTATAAGGAAACGAAGGTGGAAATATTTAGGTCATGTTCTTAGATCAGACGAAAAGAAACTAAATCGACAAGTCCTTGTGGTCACCAGTTGGGAAAAGAAAACGTGGAAGACCTAAGACCACTCTTCGAAGAACAATCCTACAAGAAAGTAAACTATTGGGATGTAAAACCATACAAGATCTCCAACTGCTAGCAACGAACCCCATCACATGGAGATCTAAAGCCTCTGCCCTATGTTCCGCCTTTGGCACGAAAGGAACAAACTAACTGTAGTTTTACAAAATGCAAAAACAAAAACAATAGGTTAATTAATACGTTTCCTGCTTATTAGTATCTACATTTTACATTATAGTATTGTTATTGTTTTAGCATTTTGTAAAACTACAGTTATTTTATTACGTGTTTTGCCATTTCTACATAGTTTCACTACAGTCTTCCCTTATATTGATAATCATCATCATCATCAAATAGCTTGTCCTGAGAAGAACTTTGCCATCCCAACAGTTCTCCAGAATTACTCTCTCTCTCTCATAGGCCAGATGTCCTGCCTCTGCAGCCGTCATTTTCAAACCATCAGTTACATCCTGATTCCACCTTCTCCGTGGTCTTCCTCTTCTTTTCTTTGCCTGTATGCCTCCTTCCATGATGATCTTCTCCAGCCTTTCATGTCTTTTTATATGTCCAAAATATCTCAATTTTCTCTTTCTTATTTGTAGCAGAATTGATAATACTTGTTCTAATATCAAAGTCATAACTCAATATTGAATATTACTACAGGAATTATTGAAATAACAGTTGGATCAGGAGAAGGAATCCAGTTTCAGTTCACAAGTTCAGAGTATAACGTTGAGATTCCAGAACATTACATGGGAGGTAATTCTTTTATCAACGTGAGTGCAACGTTTGATCAAGTTTACCAACAATCACAGTCAACTTTCTACAACTTTGCTGGCGGAAATGAGAAGGAATTTTAACATTGATAACAAATCTGGTAAGTTTGTTGTTACGTTAAATTTGGGGATTTTAAACATTCAGTATATATATATGGAACTGCAGTAAAACTATTTGATTGGCAAAACACGTAATTACAAAGTACTGTAGTTTTACAAATTACAAAAACAATGACAAAATACAGCAACGTTTCGACCAACAAGGCCTTTATCAAGCAAACGAACAAACAGGAGTGACAAATTAAAATGAAACACAAATGGACGACCAAATACAAACGTATCTAAGGAAATTCTGGAATAAAAACGAATAACGAAATAAATGTAACACAAAAACACACATAAAAACTAGAAATAGAAAGGAAAAGAAACAATGAAACATCTAGTAAATATATAACTTGAATACATGCAACATATACCCATATAGATTACAAAGCAGGGGAAGAGAAAGTACTAAGAAGCATAAGAATGGAATATAACATGAATACATGCAACATATACCCATATAGATTACAAAGCATGGGAAGAGAAAGTACTAAGAAGCATAAGAATGTAATACGTTGAGCCCGCGTGGTCGCAAGGTACCATACAAAGAAATCAACCGATTCTCCAGAGCAAATCGACTGCGATCATCCGAGGAACATGATCGGATGGCTGTGACCTGGACATCGTGAGCACCTAAATGGCCAGTGTCATTGAAATGGGTGGCTACAGGGTCACAGAGCATTGGCGTATGTCGCGTAAGTGTTGGGCGAATCGGTCACTGAGCCTCTTGCCTGTCTCGCCGATATAAGCCTTGTTACACCGCTTACAGATAATGGCATAGATAAGATTACGGGACTCGCATGTGAACCCATCGTCAATAAGAAACGTGCCTAAAGGAAAAGATACAGTACGCGTCTGTATCACATAAGCACACGTGTTGCAACGCCGATGACCACACTGGACAGTGCCAAAATGAGTCTGGATATCGGACTTAAGGCGACTGTGTACCAACATATCCTTAAGACTTCTGTCCCGTCTGTAAGACACCAAAGGATAGTTGGGGAAGACAGAACAGGTCTCAGGATCTGATCTAAGGAGAGACAGATGACGGAATAAAACATTTTCACCAGGGAACTATGGGGTGGTAAGTTAAGATAAGTTTTACTCTGTCAGAGTTAGTAGTCCTATGCTGACTGGTAAGGGCCTGCTGGCAAGTGATTTTCTGAACTCGATGCATAGCCGAGACAAGCACCCTCTCCGGGTATAGGCGCCTACGAAAGAAATCAAGCATCTCGCAGCTCTCTCAAGAAAATCATCGTCCTCACTACAAAGGCGACGAAGGCGTAAGAGCTGTGAGAATGGCAAAGAGTCACGACAAGCCCGGGGATGGGAAGAAGTATAGAGGAGAAAACTATGTGCATCAGTAGGCTTGTAATATACTGATGTAGAGATAGCGGATAGGCGTAAGGTGATAGTAATGTCAAGAAAGTTGACACAAGTAGTGGAGATGTGAGAAGTAAAACGAATAGAAGGGTTGAAAACATTAATGAAATTAATGAAGCGTGACAAATCGGCTTCAGGCATATCAATGATGCCAATACAGTCATCAATGTATCTGTGATAGACAGACGGAAGGGGCCATCATATGTAGTCCATACTAGGTGTTCAAGATAACCCATGAAAAGACAAGCATAACTAGGTCCCATTTTAGTACCCATGGCAACCCCACTGATCTGCTCAAAGAATTGGTCATTAAACTGAAAGGAGTTAAGAGTGAGAACTAGTTCCGCAAGACGAAGGAGAGCAGAAGTTGACACAAGTGGATTAGTTCTCCTATTGAGAAAGAACTGGAGAGCTATAAGGCCGTCAGGATGAGGTATAGAAGTGTACAATGAGCACACATCAAGGAGGAAGAGACGGTTTTAAAAGGGATTTTAAACTGGTCCTTCCTCATTCCTTTCGTTCGCTTGAAATATTGTCTATATATTCAATGTTGTCTCTTGTATGAACTTCACTGTCTTTGTAGCTCACACAGCGGTCGAGTAGTTTTAAACAGGTGTTGTTGGTTATCTGTTACTGAACCGACGTTTTAGCTCTACGGGCAGACCCATATGTGCACAGTCTTCTCCAACAGATGTGCTATAAAATATTCCTACTGATGGTTCCTGTAGCTCGATGTTTAAACACACTCCATAATCTGCCACTCAATGCTCTAGTTCTACTTGCTTAACATGTAATTCAAAACTGCTTAAATTGTGAAGATAGTTCTATCAACGGAGAGAAAGTTGAAAATGTAAACAGTTTTGAATATCTTGGTTCACTGCTAACAAAAGATGGAAATGGGATGAAGGAAATTAAAAAGAACGAACAGGGTTTTACGAAACTAATTCTTTTGTGACATGTTCAAAATACGTCAATTTAATAAATTTATGTTTGTAACATCAACTATATTTCTTTTATTTTGAGTTATTTCTGGATGAATCAATTTGTTCTCATGTCTGTCCATGGTACACCGATAATTATTCTGCAACACTTATATTCAAAAGCACATATTTATTTTCCCACTGCTTTGTTAAATGTCCATGCTTTACACCCTTATGCTGCCACTGGGAATGATAGAATGATATATATCTTCATGTGATAGCTACTGTAAACAATACAAACACAAATGTTTGTCTATAAAAATGATAGTATCATACAATAATTATGCTCTCTGCTATCAGTGCCAAACATGGCCCCTGACTGACACAAGAAAGAAAGATTACAACATGTGAAATGAGATGTCTATGAAAAGCTGTCAACGTTTCAAGGAGAGATAGAGTGAGAAACAAGAATATCAGAAGCATCGTTGGTACTATACCATGCATACAGTACATCGAAAGGCAAAGAATCAAGTGGTTCGGCCATCAAATGAGAATGGAACCACATTTACTACCATCACATTTCTACAATAATCGACACTCAGGGCGCAGAGCACGAGGCAGGCCAAGAGCACGATGGATAGATAACATCTCAGAGTCTCTGCCAAAGCATGGACTGACAACGTCAAGCGCAAGACACCTGACACAAGATAGAAAACTAAATCTCCCTATGACGTTTCAAGGCAAATATGATTAAGATAAGATAAGACAATAATTATTGTCAAAACTCAGAAACATTCACATGGTATGGAAGGGGTTAATAAGTCTTCTCAATATACCTCATGTTCTGATAACTGGCTCTTTACTTCTACTTTCTATTCTTGCATGCTAGCAGTGACTAATATTCCGTGTAATCATCATCATCATCAGGTGCCGTCTCCACATCGAAGGTTGGCTGCAATTAATCTCCAGCATCCTCTGTCTTTCGCCTTGGTGTTGCACACTACCAGACTGTAACCTGTCCATTTCTTAAAGTTTCCCTCCCATTTATCTCTCGTTCTTCCTCTTGCTCTTCCCCCCTCAACTTTCCCTCTAGTAAATGTTTTATCATGGTGTCATGTCTTTTTATGTGCCCAAAATACTTTACTTGTCTGAATTTTATTTCTCTTAATAATTGTTTCTTCAGCCTAGTTTTCCTAAACTTGTTTATTTGTCTGTTTTTCTGTCCATGAAACTCTGCCTATTCTTATATATATCCACATCTCAAATGCATCAATTCTGTCTTCTAACTGCTTGTTCATTGTCCATGTTTTCGAACCATACATTAATATAGGATATATATAGCATTTGATCATTCTCATTTTTAGCCTGTTTGTAATTTTCTGTGTAATCACAGTGAAAGAATAATCACAGCGAAAGAATATACTTTTCAATTTTCTAAATCGCAGGACAGATTTCCGTAGAAGATGCATCTTTGTTGGACTATGAAACCGATCAACAAATTATCTTGATTGTGAGGGCAACAAGTGGTAAACATCGTGCATATGCCAATGTGCATATTAACTTAACAGACATCAATGACAACACACCAAAGTTCTCTCAGGCGAAATATGTCTCAGCTATTTGGGAAAACAATCGTCCTGAAACTTTTGTAGCCCAGGTTTGTATGTCGTCATGAACATTATTATTTATTATTCCACCCGTGTGCTGCCAGGGCTCTCAAGGGAGCAAAGAATAGTAACATTACGGTCTACAAGGCATGTAGTAAGAAGTAACTGAGGTAGGGGCTTAGGGAAGCTATCCTAGTAAATAAAAGCATCACAGAAATCAGATGTGCTGATCTTCTTGTAGGCACTTAACTGACACAATGTACAATCGCTCTTAGGCTCAGATCACATACAAATCACAAATAGTAGTTTAACAAGTGGTTGATATGGAGCGCGTTCAAAGAAGAAAAGAAGATTTATTATTTTATTGATAAATAAGTATCAGTTTTTCTTCTTTTGTTATCACACTATTACCTGGTTGTTGTCCAGTGTTATGGTTTTCTGTTTTTGTATTTTTCTTCTCTAGCTGCTTGGGTGATAATTATTTCTGCTTTTTGAAAGGATTCTGCTATTTCATCTCCATCTTTTTTTGTGGTGTTCTTCTCACCTTCTTTTCTAATGTTCTGTTGTAGAAGACTCTGTATACAGTGGAGTTTGGTTGCATTCTTATTAAGTGGATGAACCACTTCATTCTTTGTTTCTCAATGTAATTCAAGCAAAGTTCTGTACCAACTTTCTTTCTTATTCTAATTGTCATTACACTGTCTATTGTGGTGTTTTTGGTGATATATATATATATATGTATACATATATATATCACTGCAATCCCTAATAAATAATTTGATCAGGTCATGCGACCTGTTTTCTCTGACTATAAGTGTCACCAAAACAGTGGTTCTATGTCAAGGAAATAACACATTAACAAATATCACTTTAAATGGTAACCATCTAACCCCAGTTAAAAAATTATAATATCTTGGGTGCATGGTCACTGCCAGCTTTTCTCTTGATGAAGAAATCAAAACTCGAATCGGCAGCACGGCTACTACATTTGGCAAACTATCAAAGAGAGCGTGGGACAAAAAAAATTAACATTGCAGACAAAGATTCAAGTATATTGAGCCTGTGTAATTAGCTCTTTACTATATGGCTCAGAAACATGGACAGCCTACTCAAGGCACAAGAGGAGACTTAACTTCTTTCACCTTTGATGTCTCCGCAAGATTATGAACATCAGGTGGTACGACAAGATAACCAACTCTGAAGTACTGCAACGTGCAAACTTGCCTTCCATCATGTGTATGCTCAGCAGTAGAAGACTTAGATGGCTAGAACATGTGCAAACTTGCCTTCCATCATGTGTATGCTCAGCAGTAGAAGACTTAGATGGCTAGGGCATGTGCGAAGAATGGATAATGGCTGCATTCCAAAACAAATGTTGTTCTGTGAACTTTCGGAAGGAAGAGGCACCAGGGCAGACCACTGCTCAGATATAAAGATGTCTGCAAGGCCTCAATGAATAACTTTTCTATCGGTCCCAGCAAATGGGAAAAACTGGCTGATTATCGAGATATATGGAAAACAACATTACACAAATTTGCAGAATCTTTTAAAGAGAGACTTAGGGATGAGATGAGAGACAAGAGAAAACTCAGAAAAACACTTGCCAATTGACCGTCTGTAAACACTTGCCAATTGACCGTCTGTAAACACTTGCCAATTGACCGTCTGTAAACACTTGCCAATTGACCGTCTGTAAACACTTGCCAATTGACCGTCTGTAAACACTTGCCAATTGACCGTCTGTAAACACTTGCCAATTGACCGTCTGTAAACACTTGCCAATTGACCATCTGTAAACACTTGCCAATTGACCGTCTGTAAACACTTGCCAATTGACCGTCTGTAAACACTTGCCAATTGACCGTCTGTAAACACTTGCCAATTGACCGTCTGTAAACACTTGTCAATTGACCGTCTGTAAACACTTGCCAATTGACCGTCTGTAAACACTTGCCAATTGACCGTCTGTAAACACTTGCCAATTGAACGTCTGTAAACACTTGTCAATTGAACGTCTGTAAACACTTGTCAATTGAACGTCTGTAAACACTTGCCAATTGAACGTCTGTAAACACTTGTCAATTGAACGTCTGTAAACACTTGCCAATTGACCGTCTGTAAACACTTGTCAATTGACCGTCTGTAAACACTTTGACCAATTGAGCGTCTGTAAACACTTGTCAATTGACGTCTGTAAACACTTGCCAATTGACCATCTGTAAACACTTGCCAATTGACCATCTGTAAACACTTGCCAATTGACCGTCTGTAAACACTTGCCAATTGACCGTCTGTAAACACTTGCCAATTGACCGTCTGTAAACACTTGCCAATTGACCGTCTGTAAACACTTGCCAATTGACCGTCTGTAAACACTTGCCAATTGACCGTCTGTAAACACTTGCCAATTGACCGTCTGTAAACACTTGCCAATTGACCGTCTGTAAACACTTGCCAATTGACCGTCTGTAAACACTTGCCAATTGACCGTCTGTAAACACTTGCCAATTGACCGTCTGTAAACACTTGCCAATTGACCATCTGTAAACACTTGCCAATTGACCGTCTGTAAACACTTGCCAATTGACCGTCTGTAAACACTTGCCAATTGACCGTCTGTAAACACTTGCCAATTGACCGTCTGTAAACACTTGCCAATTGACCATCTGTAAACACTTGCCAATTGAAGCGTCTGTAAACACTTGCCAATTGACTGTCTGTAAAGACGAAAAGGTCTTATATATATATATATATATATATATATATATAAAAGACCTTTTCCAGAGACCCCTAGTTGTTGCCGGAGCTACGGAGTTCGTGCTTTGTGCAATACTCTCTGCAGGTGGCGTGCCATTTCTGCGGAGAGGAACCGAGCCATATGGGGTAACCCGGTGCAATGAAGTCAATCCTTCGGCTTTTAAACCCTTTATATATATATATAAACTACATTGCAATGTGACAATATCCTGTATCATAGATAAAGAAGAAAAACAAGAAATACAATTGATCTAATATTATATTTGCTTTCAACAGGTTTATGCTAGAGATGCAGACAGCGGATCAACGGGAACTGGCGTACACAATTATTGGTGGAAATGGGGATAATGTGTTTAGAATTTCTAGAGATGATATAGGGATTGTTGTGACCAATAGTGAAGAGGCACCCCTTGACAGGGAAACAAAACCAGATGGGTACAGGTATGCTTGCTTGTTTATTTCTCTTCACTATTTATGGAGCATAGGGCCTCAATAGCTGTTTTCCACTTTCTCCAGTCTATGATCATTTTATTTATGTCCTCCCATGTTAGAGGAACCATGGCCTCAGATAACATACAGCCGGCAGGCTCAGGTACATTTCTCGCCCGAGTGGTTACCGGGGCCCAAATTTGGGGCGTAAAGAATGGAACCACTGTTACCTGCCATGCATGTCGTAGAGGCGACTAAGGAGGTTTGGCTGAAATCGGATGCATGTGTCCTAAGCGGGTAGAAGTCTATGCGTTTAGGGGCCTACCAAACCAATGTGCAACCTATACACGTTCTTGACAAAGATCAAACATATCACAAAGAGTGATTAAAATTGGTCGTAAAGAACGAACGCAAAGAAGAAGAAGGAGAAGGTAAATTTCTTGAAGATCATACCACAGCCGTCGCATTACTTCATATTCCAGTATTAAAGGGTTGTAAGGCTGAAGTATTGACTTCATTGCACCGTGTTTTACCACATATGGCTCAGTCCCTCTCCGCAGAAATGGTACGCCACCTGCCGAGAGTATTGCACTAAGCACGAACTCCGTAGCTCCAACAACAATCCTAGAGGTCTCTGGAAAAACTGCACTTGTGAACAGAACGGCGCGGTCTGAATTCGAACCCATGACCTTTGACTCACAAGGCAAAGGGCTTAACCACTATGCCACAGAGACCCCCTTCCAGTATTCTTAAATAAAAACAAATCCATTAAAAAATCAAGACAGCATGCTAAATCAAGACAGCATGCTAAATCAAGACAGCATGCTAAATCAAGACAGCATGCTAAATCAAGACAGCATGCTAAATCAAGACAGCATGCTAAATCAAGACAGCATGCTCAATCAAGACAGCATGCTCAATCAAGACAGCATGCTAAATTAAGACAGCATGCTAAATCAAGACAGCATGCTAAATCAAGACATCATGCTAAATCAAGACATCATGCTAAATCAAGACATCGTGCTAAATCAAGACAGCATGCTAAATCAAGACAGCGTGCTAAATCAAGACATCATGCTAAATCAAGACATCATGCTAAATCAAGACATCATGCTAAATCAAGACAGCATGCTAAATCAAGACAGCATGCTAAATCAAGACAGCATGCTAAATCAAGACAGCGTGCTAAATCAAGACATCATGCTAAATCAAGACATCGTGCTAAATCAAGACATCATGCTAAATCAAGACA
The DNA here is from genome assembly GCA_020796225.1 of Arion vulgaris. Lineage (NCBI taxonomy): Eukaryota > Metazoa > Mollusca > Gastropoda > Stylommatophora > Arionidae > Arion > Arion vulgaris. The sequence continues at coordinate 6,101,723 of CM036776.1, forward strand.
GCATGCTAAATCAAGACAGCATGCTAAATCAAGACAGCATGCTAAATCAAGACATCATGCTAAATCAAGACATCATGCTAAATCAAGACAGCATGCTAAATCAAGACAGCATGCTAAATCAAGACAACATACTAAATCAAGACAGCATGCTAAATCAAGACAGCATGCTAAATCAAGACAGCATGCTAAATCAAGACAGCATGCTAAATCAAGACAACATGCTAAATCAAGACACCATGCTAAATCAAAACACCATACTAAATCAAGACATCATGCTAAATCAAGACAACATACTAAATCAAGGTTAAATTATGTTACAAATTAACTTTAACACTAAGGAATATCAATATTATGAACATTTTTCATCAACACATTACCATGGACTAGTAGAATTTTGTAAATACAACAGACTCCAGAATTCAAATATCTCGGAGTATATTCACAGCAGATGGAAAGATGGACAGAGAAATCGAGACTAGATGCCGGAAGGCAAATGCAGTGACATACCAACTGTCACCACTATTAAAACATCCAAGCATTAACATGACAGTCAAACGACAACTGATAAACTGCATATTTATTCCAACTCTCTGCTATCAGTGCCAAACATGGCCCCTGACTAAGACACAAGAAAGAAAGATTACAACATGTGAAATGAGATGTCTATGAAAAGCTGTCAACGTTACAAGGCGAGATAGAGTGAGAAACGAGAATATCAGAAGCATCGTTGGTACTATGCCATGCATACAGTACATCGAGAAGCAAAGAATCAAGTGGTTCGCCATCTAATGAGAATGGAACCATATTTACTACCATCACGTGCCTATAATAATCGACACTCAGGCACAGAGCACGAGGCAGGCCAAGAACAAGATGGATAGATAATATCTCAGAGTCCCTGCGAAAGCATGGACTGACAACGTCAAGCGCAACACACCTGGCACAAGATAGGAAACTAACTCTCCCCACGACGCTTCACGGCAAATGTGGTTAAGATAAGATAAGATAAGTAGAATTTTGTACAATTGCAGAAAACCTTAGAGTGTTTTATCAAACACTTGTAAAAATTATCTCCCATTAAACTAACATATAGTAAACACTGCTAACGTAACAATTAAACTCTGTTGACATTTGTCTTTCTGTAGGATTACAATTGAGGCTCGAGATTTTGGTAATCCAAGTCGATCCAGCACATGTGTTGTAATTATATCCATCAATGATGAAAATGACACACCACCTTTTTTTCCGGAGATCAGGGTCAAGAATATTAGTGAAAGTAAGTTTTGGTTCTTCTTCTTCTTCTTCTTCTAACTAGGGTTGCGAGTTTTCACTCTCGGACAGCCAATGCCAATTTGTAGAATCTGCATGTGTTCTGTAATTGTGGAAGACTAGTGTAAAGGGTATTATGTAAAGGGTGAGCAAATGCACTTTGGGATGGCTGCTGCAGCGGTGGACGAGACATGAATGGGAATGCCCAATGTGTCATGACGTCAATCGCATAACATAACATTATTTTCAGTATCAAATAAATGAATAATCCCGTCCATGGGCAACAACCTGATATCAGTGTGATGACACTGGGCAACAACCCGGTAGCAGTGTGACGACACTGGGCAACAACCGGTAACAGTGTGGACGACACTGGGCAACTACCGGTAGCAGTGTGACGACACTGGGCAACTACCCGGTAGCAGTGTGACGACACTGGGCAACTACCCGGTAGCAGTGTGATGACACTGGGCAACAACCCGGTAGCAGTGTGATGACACTGGGCAACTACCCGGTAGCAGTGTGACGACGAAAGAAAGAAGAATACATGGAATTTCCTTGAGCCTTTTCAGACCTTTGTATATGAAGGGCCTTTGATTTTACATTTCTAGCTCATTAAGTATAGGAAATAGGGGGACCAATTCCTTTTCTCATATATGGAACTTTGAGTGTGGGATTTAACTCACAGCCCTCTTGTCTCCAAGTCAGTAGACGAAAGCTTATGCATTACGCTAATCCATCACACTGATATTCACTTCTTTCTTTTCTCCAATCCTAACATATGTCAGCGAGAGTTGGAAAATGACTAAAGATATAGAAAGCAAGTTGTATCAATCCTAACATATGCCAGCGAGAGTTGGAAAATAACTAAAGATATAGAAAGCAAGTTGTATCAATCCTAACATATGCCTGCGAGAGTTGGAAAATAACTAAAGACATAGAAAGCAAGTTGTATCAATCCTAACATATGCCAGCGAGAGTTGGAAAATGACTAAAGATATAGAAAGCAAGTTGAATGTATTTGAAAATAGATGTCTGAGAAAAATAATGAATATAAAATGGAACAATTCAGGAGAAGTGATGAAATCAGAGACATGTCTGGTCAACCACTAGTGACAACTGTTATAAAAAAGAAAAGATGGAGATATGTTGGGCACACCTTGAGGAGAAATGATCAACGAATATCAAAGCAGGCATTGAAGTGGGATGCAAAGGGTTCAAGAAAGAAGGTCGACCTAAGGAGACTCTGAAGCGAACTTTGCTGAGAGAGGCAGGAAATATCGGTCTCAGTTCCATGGAAGAGATTGAGCGAGTTGCCCAGGATAGAGCGGAGCGGTATGGAGAAATTACTTGCAGGCCCTATGTAACGTATAACGGTACGAGAGGAATTATTATTATTTCTCCAATCCTGTTTTGTCCCACAGCGTCAGGATAAGAAGAGATTTCTAGAACGAGTCCTTGTGGGCTCTTCATAAATAGTGTCTTTCATTGGATCTGTTATCTCTGAGGTCCACCTTTTGTGTGGCCGGCCTTTTGCTTTGTATCCATTGTGTCAGAGCAACATTGCTCTTTGAGGCGCACTGTCTGTTGGTAATCTGCTTATGTGGCTGAACCATTTAATTTGTTGTCTCTTGATGAAGTTCAGTTGTGCGCAGACACTTAATCTCTATTGTGACTAGTTTTCTTCTATCATTTGATTTCAGCGTCCAGGTTTGGCACTCACAGCAGTGAGAAAGAATGAGTCAAACAGTGCTCTTTTTGTGTGTTCATGGTGACATGTTTGCATTTTAAATTTGCCGCCATTTGTACTATCATTTGTTTGCTTTGTTGCCTTGGTATGTTAAGTCTTTGATTTTAATTTTTATTAACAGAGATTTTAAAAATTACGATTGAAACTAAAATCTATTTTGTTTTTGTTAATTTCCTGGAACTAGGTTCTGATGTCGGGTACGTTGTTACCATGACAACAGCCAATGATGTAGATTTGAACTCAAATCTTGTGTACGACTTCACGGCGGATGGAAATCTGGACAACACATTCAGTTTGGACCACTCCACTGGACGTCTAACTTTGGCCAGGCGGCTTGATTATGAGAAAAAGTCCCAGTATTCTGTGGGCATTCAGGCAAGATAATTTTCTTATTATTATACAACATTATCAAATGTGTTGGATGTATTCTGTTTGAATTGTTCATGTTAGTGGTTAGTGTGAATCATCTTCACAGAACTACAGACAAGTCCACAGTTGTTCCGATTTCAAGAAGTAGCATGTCCCTTGGTGAACATCGCTTTCATCAAAGCCATCCTCAAAAACTCTCTTGTCTCTTGCAAGTTCTCCTGCTTCTTCCAGCGCCATTTTCAAGATTTCTTTAATGTCCTGCTGCCACCTTCATCTTGGTCATACCCTGCCTTGTACTCAAGGAACCATGCCTTCCATAACCGTTCTCTCCAAACTACTGTTACGTTTAACTTGGCCACAATTTTTCATCTTCCAGGACATTATTTTATTTGTGAGCCAATGCTCCTCAATATGCAGGTCTTGTAGGATGTCTTTGTTTTTTCTCTTCTCTGTTCATGATCTTCTAAAATGTTCCTGTAACACTTTGTTTAAAAACTTTAATTTTGTTTTTAATGTTTGTGTTATAGTCCATGATTCGCATCCATATCTTGCCACAGGGAATATGCATGTTTTCTGAAGTCTTACTTTTGTTTCTTTGCTTTGTTTCAATCAACTCCCCAAATCTCTTTACCAGTTTATAGCAACTAATCACATCAGTTATGGGTTGATTACTCACATCTTCTTCTTCTTCTTCTGCTTTCACCAGCTATCTTCTTCTTCTTCGAACGCTCCATAACATCCACTTGTCATCCACTCTGTGTGATTTGTATGTGATCTGTGCCTAAGAGCAATTGTACATTGTGCCTGTTATGCGCCTACAAGTAGGCCAGCACATGCAATTTCTACTCTGCTTTTTATTTACTAGGTAGCATCCCTAGAGCCTACATCAGTCGCCACTTACGACATGCATTGTAGATTGCAGTGGTACTATTCTTTGCTTCCTTGCGGACCCGGTACCACACGGGTGACTTCACCTGCTATGAATTCAGGTGTAACCGTGTGCCTGGTGTGGCGCTTCTGACTGATTTTTGCATGAAAGCCTGCTTACCATTTTATTGGTTTCCTTGCCCTACAGGCGGACCTTCTCCGACTTCAGAGGTGTTTCTTAAATGTCTTGTGTCTCTAACAAAGTGTATGTGTCTGACAGTTCACATTTTCGCTCCCATCTCTACTCAAATGTCTTGCGTCTATAACAAAGTGTCTGTGTCTGACTGTTTCCATTTTTACTCCCATCGCTACTCAAATGTCTTGTGCCCCTAACAAAGTTTACGTGTCTGACAAGTCACAGTTTTGCTACCATCTCTACTCAAATGTCTTGTGTCTCTAATAAAGTGTACTTGTCTGACAGTTAACATTTTCACTCCCATCTCCTTCACTTTGTATAGAAATAATAATTCCTCTCGTACCATTACACGTTACATAGGGCCTGCAAGTAATTTCACCATACCACTCTATCATGGGAGTCATCACCAACAACAATCCACCCTGGCTTACCACAGGGGTCACCATTATCTCCGGTGTTGTTCAATGCCTATACTGTGAGCATCACAAAAGAGCAGATCACGGGTAGAGGAAGGACAATGTCATATGCAGATGATGTGTTGGTGTATCGTCAGGGCAAGGATAGAGAACAGCTTGTGGAGGAACTTCAGTCAGAACTCGACCGCATAGGTAGATGGTGCGTTGAAGCAGGAGCATTCTTCAACCCCACAAAAGCAGCGGTGACATGGTTCTCTTTAAACAATCACATTGTCCACACTCCAACACCATCTGTGGTTTTGTGTTCAGAGGTGGTGGAGCGGTCTCAGTCTATGAAATACCTTGGGCTGCGTTTTGATCGTAATCTAGCTTTTACGGAACACATAGCTCATGTGATAATGAAGGCGAGGAAAGGTTTGCTGGCGATGAGGGTAATGGCTGCGGCGGATTGTGAACAGCGCCATCTTTGTCTTTATACCAGGGTCTGGTCCTTTCTGTGCTTGAGTATGCGCTGGTGATCCTGACTCTCAGTCATAGTCAGATAGAACGACTGGAAAGAATACAGAACGAGGCGATGCGCATTATACTTGGTTGCACTAAAGACACGTCGTGCAGGGCGATGCGCTATCTCCTTGACTATCCTACTATGGAGTATAGAATACTGATGAGCCGTGCACGAGCATACCTTCGAGTCAATGCTGACACACAACATCCTCTGCACTTGGAAATAAAAAGACAAAAAGGAAATAGGTTAAAAAGAGGAAAATCTTGGATGGGTCAGGCCGAGGACTGTATTGAGCAGGTGTGTACACTTGAAGACATTGATCCCGGTGAAGAATGGATACCAGTGCCAACAGGAATCGCTACATCCTTTTCTGTATGCATCGAACTTGATAAAGAATGCAGGCAACACAACCCACTTGTTGTGGAGGCAGAGGTTCAGGCATTAATTTCTGAGAACGCATCTGAGCATGATGTAATCATTTATACGGATGGTTTGGTGATTCGACATGTGCGGAGCTCGTGGGCTTTCACTGCTCAGGTCGGAGGTGATGTTGTGAAGGAAGACAGTGGTGGTTTTACCGTGACTACGAGCAGTCTCACTATGGAAATCATGGCGGTTACCAAAGCGATGATTTGGCTAGAATCACAGACTTTTATCCATGCATGTTTTCTCAGTGACTCAATGAGTATGCTCAGGAAGATTGAAACAGGATGGGCTAGGAGACATTGGATAGAATCGCTGGGAGGTCTAAGCTGACAAAGATCAGTTTTATTTTTGTGCCAGGGCATGCAGGTGTAAGGGGAATGAACGTGCGGATAGGCTTGCAGGTATGGCTGCTGTCCAAAGCGGACGAGCAATGGACCAGGCTGATATTATAAATTCCTTAAGGGAGAGAGGGCGTGTACATGATTCACGTAATAGTGGTGAATCCACAACACTAACCAGACTGCAAGAACTCAAAGTTAAGTGTGGTGTAGCTCGACAAGAACGCTATGCTGGCAGACAAAGAAGAATTGTAAACCAACAAAGAACCGGTGTCGTTAGTCGCCACACGCTGATGGACATACTGAGGAGAGATCGGAGCACTTATGGACTAATTTGTTCGACGTGCAGTGATGGTGATCCGACGACTAAACTAAACTAAACTCTATCATGGGCAACTAGCTCAATGTCCTCCGTGGAACTGAGACCGATATTTCTTGCCTCTCTCAGCAAAGTTCGTTTCAGGGCCACCTTAGCTGTAGTATAGAAATAATAATAATAATAATAATAATTCCTCTGACGTATACGTTTACATAGGGCCTGCAAGTAATTTCTCCATACCGCTCTATCCTGGGCAACTCGCTCAATCTCCTCCATGGAACTGAGACCGATATTTCCTGCCTCTCTCAGCAAAGTTCGCTTCAGGGTCTCCTTAGGTCGACCTCTCTTCTTGAACCCTTTGCATCCCACTTCAATGCCTGCTTTGATATTCGTTGATCCTTTCTCCTCAAGGTGTGCCCAACATATCTCCATCTTCTCTTTCTTATAACAGTTGTCATTAATGGTTGACCAGACATGTCTCTGATTTCATCACTTCTCCTGAATTCGTTCCATTTTATATTCATTATTTTTCGCAGACATCTATTTTCAAATGCATTCAACTTGCTTTCTATATCTTTAGTCATTTTCCAACTCTCGCTGGCATATGTTAGGATTGATACAACATTTGAATTGAAAATTCGTAATTTAGTTTTAATACTATATAACTTGCAGTTCCATATTTTATTTAGACGTTTAAAAGCTGATGTTGCTTTGCCAATTCGTATCATAATTTCTTTTTAACATTTCCTGTGCAATCAAAATTGCTGCCTAAATAGGTGAACTGCTCTGTTATTTTTATCATTTTAGATTCCAGTGTGATAAATGCATTACTTGCCATAGGTGTCTTCCTTATATTTGTTTTTTCATATCTTATCTGCAGTCCAACTTTTGATGCTATAGATGACAAGTTGTCTGTTTTTCTTTGCATATCTTGGTTGTTTCTACTTAACAAGGCAATATCATCTGCAAAATCCAAATCTTCTAGTTGACTATTTTCTACCCAATCAATCACTGCAACATTTTTGCATCACCCAGTCAGTGGCCACTCCAAACAATAGCGGAGATAGAATACAGCCTTGGTAGTATAGAAATGCAGATTTTAAAAAATGCTCTTAAAGTCATCCATACAACCTGCTTCACTTAAGGCATTGATGATATCTGCATTGTCCAATGACTATCCTTCCTTGACAACTGCAGTGTCCGCCAGGTGATCTGAGTGCTCATTGCTTTGTACTCCTATAGGTTCTTGTTTGTTGTTTGTTATGTAGGGGATTAAGGCATCTTTAAACTGAGGCACATCCCATTCAACCTAAAGCAAACCTTTTATTGGTTATATCAAAGTGCTTATGACAACAAAGATGACAAATAAGTATTAACTTCTTTCAGGCTCTGGTACAAAGATAAAGGCTAAATAGGTAATTTGGGATGTGCTTAATTTGACAAGCTACTTCTGTCTTGCATAGTCAGCCTGAATTGTTTTAACATTTTTATTGAGTCACTTAGTATATATTAGATAGTTTTTTCCTTTGGCACCAAAGGTGGCACATAGGGAAGAGGTTTTAGATCTCCATGTGATGCGGTTCGTTGCTAGCAGTTGGATATCTTGTATGGTTTTTCATCCCAATAGTTTACTTTCTTGTAGGATTGTTCTTCGAAGAGTGGTCTTTGGTCTTCCACGTTTTCTTTTCCCAACTGGTGACCACATAAGGACTTGTTGATTTGGTCTCTTTTCGTCTGATCTAAGAACATGACCTAAATATTTCCACCTTCGTCTCCTTATAATATTTGATACAGGTTTTTACTGTGTTCTATCTCTCACCAGTGTTTGGCCATTTATTGGGATGTTGTCTGTCGAGTTTGTGAGGTCCATATTTTGGTCTTGGCAGAATTAATCTAGAGACCAACCTGTTCTGCAAGTCCAACTCAGTATATATACACATGTGTGAATTTCTGTGTACCCAATCACTTCACAACCATAGTTATTTCTTTGATAGCACTTTGCCATAATTGCATTGTGAGGCTGCTCGTAGTTACTTCTTAGCAGTTTTACATCTTCAACTCGCAGCAAATGTCCATGCACGCTGCTTGCCTGGAAGCACTGAACCATGAGTGTATATAACAGCAGCACCATCCAATTTGTGAACTGATTCACTACCAAGTTTTTTTCACCTCTGAATGGAATTATTTTTTAGCTTTAAAAATATTGCACACATACCTTAGCTAAACTAAAATATTGTTTCTAAATTTTATTTAAAGTTGAACTTATTGCATATCAAATTAAAAATAAATGAATGTACTTTCATCAAATATTTATTCTTCTTCTTCTTTTGTCGTCACACTGCTACCGGGTTGTTGCCCAGTGTCGTGGTTTTCTGTTTTTGTCTTGCGCTGTTCTGGTGGCTTGTGTGATTGTTATCTTTGCTCTTTCACAGGATTCTGCTACGCCATCTAACCATATTTTCCGTGGTCTTCCTCTTGCCTTCTTTCCCGATATTCTGTTGTAGAAGACTCTGTATGCTGTGGAGTTTGGATGCATTCTTATTAAGTGGCCAAACCACTTCATTCTTTGTTTATCTATATAATTCAAGCACGGTTTTGTGCCAACTTTCTTTCTTATTCTGTCTTTTCTTGTGTTGTTGGTAACTTTTCTCAGGCAACGCATTTCACATGTAGTTATTTTTGTGACTGCGCTTTGCTCAATGTCCATGTTTGGCTCTGGTAACACAAAGTAGGTATAAAAATGCTGTTGATCATTTGTTTCTTAGCTGCCTGTGAAATTTTTGGGTGCCTTAACAATGGGGCTAGCTGGTAGGTTACAGCATTTGCTTTTGTACTCTAGCCTCTATCTCTCTATCTAGTTTTCCGTCTTCTGTGAATATGCTTCCTAAGTATTTGAATTCTTTCACTTGGTTTATTTTAGACATTGACATGGATGTCTAGATTATTATGTTTTCTTCCCATATTCATTATTAATATTTATTGTATCCAAAAATATAAAATTGTGTTTACTATGCAGGACAAATATTAGCATGAATTAACAAATCTAATTGAAATTGTGAGAACAAAAATCCAATCGAATCCTGTTTGCCGTACAGCGCCAGGTCAAGAAGAGATTTCTAAACGGGCCCTTGTGTGCATTTCATAGGTAGTGTCTTTCATCGCCTCTGTTATCTCTGAGGTCCATCATTTGCGTGGCCGGCCTTTTGCTTTGTTAACATTCCATTGAAATATCTCTCATAGGTTAGGTGTCCCACCAGATGAACATCCTGAATCCCTCTCCTCCATGTTGTTCCTCTTTTATTCTTTGCTGTGATACCTCCTTCCATGATGGTCTTCTCACGCCCTATGTGTCTCTTTATATGTTTCTTCTTCTTCACCTTTCAACTCCTAACGGAGCACAGGTCTTCAACAAACTTCTTCCAGCTCTTCCTCTCTCTTGCCATCCCTTCCTATTCCTTCCATGTTTTACCTATCCTTTCAATATCAGCCTCCAACTATCTTCTCCAGGTCTATCTAGGATTTCCCCTATTCCTATTTCCCTGTAGGTTCCAAACCAGTGCCTGTCTTGCAATGCTTCCGGTCAGTCTTCTCAATGTATGTCATATCCATCACCAGAGTCTCTTCTTGAGTTCTTTCTCCGCTGGTATCTGCTTAGTTCTGTCTCTGAGCTCCTCGTTTGCAAACTTATCATACCATCTCAGTCCCTCTATTCTACGTAAACATCCATTTACGAAGGTCTGCAGTTTTCTGATGTTTCTTTATATGTTTAAAATACTTTAGTTTTGTAATATTAATAAAAAATACTGTCACCATTTTAAAATTTTCAAAACTAATACTGTCCAGGTAACAGATGGCAAGCCTGATCATATTAGAAGTACCTGGTTGGATGTGTATGTCAATGATGAAAATGATAACGCACCTGTCTTCTCACAGCCAAGCTATCAGGTGATTACAAATGTGTTTTTATACATTGTTTTCTAAAGTTATTGGTTTAACCTGCCTGCCAAGCGTGTTCGTAGTGCGTTGGGCGACAAGATGGCAAGCCACCTGTGAATGAGGTTCAATTCCATGGGCTGGCAGAAAAGCTACAGATTCTCAAGATTTGTGATGTTCATGGCACTGAACTGATGGGTTGCAATGTCCATGACACCGAGCCGAAGAGCTGAAAACTCGTGCTTCTGAACGGAGGGGAAAAAAAAATGTGGTTACCGAATCAACATCATGGCTCTCAAGGCAGACCTATACATGCTCAGTCTTCCCCAATAGATGTTGAATGTATGCATACTGGTGGTTCATGGTGTTCTCTGATTAAACACATTCTACAGGTCTTTGTAAAGTAAAAGTATTTTTTTTCCAATCCAGAAGCACTTGAGCTTTCAGCTCTTGGCCTCAGTGTACTCGGGAGATTAGACGGGGGATGGGACATTTTAAGAATACAATATAAATTTGTGCTCAATAGATTATACTAGGATGTTGGAACTTCAGATCACAATCTATTTCTGTATTCTAGGTAACCCTTCCTGAACAGACTGGCCCTCAGCAAGCAGTCATAACTGTCACAGCCACTGATGTCGACTCAGGTTTTAATGCCCAGGTAACTTACAGTCTGGCACCAACATCTGATGAAAGCTTCATTATAAATGCCCATACAGGTGAGATATTGTGTTGTTCTAGTGGGTATTGCAATTGTGTGGGGTGTCTCTGTAGCAAAGTGGTCAAGTTGTTTGCTTTGCTTTATGAAGGTTGTGTACTCAAATCCTGACTGTGTTGTTTCTCTCTCTCGCGATCCTCGCCTAGAAGACTGATGAACCAAATTTTATAATGAATTTTACTGTTGCTTTTAGGGCTTCCTTCCCTCCATACAGCTTTTCACGAAGCTCTGTGTTATCGGGGCAAGTTTCTTTTCTCAGGGCTGCTAACAGCTGACAGTCTTGCAGTATATGCTCTGCCATCATGTCCGCCTTTCCACAATGGTGCAGGCTAGTGAGTATTGCAATTGTGAGAGGTGACTGTAGCAAAGTGGTAAAATTGTTTGCTTTGCTTTTTGAAGGTTGTATGTTCAAATCCTGACTGTGTTGTTTGTTTCACAAGTGCAATTCTTCCAGTGATACACTAGATTGTTGCTGGAGCTACAGAGCTTATGACTTGTGTAGTACACTTGAAAGGTGGTATTCTGCAGAGAGGAACTGAGTCATGCAGGAAAAATCAATGAAATGAAGTAAATCCTATGTCTTAGAACACCCATGTGTTCCTGGGACCTGCATGGGAAGCAAAGAATAGTACCACTGCGACCTACAAGGCGTGTCAAAAGAGTCGACTGATGTATGACCTAGGGAAGCTACCCTAGTAAACAAAAAGGGTCACAGAAATCAGATTTTTAGCCTTCTTGTAGGCTCATAACTGTGTCAAAGGAAAATCGCTCTTAGACTCAGATCATATACAAATCACACAGAGTGTGATAACAAGTGGTCAATATAGAGCATTCATAGAAGAAGAAGAAGGTCTTAGAAAAAAGTGAACATTAATCATCATCTAGCATATGCTTTGCAGAATAGTGCTCTCATAACCGCCAATCTGAATGACCGAAGTTCCCTAGCTAGTTGTCTAACTCATTAATTTATTAATATATATAAACACTTATCTTTGTTCCTCCACACCTGCTCCCCTTTGAGCCCCACACATCCCCATCCCCTTGCCATAATCTCTTCCCCCTTCTAAGCTGACATACTGTCTCAGAATATGACGCAATCAGTTTCTTTTTCTTTTGTCGTCACACTGCTACCAGGTTGTTGCCTAGTGTCTTAGCACTGCTTTCGGGTTGTAACCTAGTGTCGTGGTATTCTGTTTATGTCTTGCACTATTCTAGTTGCTTGAGTGATTGTTATTTTTGTTCTTTAACAGGATTCTGCTATGTCATCTGACCATCTTTTTGGTGATCATCCTCTTGCCTTCTTTCCTGATGTTCTGTTGTAGAAGACTCTGTATACTGTGGAGTTTGGATGCATTCTTATTAAGTGGCTAAACCACTTCAGTAGGCTATTGTGGCTAATTATGTATACATTCAATATAAGTATAGCAGTAGATGAAAAACTATGGAATAAAAGGGTTACTATATGGATACTCGTGAGAACATGTGGTCATTCATCGAAAGTTAACGATGCTGTTCCTATCAATTCAAGAAAAGCAATGCCTGAGTGGTTACCGGGGCCTAAATGTGGGGTGTAAATAATAGAACCACTGTTACCTGCCACGCATGTTGTAAGAGGCGATTAAGGAGGTTTGGGTGAGATCGGATGCATGTGTCCGCCAGGGAATGCTAACTCGAAACAAATGCTTGCAGAAAACGAATGCACCAGGCTGTAAGGCGCATAACATAGTGCAACGAACATTCACAATGAGGAATGGGATAACGGATTCTACGGTCGCCAATCTGCCTCAGAGATTTAGCCACACAGTAAGAATGTCAGACCTACCATCACAAGGGTGGCCAAAACTTACTGCGGGAAGGGGTCGGCACAAACGGGAAAGCAGAAATCATCGGAATTGTATCCTACAGAACTGTCGCCAGTATGCAGACTTGAGAAGAAAATGATGGCCCACTTACACTAGCATCCAAGGCAAACTGTATGGCGTGGCTGATAATCTGAGGCAGACGGCTGCCTTTATTAGAGAATCTGAAATCCCAATCTAGTGAGAAGCAGAAGACAAACTGTATGGCGTGGCTGATAATCTGAGACAGACGGCTGCCTTTATTAGAGAATCTGAAATCCCAATCTAGTGAGAACGCAGAAGACAAACTGTATGGAGTGGTTGATAATCTGAGGTAGACGGCTGTCTTTATTAGAAAATCCGAAATCCCAATCTAGTGAGAACGCAGAAGAAGAAACGCAAAATATTTTTAAATGTCAAGAGTAGCATATTATTATTCCTTTAGGCACCATTTATACAAGCAAGATGGTTGTACTAACCTCCGATGAGTCCATTATTCAGCTGGTGGTAATTGCTACAGACAATGGAACAGTGCTACAATCGTCCATGACTGTTGTTTCTGTCTACATCACAGATATTAACAAACACACACCACGATTTTTGGAAGTAGTAAAATATGTGTAAGTCTGTTATGCATAATATGTAAAATATGTAAAATATGTAAAATATGTAAAATATGTGTAAGTCTGATCATTATTATGTGACAGTGTTTTATCAATCCTAACATATGCTAGTGATAGTTGGAAAATAGCTAAAGATATAGAAAGTAAGGTGAATGCATTTGAAAATAGATATCTGCGAAAAATAATGAACATACAATTGGAAACTAAATCGGGAGAAGTGATAAAATGAGAGAAATGTCTAGCAACCACAACTGACAACCATTATAAGAAAGAGAAGATGGAGATATGTTGATCATACTTCAAGAATAAATAATCAAAGAATCAAAAAGCATGCATTGAAGTAGGAGGAAGATGTTTCAAGAAAGAAATGACTCACTGAAATGAACTTCACTAAGAGGATCAAGAAATGTCAATATCAATTATGTAGAAGAAACTGCTATTGCCTTGTAGTTTGATTGGGGACAATCAAAGGCTAGCGGAGTAAACCGTATACAAACTGAGGCGTAGACAAACTAAATAGTCATAAAAAACCGGTTAGCTGGGCAGATAATGCTCATCAACCTGGGAGAGCAGGTCTTCTAAGGGTCACTACCCTTACAGAAAATAGCAACTTGCTGCAAATGATGAAAATGGCCAAAACGAACTAGAGAGAGAGAGAGAAGAAATTGTGTTAGTTGTCCTATTATATTAGATCGAGTTACTTGACTGATGTACATGTGATGGACTGATGACTGATGTATATTTGGTAGACTGACAAAAGTTATATATGTCAGTTTTAAAATAACAGTATTTATTATTTCATTAGCCAGTGGTTACGGGCCCAAATTTGGGGTGTAAAGAATAGAACCACTGTTACCTGTCATGCATGTCGTAAGAGGCGACTGGGGGTTTGGCTGAAAGTGGATGCACATGTCCTAAACGTGTAGAAGTCTATGCGTTTAGGAGCCTACAAATGTGCAACGTATACACGTTCTTGGCAAAGATCAAACATATCACAAAGTTATTAAAATTGAGTCGTAAAGAACGAAGCAAAGAAGAAGAAGTGAGGATTTCTCAATCTGTTGTACCTAGTTAAGAAAATAGGACTACCGAACCCTTTTTGCATACAGTATTGGGTGCATATTTTGGGTGCACGATGTCTGATGTAGTCAACATCATGCCATTTATATTTATTTCCCAGAGTCTGAAGATCATGAGCGTTGACATAAGTTTTTTCCAGAGAAAGGGAAAATAGAAAAAAAAAACACTTAGTTAATAGTTTACTGTATAAATATGAAGGAGACCGGATTTACATAAAACCGTTTATCATAATCCATTAGGCTCGTGCACCTCCTCTCCCCTCATCCTTTGTTTTAACTTATAGATTCGCATGTTAAAGAAGATGATGATCTGCTCATAATGTGACATTATGGGGTTAGAGGTCTCTCAAGTCTGCTGTTAGACATAATTTATTTATGATGATATTGCTGTTTCTGTCTATTGTCTATTTCCCCAGGTGGATAATGAAATTGGTTTCCACTCTTGCCGTTAAGCGTAGGGGTGGGAGCTTTAGTTTTGTGTTCCAGGGCCAGATGAGTCGCCCTTGTTGTGTTATATTCGTGTTTATGTAGTGTGGTCTTGATATTGTCTATCCATCTTTTTCTTGGTCTTCCTTTGACTCTAGTACCTGATCTCTTTTTATTGTATGCTGTTATTGGTGGTTGGTTGTATTCCATTCTATTAAATGTCAGAAACACTGCATTTATTGTCTTTCAATGTATGTGGTGCATGAAATTATGGTAACTGCTTCTGATATCATGTTTATATAACTGTCATTGTATGCTCATAATACAACAAATCAATTGTTTTTGTCCCGATAAATATTGTTATCTTGTCTCCAGGGGACACATTATTGAGTCTGCCCAAAGAGGTCATCCTGTGCTGCAAGTCTCTGCTGTTGATGAAGACAACATTTTTCATGGTAGCAACATCAGCTACTCTCTTATTGGTCTTGGAAGTAATCTGTTCTTCATCCATCCACGTAGCGGTCATATTTTCTGGAACTGTGGTCCTGACGCAGTGATACAGAAACAATATGATCTGACTGCATTAGCTAGTGACCGAGGAGTTCCTCCAAAGAATTCCTCAATCCCTGTTACATTTCTTGTTGATGACTTTAGTAACAAAACCTCAGTTTTTCTGGAAGAAAAATATTCCATAATTTTAGAAGAGAACCTGGAGCAGCTTCAAGTATTTTTATCTTTGAATTCTTCGAGTGTAATCTATGGAATAAATGCTGATGTCAAATTCTTGATTTTGTCTGGTAACATGGATAATATCTTTCTGAATTCTGGTAATGAAGGACGATTAATGATTTCGGAAGGTATGAGGTTAAATTATGAGGCTCATCCAGCGTATCGATTGATCATTAAGCCGTATGGTTGTAGTGATTGTCCATTAGTCTCACAACATCTGTCAATATTCATCACTGTCGATATAAACGTAACTGATGTCAATGAATTCAGACCAAGATTTCCAGTGAAACATTTTATGAATGTTGTAGAAGAAAATGCTGAAATTGGTACTGTTGTATTCAGAGCACATGCTAATGATGATGATGGTGGTGAAATGGGTGTTGTGACATACGGACTCATGACAGAGTTGGATTATCAGAAGTTTGCTGTAGATGCCATCACAGGGGAGGTAACAACAAAGTTTGTGTTTGATTATGAAGCAGATAGAGTAACTCATCTTTACAATTTAGTTATCATTGCCACAGATAAGGGACAGAACTATGATATGACAGATGTCAGTATACAAGTAGTTGATGTGGATGAGTTTGATCCCCTTCTAACAGAGAGCCAGTACATATTTCATGTTGCGGGTTCAGCCAAAGCAGGAGATTTCGTTGGTCAAGTATCAGCTACAGACGATGATGGTGGTGATGCTGGTAAAGTTATCTACTCGTTCTTAGAAATGAGTGATTACTTTACAATAGATCCTTCGAATGGAAACATCACCGTTGCAACAACTCTTCATGAAGAACCGACCGTGTTAAGATACAGCAACGAAAACCGAAAGAAAAGAGCCCTGATGGTTGGTAGAATAGACTTAACTATCTTGGTATCTTCGGGTAAGAAAACATCAAGACAGGCTATGGCTACATGTACCTTTAGCATCAACCGTACATGTAGTGGATGTGAAGCACCTTATGAAGAAATACACTACACAACAGATGTGGATGGAGGAATACTTGCTGGTATTATTATAGCTTGTATTTTAATTATAGTTTTGACAATTTTTGGAATACTATTTCTAGTATGTAAACATAAACGTTCTGCTAAAACTGTTGGTAGTTACATGAGTGATTCCGTTTTGGAGTTTGAACCCCCGATCCAACATTCCCATAGCAGAACAGTTTATGCAGACCATGTTCGTATCGGTGGTCCTCTGTCCAGTAACAATGTCATTTCTGATATTCTAGACCAAAGTCCGAAATCAGCTTCAAGTGGGTGGGACCCAGATGTGTTTGAAGTCGATGAAGATGAAGATGACGGAAGAACCAACACTAATTATTTATTGCATTCCACAAACGGATTCTTCCAGAAAGAAAAACTAGCCTCAGGGACTCAATATGATCAGAATGAAAGCTTACCAGAGCAAGCTGTACAGATACACCAGAAGTACTTGTCAAATTTAGGTATAAATTTCTCCAACATGGAGAAAAATAAACATGTTTTGTATAATAATATTTATGAAAACAATCCTTCCAAAACTAATAGGAGACTTTGTGAACCATTTGAGAAAGTACATCAATTTTGTAACAAAAGTTCAGATGAAACAGATGAAGAAATGGAGTCCATGATGTATATGCAGATGGGCAATGAAGTAGCTACACTTGAGTCTCGAACCCAAGGCACATACTTTCATGATGCTAACATCCAAAACTTTAGGGGACATAATAACGAGTTCATCAATGATTCAGAAATTTGGGAGAATCTTATTAACTGGAGTCCTCAGTACCAACCTCTAGCTGAGGTCTTCTTGGAAATTGCTAAATTTAAAGATGATAAAGTTCCTGTGAATATTCATCCAAAATATCATGTTCATCCAGAACCTCGACAAGCTCAATTTATAGAAGTATCAACAGAAATCTTAAAAAATAATCCAGTTATGTCTTCTCCTTATTCGTTTTTAGGAGATCAAAATAGTGATAGTACAGAGTACATACCCTATAGTTCTCCGTCTCATATTAGAGATATACCCCATACCCATAGTTCACCATCTCATGTTAGACTCATACCCCATAGTTCGCCATCTCATATTAGTGCAGAAATCCGTCACACACGATTGCATGAACCTCCTGATTGCACACACAGTAACTATCACATTATTCCATATCATATGCAGGAAGAAGAAGATGATTATAATGTTCCAGATTCACATACCTGCCATCCTGTCCATTTTCCCCCTCATAGCTTGCAGCATGCCACCACATTCTCACCACATTGCTGTCCTAGTGCCTGCACTTCACAACAACCTCAATGTCAGCAGTGCCATAACACGCCCACAGACATCCACCTTTATCACCACCACCACCATCCACATCTCCTACAACACCAACAACAAAGCGCATCCCCCTGCTTTAACCAACATTTAACCCAGACACCCACTGAACAAAACACACATTGTGGTTATCCCTGTCCCGGCTATAAATCCAGCACACCAACATCTGCAATAATTACTCCTTCCCTAATCACTTCTATCTCTTCCCCAATCCCTAGACCCTCACCATCCCCTGCAGTAGTTAGCAGTCACCATACTTCTCATGGGAAGTCTAACAACAGACATAAATCTACCTACCATTCTTCCAACATTCAAAGTCCCTCATATAGCACTGATAAAGAATTCATTGTATAACTTGTACTAAAAGTTTGTAGAAGTCTAACAACAGACATAAATCTGCCTACCATTCTTCCAACATTCAAAGTCCCTCATATAGCACTGATAAAGAATTTATTGTATAACTTGTACTAAATGTTTGTAGAAGTCTAACAACAGACATAAATCTGCCTACCATTCTTCCAACATTCAAAGTCCCTCATATAGCACTGATAAAGAATTTATTGTATAACTTGTACTACAAGTTTGTCTCTGTGAGTGAATTCAAAATCTGTTTTTTTAATGAAAGTTTGTTAATTAGATTACATTTTAGGATTGAATACACTGTTTCATTAATTCTTTGACTTAATTACTTATTCCTCCAAGCTCCTTGAGGAGCATAGGTCCTCAATAGTTGTTTGCCACTTTTCCTGGTCTCTGGTTGTTTTCTTTATACTCTCCCAGGATAGTCAAGCACTCTTCAGTACCTCAAGAAGATTTCATCTCCAGGTTTATTTAGAATGTCCTTTTTTCCGTTTTCTTGCAGGTTCACTCAAGTGCTTGTCTAGTGACACTCGACTGTCTTCCGTACGGTATGTCCAGCCCAAACCAATTTACTCCTCTTAACCTGAGTCACCATGGAGGAGTCACCTGTTCTGGTTCATAAGTCTGTGTTTGCAACTCTCTCATACCATCTCAGTCTAAGAATCTGCCGAAGACATTCGTTGACAAAGGTCTGAATTCTATTTGTATTTAACTTGATGACTCGCCACGTTTCCGAGCCATACAGCAACACAGATTTCACATTTGAGATGAATATCCTGTTTTATTTTGTTTTAGTGAAGATTGTGGTAGATTTCCACACTGTGTGCAGGATAGCAAAGGCTTGTTGGACTTTCCCAATCCTGGCATCGATGTCCTCATCTGTACCTCCTGATTTGCTGACGTGGCTTCCAATGTAGACAAATTCACCAACATCTTCTATACCTCTTCTCTCATTGATTCATTGAGTATGATCAGAATAGTTGAGGCTGGTTTGGTGTGCAGGCAATGGATGGAATCTCTACAAGCGACAATAATTTACAGAATTACACTTATCTTTGTTCCATGGCACATGAGTGTCGTTGGCAATGAGAGTGCAGGCAGGCTCTGCCACCATTTCAGTGGGTCAGCCAATAGATAGAGCTAACATTCTGAATGACCTCATAGAGTGGGGCCACAAATAGGATCTTCATTTAAACTAATTCACATCGATTTCTAGATTGCAAGAGCTTGAATTTAAGATTGAAGTGGCCAAAATAGAACAGTACAACAGGTATAAGAGTAGGCTCATCAATCAACATTCAACTGTTAGTCGCTGGGAAGGAGATCGGAACACAGATGAACATGTCCGGAGTGCAATGAAGATATTCCAAACTGAAACTGAAACTTTATTTATTCTGCATGTTTATTGATTCCATTCCTATCACTAAATTTAGTCTTTGTGAATTGTATTTGATTCATTGCACTAGTGTTGAGTAAATAATTACATACGGGCTGAGTAGCAATATATGTTTCTAATGTTGAATAGCAATTTATGTTGAGTTGCTATTTATTTACGCTAATGTTGAGCAGCAGTGTATGTTGCTAATGTTGTGTAGCAATTTCTGTTGAGTAGCAATATATGATGCTAATGTTGAGCAGCAGTGTATGTTGCTAATGTTGAGTAGAAATTTATATTGTGATGTTGAATAATCGACACCACTACTGTTGAGTATCAATTTATGTTGCTAATGTTGAGTAATCTACACCACAACTGTTGACTAGCAAATTATGTTGCTAATGTTGCAATTTATGTTGCTAATGTTGAGTGTGAGCGTCTGTAGTTCAAGCGGTAGTGAGCTCGATCACGAACCCAAGCGTACCTGGTTCAAACCCCATGGTGGGCAATTTTGGAAGCAAATTTGTTTCCGTGGGATTTTTACAAAAGGTAAAAGTAGACTTCACCGTTCAAAAAGCAATGGCAAACTACTGAGCGTATAAGTGATGCCTAGAAAATCAACGACTCGTTTACTGTGGTTGATTGCTACGTCCTTTAGGATATGCCACGATTTTCATTTTCAATGTTGAGTAATCTACACCACCACTGTTGAGTAGCAAATTATGTTACTAATGTTGAGTTGTTATTTATGTTGTTAATGTTGAGTAGAAATTTATGCTCCTAATGTTGAGAAGCAATGTATGTTGCTAATATTGAGTGATATAGAATTAATGTTACAATGTATTTCATTAATTGTCAGAAATTGATGCCCCAAATATTGAATAATTTCACTTCCACATGTTGAGTAAGTAATGTCTGAAATGTTGAGTATTTTATGCATCAAATGTTGAGTAATTTAGTATCAAATGTTGTGTTACCTGATGTTGAGTACCTGATGTTCAGTACCTCATATCCCAAACGTTGAGTACCTGATGTTGAGTACCTGATGTTCAGTACCTCATGTCCCAAATGTTGAGTACCTGATGTTGAGTACCTCATGTTTCAAATGTTGAGTACCTGATGTTGAGTACCTCATGTCCCAAATGTTGAGTAACTGATGTTGAGTACCTCATGTCCCAAATGTTGAGTACCTGATGTTGAGTACCTATGTATGTTGTACCTGATGTTAGTACCTCATGTCCCATGTTAACTGATGTTAGTCGCAGTACCTGATGTTGAGTACCTGATGTTAGTAGTACCTGATGTTGAGTACCTGATGTTGAGTACCTCATATTCAAATGTTGAATAACTGATGTTGAGTACCTCATGTCCCAAATGTTGAGTAACTGATGTTGAGTACCTCATGTCCCAAATGTTGAGTACCTGATGTTGAGTACCTGATGTTGAGTACCTGATGTTGAGTACCTCATGTCCCAAATGTTAACTGATGTTGAGTGAGTACCTGATGTTGAGTACCTGATGTTGAGTACCTGATGTTGAGTACCTGATGTTGAGTACCTCATATCCCAAATGTTGAATAACTGATGTTGAGTACCTCATGTCCCAAACGTTAACTGATGTTGAGTACCTCATGTCCAAACATTAACTGATGTTGAGTACCTCATGTTTCAAATGTTGAGAACCTGATGTTGAGTACCTCATGTTCCAAATGTTGAGTAACTGATGTTGAGTAAGTAAAATCCCAAATGTTAAGTAATTAATGTCATAATTTGTGTACCTGATGTCTCAAATGTTGAGTAATTTATGTCACAAATGTTGAGTAATTTATGTCTCAAATGTTGAGTAATTTATGTCTCAATGTTGAGTTTATGTCCCAAATGTTGATAAGTTATGTCCCAAATGTGGAGTAATTGATGTCCCAAATGTTGAGTAAATAAGGTCCCAAATGAGGTGTTATGTCCTCAAGTGTGAGTAAGTAATATCCAAATGTTGAGTAATTATGTCCCAAATGTTGAGTAATTTATGTCCCAAATCTTGAGTAAATTTTAACTGATAATTTTGAGTATTCCAGAATAAACAAACGTTGTGCATGATATCAAAGTCTATCATGGTCCTGTCCCATCTTGTATGTCCCATTTTACTTATATCATCACCAGCAAGTAGCTTGTCATGAGCAGAACTTTGCCACACCAACAGTCCTCCGGAATTTCTCTCTCATAGTCCAGATGTCCTGCCTCTGCAGCCATCATGTTCAACCCATCAGTTACATCCTGAATCCATCTTCTCCGTGGTCTTCCTCTTCTTCTCTTTCCTGTATGCTTCCTTTCATAATGGTCTTCTCAGCTCTTCATGTCTTTTTATATGTCCAAAATATCTCAACTTTTTCTTTTGTATTTGTAGCATCATCCAGTTTTCTTTGATTTTGAGTTCTTTCTGGATAGATCTATTTGTTATCTTCTTTGTGCAAGATATACGGAGTAAACTTCTTATGTGCTGTTAATTAATCCAAGCATACGTTGATATTATGAACAACAAGTTTAGAGTTGCAACCAAATAATTTATTGCCCCTTACTATCTATCAAAATTTAAATCATTGTTATTGCACTTGGACTGCATGGATACATTTTAATTAATAATTTGTTGTTTCCCTTGATATGTAGGGGAGACACAAATAAGAGGGAAATATTCATTCTTATTGCCCTTAGAATGAATATTTACAACCAACAATACCAGAAAAGACAGAGTCACCAACTTGAGCATAAGAAAGAAAGTTGGCACATAATTACATTGAGAAACAAAGAATGAAGTGGTTTGGCCACTTAATAAGAATGCATCCACACTCTACAGTATACAGAGTCTTCTACAACAGAACATCAGAAAAGAAGGCAAGAGGAAGACCATGAAAAAGATGGTTAGATGGCATATCAGAATCCTGTGAAAGAGCAAAAATAACAATCACCCAAGCCACCAGAACAGCGCAAGACAAAACAGAAAACCACAACACTGGACAACAACCCGGTAGCAGTGTGAACAATCACCAGCCACAGAACAGCGCAAGACAAACAAAAAGCACAACACTGGCAACAACCCGGTAGCAGTGTGACGACACAAGAAGAAGAAGAATAAATGTCTTGAAATATTAATGTCCCCGCTATCTTTGATATTTTGTTTGTTAGAAAAGTTATGTCAACAAATGTATTAATGTTGCTCTCGGATTGATGGAGATATGTAATTAGTGCTTTGAATGGATTTGTTTATTTGTTCTGTAGAGATTGCAATCTTCTTTTTCAGTAAAGTCTCAATGTTTAATCTCAGTATAAACGGAGACTGCAGTCAAACTATGTTGAATGATGAAACACGTAATAACAAAGTACTGTAGTTTTACAAAAGCAATGACAATACACATGAACGTTTCGACCAAAAGGCCTTTATCAAGCAAAGGATACAACAAAAGTGACGAATGTCACATAACACAACATATAAGCTTTGACAAAGATATTACAACGGTTAAAAATTAATGAAAATATGTTACTAAAAATGAATAATGAAATAAATACAGAAAAACTAGAAGTGGAAAAAGAAGAGAAACATAAAAAAAATCAAGTAAATATATGACCCATATACATTTAACATATACACATATATTTGTTTCTATAGTTTATATGTGTATATGTTAAATGTATATGAGTCATATATTTACTTGATTTTTGTGATTCACTTAAGAGTGGAATATTTAGTTTAGTTTTTATCTAGCTTGAGATTGAAATGTTTAGTTGAAATTGGTTGACTTTTTAAACATGGGATTGAAAAGTTTAGTTTTTGTTTTTCCTAAAAACTGAGATACTAATGTTTCATTTTAATTATTTGCTTTCTAAATTAAGATAGAAATGTATTTTGTTATCTCTCTCTCTCTCTCTCTGTCTATCTCTCTCTGCTCTCTCTCTCTTCTTCTCTCTCTTCTGTCTCTCTCTCTTCTGTCTCTCTCTCTCTCTCTCTCTCTCTCTCTCTCTCTCTCTCTGTCTCTCTTCTCTCTCTTTCTGCTCTCTCTCACCCTTTGCCTGATGTACCAGAGTTCCCATAAATCTCATTCTGTGGAAATCTGATTCATGCAGCCTTAGCATGGGTGGGTTTCGTCACATCTTCAGCGCCATTTGGAGCTCTGGTGCGTATCCTTCGGCGATGTGTCTGGTTTTAGCCAACATTTACTGGGTTCGCTCTCAATCAGCCTTTGACTGTCCCCTGACGACCCGCAAGGCATTAGGTTGTATTTTGTTATGATTGTTTGTAACTCAAGATTGAAATGATTGTTTTGCAAGATTGAAAGCAACTGAAGTTTGAAATTTTTAATTCCGTCTTGTTCTTGATCGAATTCTCTATATCGACCACTTGTTAACCACTCTGTGCAATTTGTATGTGATCTGAGCCTAAGTGTGATTGTACATTCTGCCAGATATGCATCTACACGTAGGCCAGCACATTCAATTTATGTGACACTTGGGTAGATTCCCTAGACGCCTACTTTAGCCGTCTCTTATGACATGTGTTGTAGGTTGCAGTGTTGCTATTCTTTGCTTCCCTCGTTGGCCCTGGCTTCACACAGACATTTAGCTCAACACATTAAATTCTACACTGAAAAACATTTCCAAATTAATTTGTGATCACTTTTCCAATTTCCAGTTGTATCTGCACAGATAGCAGTAGTTTTCTTAATTTATAAATTAATTTCTTCTTCTTCTGCCTTCTCACTAGATTGGTATTTCGGATTCTCTAATAAAGGAAGCCGTCTGCCTCAGATTATCAGCCACGTCATACTGTTTGTCTTGGACGCTAGTGTAAGTGGGCCACCTCTTTCTTCTCAAGTTTGCATACTGGGGACAGTTCTGTAGGATATAATTCCTATGATTTCTGCTTCCCGTTTGAGCCGACCTCTTGCCGCAGTAGATTTGGCAACCTCGTGAAGGTAGGTTTGACATTCTTACTGCGTGGCTAAATCTCCGAGGTAGATTGGCGACCGTAGAATGCGTGATCCAATTCCTCATTGTGAGGGGTCGTTGCAACATGTTATGCGCCTTACAACCTGGTGCATCCGTTTTCTGCAAACATTTATTTTGGGTTAGCATTACCTAGCGGACATGTGCATCCGATTTCAGCCAAACCTCCTTAGTCGTCTCTTACGACATGCGTGGCAGGCTCTATTCTTTCCCCAAATTTGGGGTCTGGTAACCACTCTGGCGATAATACGATATGATAAATGAAATTCTGTTTCATACATAAATGAACATACTATTATAACAAACTTGCAGAACTTAGAACAAGTAACATTAACTACAAGGTGGCGTCTGTGGCCTAGTGTATAGTGACTGTCTATTAACCCCGACGTTCTGAGTTTGAATCACGTTGCGGACAGTGTGGATGCAAATTGTTTCGCGTGGATTTTAACAAAAGGATTATGGCACCACCCGTTCCGAAAGCAATGGCAAACTACAGAACGTAATAATGCCTAGAAAAATCACAAACAGTGTTAAAGCTGGTTGATTCGCAAAGTCCTAAAGGATATGCAATTAACTTTTTTAACAGTAACTATATATATATACAGGTGTTCAACTTAAAAGCAGCCTGTGAATAGAGCTAAAGTGGCATATATGTATGGAAATGGGAAGGTTCAGTTATGACGTAGTATAGGTCAAGGTTGTGTGATGGTGTGTAATTGTAGTGCGGAAGGGGCGATGAACAAATGTGACGTAGGACAAGCTAGTCAGAACCGGTTTAAATAGTAAATAGACGAGATGCAATGTGTACCTGGCAAATTTCTATTTATCACTGGGCCTGCTTTTAAGTTGAACACCCTGTATATATATATATATATATATATATATATATATATATATATATATATATATATATATATATATATATATTCTCTGTACTATTTACGTTACATAGGGCCTGAAGCAGTTTCTCCATACTACTCTGTCCTGGGCAACTCGCTCAATCTCTTCCATGGAACTGAGTCACAAATTTATTGCCTCTCTCAGCAAAGATTGTCACAGGGCTTCCTAGAGCGTCTCCTCTTTCTTTAACCCTTTGCCTCCCATTTCAATGAATGCTTTTTGTTATTCTTTGATCATACCTCTCAAGGCATACCCAACATATCACCATCTTCTTTTTCTTTAATAATTGTCACTAGTGGTTGACCAGACATTTCTCTTATTTCGACACTGCTCTGAAATCATCCCATTTTATGTTCATTATTTTTCCGACATCTATTTTCAAATGCATTCAATTTGCATTAAACGAGTTTGATGTTGCTGTCACATAATGACACATTTAGAAAACACCAACTACATTTACCTGCCATCCCACAGAACTGTGTGACTTACTTATTGACTCGTCCTCGTATATCTTGAATTATTTTAACAATCATAATGCAGTGTATTATATTTTGAAAATAAACCTTGACTCAGTCTGTGGATCTTAAGCATACAAGACATACAAATTGGCACATAGTTCATAGTTCATATGTACCGTTCCATCTTCACTGCAACGGGCCACCCCATAATTGCTCTGTTCCTGTGCCAACGAAAATCACACGAAATGCTGACAACTGTATCCTGTGTGAAAAATTTCAGAATGAAACATTCGGTACTGCCACAAAAAGCAACCGGCGCGGCATAAAGCATATGGCCATCGCTAAAATGTCAACACAAAATTGTTCATCACTTGAATCGGAATTCATGTCGAAGGGAACATCAATGACGACAAACTTCAGCTTTCTGCACACACAATATCCACCGCATACGGCAGATTGAGTTGGCAAATTGGCACATGCTGCAGCATTTGTTAGTTCATGTGTTACAGTATGGTTGTATATGTAACATGGTGAGATTGTTCGGTTAGTTATATTGAAGCTGATATATATGTTTTATAAAAAGTTTATGCAATGTATTTGTTGTTGACATTTGCCCTAGCAAAATTCATCAATGTTTTGATTACATCAAATTAGATATGCAATAAAATATATCACAAGATCGTCTTTAATCTCTTAGCTGGTAGCATTTATTGTGAAGTGTGTTTCGTTATGTTATATTATGTTATGTTATGTCGAAATGCAGTGGTTTTGTACACCCCAATTTGGGCCCCGGTAACCACTTGGTCTAATGCACTTTGTAAGCGAAAGACTTAAAAATAAAGTAGTTTGTAGAAACCTACAAAAACAACATTACTCAGCGACGTTTCGATCAAAAGGTCTTTATCAAGAAAAAGATAAAACAGAAGTGAAGAAATTCACTTCTTACACGTCACAGAACATTTAAGAATCTATTGTCTGATTCTATATGAAATAGATCTATCCAGAAAGAAATCAAAATCAAAGAAAACTGGCTAATGCTACAAATAAGAAAGAGAAAATTGAGGTATTTTGGACATATAAAAGACATGAAGGGCTGGAGAAGACCATCATGGGAGGCATACCGGCAAAGAGGAGAAAAGAAAGACCACGGAGAAAATGGATTCAGGATGTAACTGATGGTTTGGACATAATGGCTGCAGAGGTGGGACATCTGGCCTATAAGAGAGAGAAATTCCGGAGGACTGTTGGGGTGGTAAAGTTCTGCTCAGAACAAGCTATTTGATGATGATGATTGTATATGTTCTGTGCTGTGTAAGAAGTGAATTTCTTCATTTCTGTTGTCTTCTTTGCTTGATAAAGTCTTTTTCTTCTTCTTTTGTTGTCACACTGCTACCGGGTTGTTGCCCAGTGTCGTGGTTTTCTGTTTTTGTCTTGCGCTGTTCTGGTGGCTTGTGTGATTGTTATTTTTGCTCTTTCCCATGATTCTGCTACACCATCTAACCATCTTTTCCGTGGTCTTCCTCTTGCCTTCTTTCCCGATGTTCTGTTGTAGAAGACTCTGTATACTGTGGAGTTTGGATGCATTTTTATTAAGTGGCCAAACCACTTCATTGTTTGTTTATCTATGTAATTCAAGCACGGTTTTGTGCCAACTTTCTTTCTTATGCTGATGTTGGTGATTCTGTCTTTTCTTGTGTTATTGGTAACTTTTCGCAGGCAACGCATTTCACACGTGTTTATTGTTTGGGACTGCGCTTTGCTCAATGTCCATGTTTGGCTCTGGTAACACAAAGTAGGTATAAAAATGCTGTTGATCATCTGTTGCTTAGCTGCCTGTGAAATTTTGGGTGCCTTAACAATGGGGCTAGCTGGTAGGTTACAGCATTTGCTTTTGTACTCTAGCCTCTATCTCTCTCTCTAGTTTTCCGTCTTCTGTGAATATGCTTCCTAAGTATTTGAATTCTTTCACTTGGTTTATTTTAGTGCGATTGACATGGATGTCTAGATTATTATGTTTTCTTCCCATATTCATTATTTCTGTTTTAGTGTTGTTGATTTTCTTGTCATGTTTTACACAATTTTTGTTCAAGGTGTAATATGATGTAGATCTTGTTCATTTTGATGTATCAGGCACTGACCATCTGCAAACAGCAGTTCATTTATTTCATCATTATCTGAATTTGACTCTTGAGTTATTTTATCCATATATGCAATAAAGAGTAGTGGTGAGAGGACACAACCTTGTCTAACACCTGATGTAATGGAGAACCAGTCGTTCATTCCTTCTGTTGTTCTTACTGTAATCTGGCTATCTTGACATAAGGCCATGATATTACCTAATAGTTGTCCCTGGACGCCATATTCTTCAAGGATCTTCCATAGTTTGCACCTGTTTACTCTATCAAATGCCTTTTCTTGGTCTATAAATATAAGCTGTTTACTTTGATTGTATTCAATTGTTTGTTCCCAGATCTGTCTTAGTGTAAATATTGCGTCTGTGCAGCTCTTACCCTTCTAAACCCAAACTGGCTATTGCTTAACTGGGGCTCTAATATATGTCTTGCTTTTCGCTCCAATATTTTTGCAAACATTTTTCCTATATGGCTCAAAGAGAGATACCCCTATATGTTTCACACTCTCTTTGTCTCCTTTGTTTGTCCATATTGGGACTATAATAGCTCTCTGCCAGTCATCTGGAGCCTCTTGTGCCTCCCAGGCTATGTTAAAATTCTGGTCAGCCATGTTATTGCTGTTGTCTTACACCCAAGTAACATTTCTGTTGTTATACCATCTATCCCTGCTGCCTTCCTTCTTTTGCTTTGATTTAGTGCCATTTCAACTTCGGATTCTAAGATATTCAATTGTTGGTATTTTCCATGTTTCAATTGAAATGTTTCTGTACCTTGTGTTTCGCAGTTTAACAGTTCCGTAAAATATTCTTTCCATCTGTCTTTAATATCTTTGCTGTTGGTAAGCGGTTTACTAGAGTTGTTATTTATAATGCTGACTGGATTGAATTGTTCTTCTCTTAGCCTCATTGTCTTGATGCTTCTGTAAAACTTTCTTGGTGCCATAGTGCATAGTTCCGCTAAATGTTCTCCATACTTTGCCCAAGATTCTGATTTTGATGACTTTACTTTATTTTTACTATTCATTCTTGCTGTTCTGTATTTGGTGTAGTCTTCATCTAATTTTGACTTTTGCCACCTGTGAAAACACTTTTCTTTTCTTGTATAGACCTTTTAACTTCTTCATTCCACCATGCTGTGTGCTTTCTGTGCTTATTTAACTTTTAAGTCCACAATTTTCTTTCACTATATCCATGATATTTGTTTTGAAGATTTGCCATTCTTTATTTATGTTGCTTACTCCTCTATGGTGTTAAAAACTGATGTAACTGCTCCTTCAATTTGATTCCTAATTTCATTATTATTTAGCTTTTCAATATCTATTATTTCAATTTGTTGAGTTGTACTCCTGTCTTGTTTTCTAATTGGTTTTTGTAGAAACAGTACCACTGGTCTATGATTAGAGTCTAATATTGCATTTGGGATGGCTCTAGCGTTTTGTATTCTCCATCTTTCACTCTTTTTTGCTAGATATTTTTGTATTTTGTAAAACTACAGTATTTTGTTTTTACTTGTTTCTCCATTGCTACATCGTTTTACTCCAGTCTTCCTTTATATCGGTACACAAAAACACTGCAAATGAGTATGCTCAGGAAGATTGAAACAGGATGGGCTCGTAGACAATGGATGGAGTCGCTGGGAAGGTCTAAGCTGACAACAAGCAGTTTAATTGTTGTCCCAGGGCACGCAGGTGTAAGGGAAAATGAACGCTCCGATAGTCTTGCAGGTATGACTGCTGTACAAAGCGGGCGAGCAATGGACTAGGCTTGCAGGTATGGCTGCTGTACAAAGTGGGCGAGCAATGGACTAGGCTTGCAGGTATGACTGCTGTACAAAGCGGGCGAGCAATGGACTAGGCTTGCAGGTATGGCTGCTGTACAAAGCGGGC
Source organism: Arion vulgaris (assembly GCA_020796225.1). Lineage (NCBI taxonomy): Eukaryota > Metazoa > Mollusca > Gastropoda > Stylommatophora > Arionidae > Arion > Arion vulgaris. The sequence goes on from CM036776.1 coordinate 6,131,936, forward strand.
GAGCAATGGACTAGGCTTGCAGGTATGGCTGCTGTACAAAGCGGGTGAGCAATGGACTAGGCTTGCAGGTAGGGCTGCTGTACAAAGCGGGCGAGCAATGGACTAGGCTTGCAGGTATGGCTGCTGTACAAAGCGGGCGAGCAATGGACTAGGCTTGCAGGTATGGCTGCTGTACAAAGCGGGTGAGCAATGGACTAGGCTTGCAGGTATGGCTGCTGTACAAAGCGGGTGAGCAATGGACTAGGCTTGCAGGTATGGCTGCTGTACAAAGCGGGCGAGCAATGGACTAGGCTTGCAGGTAGGGCTGCTGTACAAAGCGGGCGAGCAATGGACTAGGCTTGCAGGTATGGCTGCTGTACAAAGCGGGCGAGCAATGGACTAGGCTTGCAGGTATGGCTGCTGTACAAAGCGGGCGAGCAATGGACTAGGCTTGCAGGTATGGCTGCTGTACAAAGCGGGCGAGCAATGGACTAGTCTTGCAGGTATGGCTGCTGTACAAAGCGGGCGAGCAATGGACTAGTCTTGCAGGTATGGCTGCTGTACAAACGGGCGAGCAATGGACTAGTCTTGCAGGTATGGCTGCTGTACAAACGGGCGAGCAATGGACTAGTCTTGCAGGTATGGCTGCTGTACAAAGCGGGCGAGCAATGGACTAGGCTTGCATGTATGGCTGCTGTACAAAGCGGGAGAGCAATGGACTAGGCTTGCAGGTATGGCTGCTGTACAAAGCGGGCGAGCAATGGACTAGGCTTGCAGGTATGGCTGCTGTACAAAGCGGGCGAGCAATGGACTAGGCTTGCAGGTATGGCTGCTGTACAAAGCGGGCGAGCAATGGACTAGGCTTGCAGGTATGGCTGCTGTACAAAGCGGGTGAGCAATGGACTAGGCTTGCAGGTAGGGCTGCTGTACAAAGCGGGCGAGCAATGGACTAGGCTTGCAGGTATGGCTGCTGTACAAAGCGGGCGAGCAATGGACTAGTCTTGCAGGTATGGCTGCTGTACAAAGCGGGCGAGCAATGGACTAGTCTTGCAGGTATGGCTGCTGTACAAAGCGGGCGAGCAATGGACTAGGCTTGCATGTATGGCTGCTGTACAAAGCGGGAGAGCAATGGACTAGGCTTGCAGGTATGGCTGCTGTACAAAGCGGGTGAGCAATGGACTAGGCTTGCAGGTATGGCTGCTGTACAAAGCGGGCGAGCAATGGACTAGGCTTGCAGGTATGACTGCTGTACAAAGCGGGCGAGCAATGGACTAGGCTTGCAGGTATGACTGCTGTACAAAGCGGGCGAGCAATGGACTAGGCTTGCAGGTATGGCTGCTGTACAAAGCGGGTGAGCAATGGACTAGGCTTGCAGGTATGACTGCTGTACAAAGCGGGTGAGCAATGGACTAGGCTTGCAGGTATGGCTGCTGTACAAAGCGGGTGAGCAATGGACTAGGCTTGCAGGTATGGCTGCTGTACAAAGCGGGCGAGCAATGGACTAGGCTTGCAGGTATGGCTGCTGTACAAAGCGGGCGAGCAATGGACTAAGCTGATATTATAAATTCCCTAAGAGAGAGAGGACGTGTACATGATTCAAGTGATGGTGGTGAATCTACAACATTAACCAGACTGCAAGAATTTCAAGTTAAATGTGGTGTAGCTAGACAAGAACGCTATGATGGTAGCCAAAGAAGAATAGTAAACCAACACAGAACCGGGGTCGTCAGTCGACACACGTTGAGTGACACACTGAGAGGAAGGGGAGTCGGAGCGTTTATGGACTAACTGGTTCGACGTGCAGTAAGCATGACCCAACGACTAAACTAAACTACTTGTAAGAACTGTTGTCGATAGTTGCCAAACGCTGAAAGACATACTAGAGGAGGAGATCAGAGCATTCATGAACTAATTAGTTCGATGTGCAGTCATGATCAGCCGACGTCTAAACTAAAACTAAACTAAAACTAAACCTAAACTAAAACTAAAACTAAACTAAAACTAAACTAAAACTAAAACTAAACTAAAACGAAACTAAAATTAAAACTAAACTAAAACTATACTAAAACTAAACTAAAACTATACTAAAACTAAACTAAAACTAAACTAAAACAAAACTAAACTAAAACTAAACTAAAACTAAACTAAACCTAAACTTAAACTAAACTAAAACAAAACTAAAACTAAACTAAAACTAAACTAAACAAAACTAAACTAAAACTAAACTAAAACTGCATGTAGACACACAATAGTACCAAATACGTTAACATATTCCCTGCGTATACTATAAGCTAGGAGGGTCTGTAGCTCAAGCGGTAGTGAGCTTGGTCACAAACCCAAGCGTACCTGGTTCAAACCCAACGTTGGGCAAATTTGGAAGCAAAAACATCATGCAGGTAATATGAACAATGACCAATTTTGTACCTTGATTGATCTCCTAACCTTCTGCCAAGAAAATCTCCAGCTGTCTCTTAACGTCTCCGTCTGTCTGTCTTAATAACGGCACACCAGTGATAGTCGTTATCATACCGGAAGTAAAATGCTTACCTCTCCTTGAACTTTCCAATCTCAGCAAGTGATAACATAATTCCAAATGGCTGAAGATATCATCATGATCTTATATTGATTACCGAGGAAAACCGCGCGTAGTGTGTTGCCAGGGCTCGCAAAGGGAGCAAAGAAATGTATCACTGTGACCTTCAAGGAATGTTGTAATGTGGTAGCGGCCTAGGGGTGATACACTAGTGAATAAAAAGCGTCGCAGAAATAGGAAGTGTTGGATTACTTGTAGGCGCATAACTGGCACAACGTAAATACTCTTAGGTTCAGATCACATAAAATCACACAGAGTGGTTAACAAGTGATCGATATGGAGCGCTCGAAGAAGAAGAAGAAAAAGATGGAGTTCAGAAAGGAATAAGATAAATTAAATTGTAGAATTTAAATTTAAGATGGTTCTTCAATAGCAACATCACGAAAATAATTTATTTAATTTTATACATAATTAATTTCTTCTATAAGGAGCCGCCGACCCACCAATGCTTCTGAAACCCACTATCGCCCACCTGGAAGGCTACAGCGCCCACTGTTGGACGGTACCGCCCACTTTGGGAACCTATGATTTAAACCAATGCACGTGAACTGCTAGATTGCAGGAGCTGGGATTGAAGATTGGATTAGCAAGAAAAGAACAGCACAACAGATATATGAGTTAAAGTTAATTGCATATCCTTTACAGGACTTTGCGAATCAACCCCAACAGTTTTCTAACGCTGTTTGTGATTTTCTAGGCATTATTACGTTCAGTAGTTTGCTATTGCTTTCCTGAACGGGTGGTGCCATCGTCCTTTGTAAAAATCCACGCGAAACAATTTGCAAACAAACTGTCCGAAAGCGTGAGTCACTATCCTCTAAGCCACAGACGCCACCGATATATGATAGGTACATTAATTAACATCTAACTTTTACTGTTAGTCACTGGACGCTGTTGGAGATCGGAGCAATCAATTATGGGCACGTCCAGAGTGCAATGAAGATATTTCAAACAGAAACTGTAACTTGTATTATAAATGATAAATATTGTATTTTTGCACTTGAAATGTTTGGATATTTGTTTGTTATTGCTCTTGTTATGTCATCATCATCATCAAGTAGATTGTCCTGAGCAGAACTTTGCCACCCCAACAGTCCTCCGAATTTCTCTCTCTCATAGGCCAGATGTCCTGCCTCTGCAGCCGTCATGTTCAAACCATCAGTTACATCCTGAATCCATCTTCTCCGTAGTCTTCCTTTTCTTCTCTTTGCCGGTATGCCTCCTTCCATGATGGTCTTCTCCAGTCCTTCATGTCTTTTTATATGTCCAAAATATCTCAATTGTTTCTTGTTATGTAGGGGAGACAAACATTAGAATGAAATATTTCTTCTTATTGCCCTTAGAATGTCTGACAAAATATGCAATGTTAGGTATCTGTGTGACGTAAAGGCTAGGTGTCCGTTTCTCGTGTCAAAGGTACCAGGTTCGCTTCCTCGTCCAACCATTTGGATATTTTTTCCAGAAATCCCTGATCTCAATGTAGGTGAGATCGAGTTCCTTGTCCTATCGGAGACGGGCGATAAAACGTAGGTCATGTGTTCAATTTGAGCATGGAAAAGAACACTTGGAAGTTCTCTCTCTCTCTCTCTCTCTCGCGATCACCACCCAGACCGATGTACCAGACCTCCCATAAATTCTATTCATGTGGAAATCTGATTCATACAGCCTTAGCATTGGTGTGTTTTACGTCACAATTTCAGTCCCATTTGGAGCTCTGATGCTTATCCTTCGACGATGTGTAAGGTTTCAGCCAGCGTTTACTCGGTTCGCTCTCCGTTCTGTAGCCATCTAGTGTAGTTTACGGTGTATGGTAGCTATCCCCACGTCCTACCTCCTCAGACGCCTCTTACGACATGCGTGGCAGGTAACAGTGGCTCTATTCTTTTCACCCCAATTTGGGCCCCGGTAACCACTCGGGCGCTTGCCAGTTCAAATCGAGAAGGGAGTCGTAGGCGCTTGGGGACAACATTCCGTCAGGATTAGTGAGCTGGCACTAATCAAGATTCTGCCCTACTTCCTCGTGATGACACTGGTAACAGACATTGGTTCCGGTCTGGCTAAGAGAGCAAGGATCGAGGGAGAGTTATTCTAGTGTAGGTAGAGATATAGAGATAGTAACGCTGGATGGGATCCGCTGCAACACAGACGAGCGGAATCCCAGAGTGACTATTAATTCTCGTCTCTCCCGACCGATGGAATAAACCGGACGGATAATCATCAAGGGATGAGGGGTGCATCCCGAGAAGACTCGTCGGTCCACATAGGACGAAACTTGGAGTCCGAAGGTAGGGCACCGAATTGAGTTGGACGTGGCGAAATTCCGAACCCAGAAGGGGTGGGGCCGAAAAATAAACATAAAGGGATGAGAGGGCATCCAGCGAGGAGACGTGGGCTCACATAGGAGAGACTCGGGTCCCCATGCAGGAGTGGGGCCCGAATTAAGCCTTAGGTTCGGACAGCCGAGACAAATGTGAGCACGGCGAGAACTGACGGAAATGGTGAGATAGGCACTAGGACAGAGCGAGCATGTATGCGGACGATGCATGGGTGGGCGCACCGGTGGGCATACGTGCATGACAAGCGTGACAGGCGCGACAGGCGTGAGGGTGAGTGGACCACCCAGGTGTGCAGGAGACTGGAGGGCCAGCAGAGGGTGAAGCCAGTGCGTGTTTCCGCTTGCACGGAACTACTGCTGCTTTGTAGGGGACAATCAAAGGCTAGCGGAGCAAACCGTACAGAAACTGGACGGTTGACAATCCAAGTAGTCCATAAAGAGACCGGTTGGCTGGGCAGATGGCGCTCATCAACCCAGGAGGGCAGGTCGTCTAAGGGTCGCTACGATAAAAAGAAAATAGCAACTTGCTGCCTTGCAGGTTTGGTTGCGGACAACAAAGGCTAACGGAGAGCGAACCCAGTAAACGCTGATTGAATCCGAACACACCACCGCAGGATAAGCACTAGAGCTCCAAATGAAACTGAACGTTGTGAACGTACATCCGTTCTTGATGTTACCTTGTTTATATATCACATTAGAAGGATAAAAACGGCCGTAAAAGAACGAACGAGAGAAGTAGAAGAAAAATCGAGAAGAACAGGCTGAAAAACCGCTGCCTGGGCAAAAATCAATAGTAAGGATTAATTACAACATTCCTACAATAATATTTTTATCATCTGCAAAATTACATCGGGGACCCTAGCTGGTGCTACGGAGTTCGTGCACTGCAGCTGAGATCTTCCTGTATAAGAAAGAGATCGGAACACACATGGTTACTCACTGAAGTGCAATGATGATGATCCTATCAATCAATCAATCAATCAATCAATCAATCAATCAATCAATCAATCAATCAAGCAATGTTGATGTTCATGCCCTTTGATTGAAAAATCATATGGGGAATAATATAGCATTGTTTCTCTGGAAACTTATGGATACCTCTTCTTCTTCTTATGTTCCCTAATTCTGTGTTGCCTCACAGTTTCAGTTCAGCTTCAGTTTGCAATACCTTCATTGCTCTCCGGACATGTCCATAGGTGCTCCGATCTTCCTCGCAATATCTCCAACAGCTTCCAGCAACTGACTGTACCGGTTTGATTATTATTGATGAGCCTACTCATATACCTGTTGTACTGTTCTATTCCGGCCCCTTCAATAGGCGCTCTACCAATCTCGTAGTTGAGGTAAATTGGTTTCTATGAAAATCGTCTTTGTCTCACAGCGTCAGGATAACTAAATATTTCTAGAACGGGCTTTTCTGTGCGTTTCTTAACGTGTTCTTCGTCGCCCCTGTTATCTCTGAGGTCCACCTGTTGCCTATAACTCTTTTACTTTGTATCCATGGTATAGGAGTAACATTGCTCATAAACATGTAGCATTGACACATAAATAGCATCATGTCTCATCGGAAGATGAAAACGTCAGCCACGTTAAACGTGACAGTGGTTTGAAGAGAACGGTAATGGAAGGTACGGTTAGTTGAGTACGAGGCAGGGGGCGACCAAGACGATGACAGCAGCAGGACATTAAAGTAACATTGAATATGTTGCTGGAAGAGTCGGGAGAACTGGCTAGAGACAGAAAGTTTTTCAGGAGGGATGTGATGAAAGCGACGTTATGCAAGAAACATGTTACTACTTGAACTTTTAGCTCCATTTTCTTCACAGAAATATCTCAGTAACAGATCACAAAGTCCGTAGCACCGGCAAGCATATCAGATGTAATGTATAGAAAGGTAAAAATTATCAAGATTTGTAAATGTTTGTTTTGTTATTAATAATTTTTTATTAAAGCAAAAGGCCGGCCACGCAGAAGATGGACCTCAGAGATAACAGAGGCGACTAAAGACACTATCTACGAAGCGCATACAAGGTCCCGTTTAAAAAATCTCTTCTTGACCTGACGCTGTGAGGCAAACCGTTTTAGAAATCTCTACTTGACCTGACGCTGTGAGGCAAACAGTTTTAGAAATCTCTTCTTGACCTGACGCTGTGAGGCAAACAGGATTCGAGAAAGAAAGAAAGAAGAAGATTAATAATTGTTTGGCCTCGGCAGCATCTTTCCAGCCTACTCATAGAAGTTTTACGTTCCTAAGAGTTCTTTTATATGTTCAATATGAACACAGGAACGTGCTTTTTAGTCTGTCTCTGATATGACTTGAAACTTGATCTCACCTACACTTAGATTAGTAATCACTGACAAAATATCAGATTGTTCTATGCAGGAAGCGAAGTGAATACTTTTGTAATACAAGGTGAAAACCTGACCTCAACACAACAAAGATTCACGTAATAACAACTATAACACAAAATATAATGAGATGAAACTAGAGTTTATTCTTAATTATCACACACAAGTAAGTCAGAGCCAACTATAAACTTATAGGCCTGCGAACTCAGGTAAGAATTATGGGACATCAGACCACAACTACACCACATGACCTCGAATTCCAGTATTGGTGTATATAAACGAATTCATTTTAAAATCAACACAAAATGCTAAATCAAAGTTATATTATGCAACAAGTTAAGATTAACAATAAGGAATATCACTATTATGAATATTTTTCACCAATAAATAACCATAGACTCACAGAATTGAGTAAAATTGCAAGAAAAAAGCTTCTAGTGTTCTATCAAACATCTATAATTTCCAGCCCCCCACCCATCCCCACTCTATCTGATCTAGGTCAGGGGTTTTTCTGTCAGTTGCTAGGCCTAGTTATTTACAGTTGACTGTGAACAATCTCATCTTGTCTATGTAATTGTTACATTTATTGCCCCATTGTCTATGTAATTAAAACACTTATTGCTCCAATGTCTGTGTCTTCAATAACGTTTGGGATACCACTTCTTGGACTTGAACCTCTTCCAATAAAGTTCCAGCTCCAAGCTCCGGCGTATCCATGTCTGTACGCATTCTCATAGAACGAGTTGATGTACATCTTTGCAAGGCCGGGCTGTGAGAATTCTACAATGACAATTGGTTTCTCTCTCGTGAAGTTAGGTTTGGCGATCTGTGGGTGACATCAAAATGCAGCGTTAAATTGTGTTATGTGTGTTAGTGTTCTATGCTATTGGGATACACCAATGTTATTGTAATGTTGGATTACTGTACTGTAGTGTTACTGTACTGTTACTGTAGTGTTACTGTACTGTAGTGTTACTGTACTGTTTCTGTAGTGTCACTGTACTGTAGTGTTACTGTACTGTAGTGTTACTGTACTGTAGTGTTACTGTACTGTAATGTTACTGCACTGTAGTGTTACTGTAGTGTTACTGTACTGTAGTGTTAATGAAGTGTTACTGTACTGTAGTGTTAATATAGTGTTACTGTACTATAGTGTTACAGTAGTGTTACTGTACTGTTACTGTACTGTAGTGTTACTGTACTGTAATGTTACTGTAGTGTTACTGTAGTGTTACTGTAGTGTTACTGTAGTGAAGTGTGAAAGTAGTGTTACCGTGCTGTAGTGCAACTGTAGTGTAATATTACTGTAGTGTTACTGTACAGTAGTATTACTGTATTGTAATGTTACTGTAGTATTGCTGTACTGTAGTGTTACTGTACTGTAGTGTACTGTTACTGTAGTGTTACTGTAGTGTTAATGTACTGTAGTGTATTGTTACTGTATTGTTACTGTCGTGTTAATGTAGTGTTACTGTACTGTAATGTTACTGTACTGTATTATTTATGTACTGTATTGTTACTGTAGTGTGGTGTTACTGTAGTGTTACTGTAGTGTAGTGTTAACGTAGTGTAGTGTAAATGTAGTGTTACTGTACTGTAGTGTTACTGCAGTGTAATGTTACTGTAGCGTTACTGTAGTGTTACTATACTGTAGTGTATTGTTACTGTAGTGTTATTTAGTATTACTGAGGTGTTACTGTAGTGTTACTGTACTGTAGTATTACTGTAGTGTTACTGTAGTGTTACTGTAGTGTTACTGTGCTGTAGTGTTACTGCAGTGTATTGTTAAGGTACTGTAGTGTTAATGTAGTGCTACTTTACTGCAGTTTTACTGTAGTGTTACTGTAATGTAGTGTTACTGTGGTGTTACTGTATTGTAGTGTTACGGTAGTGTTACTGTACTGTAATGCTAAGGTAGTATTGATGCATTGTAGTGTTACTGTACTGTAGTGTATTGTTACTGTAGTGTTACTGTAGTGTTACTGTAGTGTTACTGTACTGTACTGTTACGGTACTGTAGTGATACTGTAGAGTAGTGTTTATGTACTGTTGTGTTACTGTAGTGTTACTGTACTGTAGTGTTACATTAGTGTTACTGTAGTGTTACTGTACTGTAGTGTACCTTTACTGTAGTGTTACTGTACTGTTACTGTACTGTAGTGTTACTGTAGTGTAATGTTACTGTAGTGTAATGTTACTGTAGTGTAATGTTACTGTAGTGTTATTTAGTATTACTGTAGTGTTTTGTAGAGTGGGAAGAACTGACTGGCATCTACAACAAAAGCATTACGACTGCAATAATCAACGAAGAATGGTTGCACAGCTACCTGGTACCTCTGCCGAAGCCTGGCAAAGACCACACAAAAATTCAGGGCTATCGGGTAATCACCATGCAGAATACAATAGGCAAGTTGCTGGAGAAAATAATTGGCAGGAAAATATCCTGCCAACTAGAGAGGTTACGTCTACTTCCACCCACCCTTGGAGGGTACCGTCCATATAGAGAGACATGGCGTAACGCAGCAGTGTTCGCCTACGATGTCTATGAGGGTTTTCACTCGGGCATTGAGACATGTGCTGCTGCAATTGACCTTGAAGATGCCTATAATAGAGTGCCGTTGCATTTTTAATGGTGCAGCTGACTGAACTCAATATCAGCCCATTCCTCCTCAATTGGATCTTTGCGGCCCTCTTCCAGCGAAAGATAGTGTTTAAGTGTTGCAGTTAGCGTCATCACCAACAACAATCCACCCTGGCTTACCACATGGGTCACCATTATCTCCGGTGTTGTTCAATGCCTATACTGTGAGCATCACAAAAGAGCAGATCACGGGTAGAGGAAGGACAATGTCATATGCAGATGATGTGTTGGTGTATCGTCAGGGCAACGATAGAGAACAGCTTGTGGAGGAACTTCAGTCAGAACTCGACCGCATAGGTAGATGGTGCGTTGAAGCAGGAGCATTGGTGAACCCCACAAAAGCAGCGGTGACATGGTTCTCTTTAAACAACCACATTGTCAACACTCCAACACCATCTGTGGTTTTGTGTTCAGAGGTGGTGGAGCGATCTCAGTCTATGAAATACCTGGGGTTGCGTTTTGATCGTAGCCTAGCTTTTACGGAACACATAGCTCATGTGATAATGAAGGCGAGGAAAGGTTTGCTGGCGATGAGGGTAATGGCTGCGGCGGATTGTGAACAGCGCCATCTTTGTCTTTATACCAGGGTCTGGTCCTTTCTGTGCTTGAGTATGCGCTGGCGATCCTGACTCTCAGTCATAGTCAGATAGAACGACTGGAAAGAATACAGAACGAGGCGATGCGCATTATACTTGGTTGCACTAAAGACACGTCGTGCAGGGTGATGCGCTATCTCCTTGACTATCCTACTATGGAGTATATAATACTGATGAGCCGTGCACGAGCATACCTTCGAGTCAATGCTGACACACAACATCCTCTGCACTTGGAAATAAAGAGACAAAAGGAAATAGGTTAAAAAGAGGACAATCTTGGATGGGTCAGGCCGAGGACTGTATTGAACAGGTGTGTACACTTGAAGACATTGATCCCGGTGAAGAATGGATACCAGTGCCAACAGGAATCGCTACATCCTTTTCTGTATGCATCGAACTTGATAAAGAATGCAGGCAACACAACCCACTTGTTGTGGAGGCAGAGGTTCAGGCATTAATTTCTGAGAACGCATCTGAGCATGATGTAATCATTTATACGGATGGTTCGGTGATTCGACATGTGCGGAGCTCGTGGGCTTTCACTGCTCAGGTCGGCGGTGATGTTGTGAAGGAAGACAGTGGTGGTTTTCCGTGACTACAAGCAGTCTCACTATGGAAATCATGGCGGTTACCAAAGCGATGATTTGGCTAGAATCACATACTTTTATCCATGCATGTTTTCTCAGTGACTCAATGAGTATGCTCAGGAAGATTGAAACAGGATGGGCTAGGAGACATTGGATAGAATCGCTGGGAGGTCTAAGCTGACAAAGATCAGTTTTATTTTTGTGCCAGGGCATGCAGGTGTAAGGGGAATGAACGTGCGGATAGGCTTGCAGGTATGGCTGCTGTCCAAAGCGGACGAGCAATGGACCAGGCTGATATTATAAATTCCTTAAGGGAGAGAGGTCGTGTACATGATTCACGTAATAGCGGTGAATCCACAACACTAACCAGACTGCAAGAACTCAAAGTTAAGTGTGGTGTAGCTCGACAAGAACGCTATGCTGGCAGACAAAGAAGAATTGTAAACCAACAAAGAACCGGTGTCGTTAGTCGCCACACGCTGATGGACATACTGAGGAGAGATCGGAGCACTTATGGACTAATTTGTTCGACGTGCAGTGATGGTGATCCGACGACTAAACTAAACTAAACTGTAGTGTTAATGTAGAGTTAGTGTTACTGTAGTGTTACTGTAGTGTTACTGTACTGTAGTGTTACTGTAGTGTTACTGCAATGCAGTGTTACTACAGTGTAGTGTTACGGTACTGTAGTGTTACTAATGTGCTACTGTATTGTAGTGTTTCTGTAGTGTAGTGTTACTGTACTGATGTGTTAATGTAATGTACTGTTACTGCACTGTAGTGTCACTGTTCTGTAGTGTTACTGTTGTGTTACTGTACTGTAGTGTTACTGTACTGTTTCTGTAGTGTTACTGTAGTGGCATTCACTGTAGCGTTAATGTAGTGTAGTGTAAATGTAGTGTTACTGTACTGTAGTGTTTTGCAGCAATGTTACTGTAGTGTTACTGTAGTATAATGTATTGTTACTGTAGTGTTATTTAGTGTTACTGTAGCGTTACTGTACTGTAGTGTTACTGTAGCGTTACTGTACTGTAGTGTTACTGTTCTATAGTGTTACTGTAGTGTGGTATAACTGTACTGTAGTGTAGTATAACTGTACTGTAGTGTTACTGTACTGTAGTGTTAATGTTGTGTTACTGTACTGTAGCGTTAATGTTGTGTTACTGTACTGTAGCGTTACTGTAGTTTTACTGTACTGTAGTGTTACTGTAGTGTTAATGTAGTGTTAATTTAGTGTTACTGTAGTGTTAATGTAATGTTACTTTACTGTAGTGTTACTGTACTGTAGTGTTAGTGTAATGTAATGTTAAAGTAGTATTGCTGTACTGTAACACACAGTTAATAAAGAATGTCAAAATCCTACGTTGTGGGTGTTCACTACAAATCACAACGCCGTTCTCTACTCACACAGAGTTAATAAAGAATGACAAAATCCTACGTTGTGGGTGTTCACTACAATTCACAACGCTGTCCGCTTCTCAACAGAGTTATAAAGAATGTCACTGTTTCTTCATTCCATTCTCTAAGTTCCGTCCTCTCACTTCACTCTCTCTATCTCTTACGCTCATTGAGATCAAAATTATGTCCATCCCCCTCAACTTCTCAAGAGTAACTGTCCTACTGTCCAAACCAAAAGCTCCCAACTGTCCCTTCTCTGGTTCGAGATCCTCGATTTAACGGGAGTCCTCGCATACCTCGGGTTAGAAACTTTTGCATGATTTTAACACCCTACTTGTCAGCAAGTTGGGAGTGGAATACATTTCTTACTACAAACTTAGTCAAGGACGCCAAGTACAATAAGAGGGTTTCTTTTCTCTGTTGACCCCGTCATACCCTAGTTAGCATAACAGTGAAACTGTTACATAGTGTTACTGTACTGTATTGTTTCTGTAGTGTAGTGCTACTGTACTGATTTTAATGTACTGTAGTGTTACTGTACTGTAGTGTTACTGTAGTGTTACTGTACTGTAGTGTTACTGTATTGTTACTGTATTGTAGTGTTACTGTTATATAGTGTTACTGTAGTGTTACTTTACTGTAGTGTTACTGTGCTGTAGTGTTACTGTACTGTAGTGATACTGTAGAGTAGTGTTTCTGTACTGTAGTGTTACTGTAGTGTTACTGTACTGTAGTGTTAATGTAGTGTTACTGTACTGTAGTGTTACTGTACAGTAGTATTACTGTATTGTAATGTTACTGTAGTACTGCTGTACTGTAGTGTTACTGTAATGTAGTGTATTGTTACTGTAGTGTTATTTAGTATCACTGTAGTGTTACTGTAGTGTAGTGTTATTACAGTGTAGTGTTAAGGTGCTGTAGTATTACTGAAGTGCTACTAGTCTGTAGTGTTTCTGTAGTGTAGTGTTACTGTACTGATGTGTTAATGTACTGTACTGTTACTGCACTCTAGTGGCACTGTACTGTAGTGGTACTGTAGTGTTACTGTACTGAAATACTAAAGTAGTATTGCTGTACTGTAGTTTTACTGCTACGTATGTACTGTTACTGTAGTGTTACTGTACTGCAGTGTTACTGTACTGTAGAGTATTGTTACTGTATTGTTACTGTAGTTTACTGTAGTGTTATTTTAGTTTTACGGTACTGTAGTGTTACTGTACTGTAGTGTTACTGTAGTGTTACTGTAGTGTAGTGTTTCTGTAGTGTTACTGTACTGTTACTTTAGTATTACTGTAGTGTAGTGTTAACGTAGTGTAGTGTAAATGTAGTGTTACTGTACTGTAGTTTTACTGTAGTGTAATATTACTGTAGTATTACTGTAGTGTTACTGTACTGTAGTGAATTGTTACTGTAGTGTTATTGAGTATTACTGTAGTGTTACTGTAGTGTTACTGTAATTTAGTGTTACTGTAGTGTTATTGCAGTGTAGTGTTTCTGCAGTGTAGTGTTAAGGTACCGTAGTATACCCTGTACTGTAGTGTTACTGTAGTGTTACCATACTGTAGTTTTACAGTACTGTAGTGTTACTGTTGTGTTATGGTAGTTTAGTATTCTTGTACTGTAGTGTTACTGTAGTGTAGTGTTACTGTAGTGTTACTTTACTGTAGTGTTACTTTACTGTAGTGTTACTGTACTATAGTGTTATTGCACTGCAGTGTTACTGTAGTGTTACTGTAGTGTTACTTTACATTAGTGTTTCTGTAATGATACTGTTGTGTTACTGTACTGTAATGTTGTTGTACTGTAGCGATACTGTTGTGTAGTGTTACTGTTCTGTAGTGTTTCTGTACTGTAGTGTTACTGTAGTTTTACTGTACTGCAGTCTTACTGTACTGTTATTGTACTGTACTGTTACTGAAATGTAGTGTTACTGTAGTGTCATTGTACTGTAGTGTTACTGTACTGTGGTGTTAATGTAGTGTTACTGTATTCTTACTGTACTGTGGTGTTACCGTATTGTTACTGTAGTGTATTGTTACTGTAATGTAGTGTATTGTTACTGTAGTGTTATTTAGTATCACTGTAGTGTTACTGTAGTGTAGTGTTATTACAGTGTAGTGTTAAGGTGCTGTAGTATTACTGAAGTGCTCCCTAGCCCTGTAGTGTTTCTGTAGTGTAGTGTTACTGTACTGATGTGTTAATGTACTGTACTGTTACTGCACTCTAGTGGCACTGTACTGTAGTGGTACTGTAGTGTTACTGTACTGAAATACTAAAGTAGTATTGCTGTACTGTAGTTTTACTGTACTGTAGTGTACTGTTACTGTAGTGTTACTGTACTGCAGTGTTACTGTACGGGTAGAGTATTGTTACTGTATTGTTACTGTAGTTTTACTGTAGTGTTACTTTAGTTTTACGGTACTGTAGTGTTACTGTACTGTAGTGTTACTGTAGTGTTACTGTAGTGTAGTGTTTCTGTAGTGTTACTGTACTGTTACTTTAGTATTACTGTAGTGTAGTGTTAACGTAGTGTAGTGTAAATGTAGTGTTACTGTACTGTAGTTTTACTGTAGTGTAATATTACTGTAGTATTCCCTGTAGTGTTACTGTACTGCAGTGAATTGTTACTGTAGTGTTATTGAGTATTACTGTAGTGTTACTGTAGTGTTACTGTAATTTAGTGTTACTGTAGTGTTATTGCAGTGTAGTGTTTCTGCAGTGCAGTGTTAAGGCACCGTAGTATACCCTGTACTGTAGGTACTGTAGTGTTACCATCCCTGTAGTTTACAGTACTGTAGTGTTACTGTTGTGTTATGGTAGTTTAGTATTCTTGTACTGTAGTTTACTGTAGTGTCAGTGTTACTGTAGTGTTACTTTACTGTAGTGTTACTTTACTGTAGTGTTACTGTACTATAGTGTTATTGCACTGCAGTGTTACTGTAGTGTTACTGTAGTGTTACTTTACATTAGTGTTTCTGTAATGATACTTTGTTACTGTACTGTAATGTTGTTGTACTGTAGCGATACTGTTGTGTAGTGTTACTGTTCTGTAGTGTTTCTGTACTGTAGTGTTACTGTAGTTTTACTGTCCCTGCAGTCTTACTGCACTGTTATTGTACTGTACTGTTACTGAAATGTAGTGTTACTGTAGTGTCATTGTACTGTAGTGTTACTGTACTGTGGTGTTAATGTAGTGTTACTGTATTCTTACTGTACTGTGGTGTTACCGTATTGTTCCCTGTAGTGTATTGTTACTGTAATGTAGTGTTAATGTAGTGTTACTGTAGCGTTACTGTAATGTTCCTGTAGTGTTACTGTACTGTAGTGTTACTGTAGTGTTACCGTAGTGTAGTATTACTGTACTGTAGTGTTACTGTAAAGGGTTTAAAAGGGTTTTAAAGCCGAAGGATTGAATTCATTGCACCGGGTTTTACCCCATATGGTTCGGTCCCTCTCCGCAAAAATGGCATGCCACCTGCCGAGAGTATTGCACAAGCACGAACCCGTAGTTCCGGCAACAATCCATGGGTCTCTGGAAAAACTGCACTCGTGAACAGAAGGCCGCGGTCTGGATTCGAACCCACGACCTTCGACAATAAAGGCAAAGGGCTTAACCATTTCAGCCACAGAGACCCCTTTGGTTTTGCTGTTACTGTAGTTTTACTGTAGTGTTACTGTACTTTATTGTTACTGTAGTGTTACTGTAGTGTATTGTTACTGTAGTGTAATGTTATTGTAATGTTACTGTAGTGTTACGAATGTAGTGTTACTGTAGTGCAGTGTATTGTTACTGCAGTGTTACTGTAGTGTTACTGTGTGTAGTGTTACTGTAGTGTTACTCTAATGTATTGTTACTGTAGTGTAGTGTTACTGTATTGTTACTGTAGTGTTACGGGTAGTGTTACTGTGCTGCAATGTTACTGTAGTGTAGTGTTACTGTATTGTTACTGTAGTGTTACTGTAGTGTTACTGTGCTGCAATGTTACTGTAGTGTAGTGTTACTGTAGCGTTACTGTACTGTAGTGTTACTTGCATGTAATGTTACTGTAGTGTAGTGTAAATATAGTTTACTGCATTGTTACTCGTAATGTAGCGTTACCGTAGTGCAGTGTTATTGTAGTGTTACTGTAGTGTTACTGCAGTGTTACTGTAATGTTACTGTAGTGTTACTGAAATGTAGTGTTACTGTAGTGTAGTGTTACTGTAGTGTTACTTTACTGTAGTCTTACTGTACTGTAGTGTTACAGCAGTGTTACCGTAGTGTAGTATTAGTGTACTGTAGTGTTAATGTAGTGTTACTGTACTGTAGCGTTACTATAGTGTTACTGTACTATAGTGTTACTGTAGTGTTAATGTAATGTTACTGTTGTGTTAATGTAGTGTTACTGTACTGTAGTGCTACTAAAGTGTTACTGTACTGTAGTGTTAATGTACTGTAAAGTTACTCTACTATAGGGGTTACTGTACTGTAGTGTTACTGTACTGTAGTGTTACTGTAGTGCAGTATAACTGTAATGTAGTGTTACTGTACTGTAGTGTTAATATAGTGTTACTGTACTATAGCGTTACTGTGGTGTTACTGTACAGTTGTGTTACTGTAGTGTTAATCTAGTGTTACTGTAGTTTTACTGTAGTGTTACTGTAGTGTTACTATACTGAAGTGTTACTGTAATGTAGTGTACTGTTACTGTAGTGTTACTGTATTGTTACTGTACTTTAGTGTTACTGTAGTGTAGTGTTACTGTTGTGTTGCTGTAGCGTAGTGTTCCCTGTAGTATAGTGTAAAAGTAGTGTTACTGTTCAGTAGTATTACCATATTGTAATGTTACTGTAGTATTGCTGTACTGTAGTGATACTGTACTATAGTGTTTCACTTGTAGTGTTTCTGTAGTGACGTGCATTGTTACTGTAGTGTTACTGTAGTGCTACCAGTGTAATGTTACTGTAGTGTTACTCTAATGTAGTGTTACTGTAGTGTAGTGTTATTGTATTGTTACTGTAGTGTTACTGTAATGTTACTGTAGTGTTACTGTAATGTAGTTTTACTGTAGTGTATTGTTACTGTACTTTATTGTTACTGTAGAGTTACTGCAGTGTATTGTTACTGTACTGTAATGTTATTGTAGTGTTACTGTAGTGTTACTGTGATGTTACCGTAATGTGTGTACTGTATTGGAGTGTTACTTTAGTGTTACTGTACTGTAGTGTTACTGTGCTGCAATGTTACTGTACTGTAATGTTACTGTAGTGTAGTGTAAATGTAGTGTTACTGTAGTGTTACTGTAGTGTTACTGTAGTGTTACTGTAATGTTACTGTAGTTTTACTGTAATGTAGTGTCAGTGTACTGTAGTGTTACTGTAGTGTTACCATGCTGTAGTTTTACAGTACTGTAGTGTTACTGTAGTGTTACTTTACTGTGTGTTACTGTTATAGTGTTATTGCACTGCAGTGTTACTGTAGTGTTACTTTACAATAGTGTTTCTGTAGTGGTACTATAGTGTTACTGTACTGTAGTGTTACTGAAGTGTTACTGTACTGTAATGTTGTTGTACTGAAAGCGATACTGGTGTGTAGTGTTACTGTGCTGTAGTGTTTCTGTACTGTAGTGTTACTGTAGTTTTACTGTACTGCAGTCTTACTGTACTGTTATTGTACTGTACTGTTACTGAAATGTAGTGTTACTGTAGTGTCATTGTACTGTAGTGTTACTGTACTGTGGTGTTACTGTAGTGTTACTGTATTGTTACTGTACTGTGGTGTTACCGTATTGTTACTGTAGTGTATTGTTACTGTAATGTGGTGTTAATGTATTGTTACTGTAGCGTTGTTGTAATATTCCTGTTGTGTTACTGTAGCGTTACTGTACTGTAGTGTTAATGCCTGTAGTGTTACTGTAGTGTTACTGTACTGTAGTGTTACTGTAGTGTTACCGTAGTGTAGTATTACTGTCCCTGTAGTGTTACTGTATTTTTACCGTAGTGTTACTGTACTTTATTGTTACTGTAGTGTTACTGTAGTGTATTGTTACTGTAGTGTAATGTTATTGTAGTGTTACCGTAGTGTTACTGTAGTATTGATGTAATGTTACTGTAGTGTTACTGTAATGTGGTGTTACTGTAGTTGAGTGTTACTTTAGTGTTACTGTACTGTAGTGTTACTGTAGTAATACCGTAGTTTAGTTTTACTGTACTGTAGTGTTATGAAGCCACTGTAGTGTTACTGCAATTTATTGTTCCTATACTGTACTGTTACTGTAGTGTTACTGCACTGTAGTGTTACTGCACTTTAGTGTTACTATAGTGTTCCTTTACTGAAGTATTACTTTAATGTAGTGTTACTGTACTGTAGTGTTACTGCACTTTAGTATTACTGTACTGTATTGTTACTGCACTTTAGTATTACTGTACTTTAGTATTACTGTACTGTAGTTGTAATGTAGTGTTATTGTACTGTAGTGTTACTGTTCTACAGTTTTACTGTACTGTTATTGTACTGTACTGTTACTGAAATGTAGTGTTACTGTAGTGTCATTGTACTGTAGTGTTATTGTACTGTGGTGTTAATATAGTGTTACTGCAGTGTTACTGTACTGTAGTGTTACCGTAGTGTTCCTATAGTGTTACCGTAGTGTTACTGTAGTGTATTGTTACTGTAATGTAGTGTTTCTGTAGCGTTAGTGTAATGTTCCTGTAGTGTTACTGTACTGTAGTGTTACTGTAGTGTTACTGTACTGTAGTGTTACTGTAGTGTTACCGTAGTGTAGTGTTACTGTACTGCAGTGTTACCGTAGTTTTACTGTAGTGTTACTGTACTTTATTGTTACTGTAGTGTTACTGTAGTGTATTGTTACTGTAGTGTAATGTTATTGTAGTGTTACCGTAGTGTAGTTTTACTGTACTGTAGTGTTACTGTAGTGTTACTTTACTGTAGTGTTATTTCGTCTGCAGTGTTACTGCCCTGTAGTGTTGCGGCACTTAGTGTTACTATAGTGTTCCTTACTGAAGTATTATTTTAATGTAGGATTACTGTACTGTAGTGTTACTGAATTGTTACTGTACTGTAATGTTATTGTACTGTAGCGTTACTGTAATGTAGTCCTACTATACTGTAGTGTTACTGCACTGTAGTATTACTGTAAGTAGTGTTACTGTAGTGTTATTGTACTGTACTGTTATTGTACTGTAGTTGTATTTGTAGTGTTATTGTACTGTAGTGTTACTGTTCTGTATTGGTACTGTACTGTAGTGTTACTGTTGTGTTCCTGTACTGTAGTGTTACTGTAGTTTTACTGTAGTGTTACTGTATTGTAGTGTTACTGTAATGAAACTGTACTGTAGTGTTACTGTAGTGTTAGTATTCTGTAGTGTTCCCTGCAGTGTTACCGTAATGTAGTGTTACTGTAGTGTTCCTGTAGTGTTACTGTAATGTAGTGTTACTGTAGTGTTACTCGAGTGTTACCGCAGTATTACCTGTAGTGTTACTCGTAGTGTTATTGTAGTGTTACTGTAGTGTACTGTAATGTGTGTTCCCTGAGTGTTACTGTAGTGTTACCGCAGTATTACTGTAGTGTTACTGTAGTGTTATTGTAGTGTTACTGTAGTGTAGTGTTACTGTAGTTTAACTGTAGTGTTACTGTAGTGTTACTGTAGTGTTACTTAAAGGATAGTGTTATAGAAACTGCTTGTTTAGAATCGAACGTCCAATGATAATAAATTTAGAAAATACAAAGAACTATATAAATAATTTATCCAATACTGCGTACATGCAACGAAGGCACTCACTCTGAATTGTTCTATACTCAAATAGATGTCCAGCCATGCGTTGGAGTGGAACAGCCAGAAGTCTAACACGCCCTAAAAACGTACAGTTTATTGAGAGAAAATATACATCAGTAGGGACACGAAGCATATACTATGCAGTCGGGGATATCTTTCAGTCTAGAGGTGACATAGAGGTAACATAGAGGTAACATAGAGGTAACATAGAGGTAACATAGAGGTAACATAGAGGTAACATTAGAAGTAACATAGAGGTAACGAAGGTGTAACTTAGAGTAACATAGAGTAACATAGAGGTAACGTAGAGTAACGTAGAGGTAACATAGAGGTAACATAGAGATAACATAGAGGTAACGTAGAGGTAACATAGAGGTAACGTAGAGATAACGTAGAGGTAACATAGAGGTAATGTAGAGGTAAGTACGAGATTTAGTATTATAAAAATATATATTTCACCCCCGGAGGACACATGAGTTGGACACCTGTTGTTCCCCTGCTCTGTTGGATACATGTTGTTCCCTTTTCTCTGTTGGATACATGTTGTTCCTTGCTCTGTTGGATACATGTTGTTCCCTTGCTCTGTTGGATACATGTTGTTCCCTTGCTCTGTTGGATACATGTTGTTCCCTTGCTCTGTTGGATACATGTTGTTCCCTTGCTCTGTTGGATACATGTTGTTCCCTTGCTCTGTTGGATACATGTTGTTCCCCTGCTCTGTTGGATACATTTTGTTCCCCTGCTCTGTTGGATACATTTTGTTCCCTTGCTCTGTTGGATACATTTTGTTCCCTTGCTCTGTTGGATACATGTTGTTCCCCTGCTCTGTTGAATACATGATGTACCCTTGCTCTGTCGGATACATGTTGTTCCCTTGCTCTGTGCACGCGACCTATTTGTATTAAAATACCGATCTTTATGGAATCTCCAAGACATTCTTCGCGCGTTGAATGCTGGGTAATAAAAAAGTTCATAACTTGTATCCATTTTGAATTTCAAGTGAATGGGTGAAACTGGTGTGAAATAAATCAGGTTAGTATACTTGTATGTCACGTTTTTCTAGAAAATATGAAATTTATTATAAACTTTAAAGTATTTCATATTACCAAAATATTTTATCAACATTTCGTAAGGAAAGCTACCTATAACGAGACAATTACGAAGGGTCACAGCAATAATTTTGTACACCGCTACTTTTTGCACAGTTACAGCTCCAGAACTTCATATTTTCATACGATTAAAATATATATCGTCACTGAATCATACATTTTCAAAATGATGAATGATTCTCTCTCTTTGTTTAATTTGTGTGTGCACGTTATATTGAAGCTAGAAACTTTTCATCGTTAGATTGACGACCACGTTTTCTTTGGATGTAACTTTTACCGACTACTACGTTATGTTCACTCCAACTCTTGTAAACAACAGTGTTGTTATTTATTGAACGATAAATCCTAATTCTAAGCATAATTACAAAACTCTGTTATGTTGTATTTCTGCTGGTTGGTTGATATTTGTATCGAATAGCAAGTTTAGTATTATAAATTCCTAGCTAAATGTGACTAGATGCAATCATCCATATATATTGACGACAGAAGACATTATTACATTATCTGAATATTACCAACGACTGACTACAATATGTTTTGGAGATCTAATTAGGGATTGTAGTCGTAACATTATGCTATTGAAGTTATAAGTAAAATAAAAGTAAATAATAGAACATTTTATGATTGAAATAAATTGCTTGTAACCACAGAAAAATTATATATAATATGTAGTAATAGCTTATAATTTGTAAATGATCTATTTCAGGCTGAGATATTGTTTGCTGGAACTATTTCAATAATACAAACTCAAATACTGCATCCTATTAATACTGCATTATATTAACATGGCACATACATTGGACATGCATGTCTCAAATACTGCATTATATTAACATGGTATATACATTGGACAAGCATGTCTCAAATACTGCATCCTATTAATACTGCATTATATTAACATGGTATATACATTGGACAAGCATGTCTCAAATACTGCATCCTATTAATACTGCATTATATTAACATGGCACATACATTGGACAAGCATGTCTCAAATACTGCATTATATTAACATGGCATATACATTGGACAAGCATGTCTCAAATACTGCATTATATTAACATGGCATATACATTGGACAAGCATGTCTCTAATACTGCATTATATTACCATGGCACATACATTGGACAAGCATGTCTCAAATACTGCATTATATTAACATGGCACATACATTAGACAAGCATGTCTCAAATACTGCATCCTATTAATACTGCATTATATTAACATGGCACATACATTAGACAAGCATGTCTCAAATACTGCATCCTATTAATACTGCATTATATTAACATGGCATATACATTGAACAAGCATGTCTCAAATACTGCATTATATTAACATGGCACATACATTAGACAAGCATGTCTCAAATACTGCATCCTATTAATACTGCATTATATTAACATGGCACATACATTAGACAAGCATGTCTCAAATACTGCATCCTATTAATACTGCATTATATTAACATGGCACATACATTAGACAAGCATGTCTCAAATACTGCATTATATTAACATGGCATATACATTGGACAAGCATGTCTCAAATACTGCATGCTATTAATACTGCATTATATTAACATGGCATATACATTGAACAAGCATGTCTCAAATACTGCATTATATTAACATGGCATATACATTGGACAAGCATGTCTCAAATACTGCATGCTATTAATACTGCATTATATTAACATGGCATATACATTGGACAAGCATGTCTCAAATACTGCATTATATTAACATGGCATATACATTGGACAAGCATGTCTCAATACGCATTATATTACCATGGCACATACATTGGACAAGCATGTCTCAAATACTGCATTATATTAACATGGCACATACATTAGACAAGCATGTCTCAAATACTGCATCCTATTAATACTGCATTATATTAACATGGCACATACATTAGACAAGCATGTCTCAAATACTGCATCCTATTAATACTGCATTATATTAACATGGCATATACATTGGACAAGCATGTCTCAAATACTGCATTATATTAACATGGCACATACATTAGACAAGCATGTCTCAAATACTGCATCCTATTAATACTGCATTATATTAACATAGCACATACATTAGACAAGCATGTCTCAAATACTGCATCCTATTAATACTGCATTATATTAACATGGCACATACATTAGACAAGCATGTCTCAAATACTGCATTATATTAACATGGCACATACATTGGACAAGCATGTCTCAAATACTGCATGCTATTAATACTGCATTATATTAACATGGCATATACATTGGACAAGCATGTCTCAAATACTGCATCCTATTAATACTGCATTATATTAACATGGCACATACATTGGACAAGCATGTCTCAAATACTGCATCCTATTAATACTGCATTATATTAACATGGCACATACATTAGACAAGCATGTCTCAAATACTGCATTATATTAACATGGCATATACATTGGACAAGCATGTCTCAAATACTGCATTATATTAACATGGCATATACATTGGACAAGCATGTCTCAAATACTGCATTATATTAACATGGCATATACATTGGACAAGCATGTCTCAAATACTGCATCCTATTAATACTGCATTATATTAACATGGCACATACATTGGACAAGCATGTCTCAAATACTGCATTATATTAACATGGTATATACATTGGACAAGCATGTCTCAAATACTGCATCCTATTAATACTGCATTATATTAACATGGTATATACATTGGACAAGCATGTCTCAAATACTGCATTATATTAACATGGCATATACATTGGACAAGCATGTCTCAAATACTGCATCCTATTAATACTGCATTATATTAACATGGCATATACATTGGACAAGCATGTCTCAAATACTGCATGCTATTAATACTGCATTATATTAACATACATATACATTGGGCAAGCATGTCTCAAATACTGCATCCTATTAATACTGCATTATATTAACATGGCATATACATTGGACAAGCATGTCTCAAATACTGCATTATATTAACATGGCACATACATTGGACAAGCATGTCTCAAATACTGCATCCTATTAATACTGCATTATATTAACATGGCACATACATTGGACAAGCATGTCTCAAATACTGCATCCTATTAATACTGCATTATATTAACATGGTATATACATTGGACAAGCATGTCTCAAATACTGCATTATATTAACATGGCATATACATTGGACAAGCATGTCTCAAATACTGCATGCTATTAATACTGCATTATATTAACATGGCACATACATTGGACAAGCATGTCTCAAATACTGCATCCTATTAATACTGCATTATATTAACATGGCATATACATTGGACAAGCATGTCTCAAATACTGCATCCTATTAATACTGCATTATATTAACATGGCATATACATTGGACAAGCATGTCTCAAATACTGCATCCTATTAATACTGCATTATATTAACATGGCATATACATTGAACAAGCATGTCTCAAATACTGCATCCTATTAATACTGCATTATATTAACGTGGTACATACATTGGACAAGCATGTCTCAAATACTGCATTATATTAACATGGTATATACATTGGACAAGCATGTCTCAAATACTGCATCCTATTAATACTGCATTATATTAACATGGCACATACATTGGACAAGCATGTCTCAAATACTGCATCCTATTAATACTGCATTATATTAACATGGCATATACATTGGACAAGCATGTCTCAAATACTGCATCCTATTAATACTGCATTATATTAACATGGCATATACATTGGACAAGCATGTCTCAAATACTGCATCCTATTAATACTGCATTATATTAACATGGCATATACATTGGACAAGCATGTCTCAAATACTGCATCCTATTAATACTGCATTATATTAACATGGTATATACATTGGACAAGCATGTCTCAAATACTGCATTATATTAACATGACACATACATTGGACAAGCATGTCTCAAATACTGCATTATATTAACATGACACATACATTGGACAAGCATGTCTCAAATACTGCATTATATTAACATGGCACATACATTGGACAAGCATGTCTCAAATACTGCATCCTATTAATACTGCATTATATTAACATGGCATATACATTGGACAAGCATGTCTCAAATACTGCATCCTATTAATACTGCATTATATTAACATGGTATATACATTGGACAAGCATGTCTCAAATACTGCATGCTATTTAAAACTGCATTATATTAACATGTCATATACATTGGACAAGCATGTCTCAAATACTGCATCCTATTAATACTGCATTATATTAACATGGTATATACATTGGACAAGCATGTCTCAAATACTGCATCCTATTAATACTGCATTATATTAACATGGCATATACATTGGACAAGCATGTCTCAAATACTGCATCCTATTAATACTGCATTATATTAACATGGCATATACATTGGACAAGCATGTCTCAAATACTGCATCCTATTAATACTGCATTATATTAACATGGCATATACATTGAACAAGCATGTCTCAAATACTGCATCCTATTAATACTGCATTATATTAACATGGCACATACATTAGACAAGCATGTCTCAAATACTGCATCCTATTAATACTGCATTATATTAACATGGCACATACATTGGACAAGCATGTCTCAAATACTGCATCCTATTAATACTGCATTATATTAACATGGCATATACATTGGACAAGCATGTCTCAAATACTGCATCCTATTAATACTGCATTATATTAACATGGCACATACATTGGACAAGCATGTCTCAAATACTGCATCCTATTAATACTGCATTATATTAACATGGCATATACATTTGACAAGCATGTCTGAAATATCCAATGTCTGTGTAGGACATGTGGAGAAAAACTTCTTAATCAAAAGAAAAAATCATGCCACAAGTCAGCACAGTGTATACATTAAAAATGATATTTTTATGTATTTGGAATAAATGTAAATAATGATTTGCCCAATAAACATTCAACAAGTATGTGTAGGAGATGTGTTTCAAGAATTATACGTATTCAAAGCACACTATCAGAAAATTCACTCAAGTCAACACACAATATAGCTGATAAATTTCGGAATATATGGACTGAGTTTAACTTTGATGTTAGTGTAAATGAGTGTAGTCTATGTTTTCATTATAAACAAAATCGTCTTGGTTGTTTCAAAAATGTCATGAATTCTAAGCCCACAGTTACATTGGATACTGTCCTCCATGATCTCCCCATGCATTCTAAGCAGCCTTGCAGTGATGGTAGGGATATTTCTTTACAGGATGAGGTTGATGTGACTGTTGAAGACAATTTACATAGAAAAAATACTGCATCACACATGACATGCTCTTCAACCTCACCAATGTTAGATAGCAAGAAAATTCATCTCTATCTTAGTAAATCACTTCAAGAGCCTCTATCTAGAGGTGAAGAAGAGTTATTGACACATTTTGTTAGAAGAAAACCAAACACATCTCACTGACATAATGTAATAACATTCAGAACAAGAGGACAATCACTTGTATTGAAATAAATAGTCAAACCCAGGAAACAAACATCACAAATAAAATCTCCAACAAAACGAAAGCAGTCTAAATATCTTCAAGATGTTAGGGAACTTGTAGCAGGCACATCAACTGATTCTTTAGAAGTGCAACAAGCACATGAAATTAAATGACATAAAATCTCCAACAAAATGAAAGCAGTCTAAATACCTTCAAGATGTTAGGGGAAATTGTAGCAGGCACATCAACTGATTCTTTAGAAGTGCAACAAGCACATGAAATTAAATGACATAAAATCTCCAACAAAATGAAAGCAGTCTAAATACCTTCAAGATGTTAGGGAACTTGTAGCAGGCACATCAACTGATTCTTTAGAAGTGCAACAAGCACATGAAATTAAATGACATAAAAAACTCAACAAAATGAAAGCAGTCTAAATATCTTCAAGATGTTAGGAACTTGGCAGGCACATCAACTGATTCATTAGAAGTGCAACAAGCACATGAAATTAAATGACATAAAATCTCCAACAAAATGAAAGCAGTCTAAATATCTTCAAGATGTTAGGGAACTTGTAGCAGGCACATCAACTGATTCATTAGAAGTGCAACAAGCACATGAAATTAAACGACATAAAATCTCCAACAAAACGAAAGCAGTCTAAATACCTTCAAGATGTCAGGGAACTTGTAGCAGGCACATCAACTGATTCATTAGAAGTGCAACAAGCACATGAAATTAAACTACTCCCAAAAAGATCCCATGGGAATATCAGTAAAGTAGCAGAATTAAAAGTAATAGTCCCAACTCCTTTAGCTATTTCTATGAAAGAATCATTAGCATTATCATGGAGGCAAGAAAGAAAACATCAAGCATATCTGAAGCAGGTTGGGGTTGAGATGCCACATGAAAGATCAGAAAAACAGCGTGCGAAAGATGTTACAAGAGACTGGGTGCATGTTGATATGAAAGTATTTGAGGGACATGATGGTCATACAATGGATGCACCATATGCTAATATTAAAGATTTGGGTAGGTTTGTTTGTACACTTCTAGTGATTAGCAGAGGGATTATTAACATGGCATAGCAGATGTGTACCAGAAGATCAGATTTGGGTTAAAGTGGGAGGTGACCATGGCAAGAACAGTTTCAAAGTCACAATGCAAATTGCAAACTTAGCAAGACCAAATTCTAAATTAAATACTATTCTAGTAGCACTAGCTAAAGTTAAAGATACATACAACAATGTAGAAACAATTATGACAGATATGACATCTCGGATAAAAACACTGACACGGTTAGAGTGGGAGGGTAAGAAACTGGTGGTTTTCTTTTATGGAGATTATGATTTTTAACAAAGGTTTATGGGCTATCAGGTGCACAGGAAGATATCCATGCTTGTGGTGCCTCCAATCACGTAAAGACTTTCAGGTTCTAACGGAGAGCAGATCTGTACAAAACCAGAGGTCTGTCATTGTTGAAACAATATACACTCGTTTCATTACAATTGGCCATGGTAATAAAAACAATGCATCTCTGTATTATAACTGCTTGCATGCTCCAATTTTAAATATTGAAATTGACAAAGTTGCTCCTCCTTACCTTCACATTTTGTTAGGTATTGTTTTATAAACATCAAAACATTACTAGAAAAAGCAGCTGACAGAATAGACAGAGATATCATGGTAAACATAGAAAAGGAACACACTAGTTCAAACACCATACAATATTTAAAACAATATGGTCAAACACGGCCCAGACAATATCCCGCTGACCTAATCAAAGCAACTAAAGAGGTAGAAATCAGATGGCTCCATAGACTATTCAACCACGTCTGGATCACACAAGAAACACCAGTAGATTGGAGGGAAAGCTACAATTGTTCCCATCTGGAAGAAGAAAGGTAGCAAGAGGGACTGTACAAAGTATAGAGGCATAGCGCTACTGAGCCACACTGGGAAAATATTCTGCAAAATACTTGAGAAAGGCTCCGCCACATCATCGAGCCACAGCTTAATGACTCGCAAATGGGATTCCGGAAGAACAAAAGCTGTACAGACGCAATATTCGCCCCAGACAGTTAGTAGAAAGGACTATCGAATCCGACAAACATCTACACGTTGCATTTTTAGATCAGGAAAAGCGTTCGACCGCGTAGATAGGCACAAGTTGTGGAAAATACTAACAACCATGGGGTTAATGAACACCTAATCAACCTTGGCAAGAACATTTATACTGACAGCCAATGTACGATCAGAACAAATACAGGATTATCAGAAAAGTTTCACGTCAGGTCAGGAGTAAGACAAGGTTGCGTACTATCCCCGCTGCTATTCATCACGTATAT
This sequence comes from Arion vulgaris, assembly GCA_020796225.1. Taxonomy (NCBI): domain Eukaryota; kingdom Metazoa; phylum Mollusca; class Gastropoda; order Stylommatophora; family Arionidae; genus Arion; species Arion vulgaris. The sequence goes on from CM036776.1 coordinate 6,161,166, forward strand.
TGACCATTTTGTAAAATAGCTAACACCAGCGAAGGAAACAATCTCGGAGAACTCTTAAATGAATTTCTTTTGCAGACGATCAGGCAATCATATCAACAACAGAAGAACAGCTACAACAACACATCGACAGACTCCAGTTAGCATGTAACGAATACAGCATGAGAATAAACATCGACAAAACAGAAGTAATGACATTCGCCAGAGAGGAAAGCTCTACCAATATCTCCATCGATAATCACCTACTAAATCAAGTAAAAAATTTCACATACCTGGGGAGCATTTTCAGCAAATGGAAGAATAACTAATGAAATTCAATACAGATGCAACAAAGCAAATCAAATGATAGGCAAATGGCGCCAATTTTAAGATGCAAACACGTCACCATGAACACAAAAAGAGCAATGTTCAACACAATCTTCTCCCCACATTATGTTACCAGTGCCAAACCTGGACGCTGACAACAAACGATAGAAGAAAACTAGTCACAACAGAGATGAAGTGTCTACGCAGAATGTTGGGTGTAACAAGAAGAGACCGTTTGAGAAATGAAGACATCAGGAAAAAAGTGGGTACAACATCAGTACTAGACTTCATCAAGAAACAACAAATTAAATGGTTCGGCCACGTAAGCAGATTACCATCAGACAGTGCACTTAAAGAGCAATGCATCTCCGGTACAATGGGTACAAAGCAAAAGGCCGGCGACGCAAAAGATGGACATCAGAGATAACAGAGGCGACGAAAGAGACTATCTACGAAGCGCATACTAGGGCCCGTTTTAGAAATCTCTTCCTGACCTGACGCTGTGAGGCATACAGGATTCGAGAAAGAAGAAAGAAAGAAATGGTAAGAATTGGCATCAGGCAGAAATGTTCTCATTAGAAATAAACAAGTTACATGCAGATTTATTAGTTTGTGAAAGTGAGGAGGAGAAATTAAAATGCAATACTAAGATTAAGAAAGCACAAGCAAGCCTATCAGAACTTGAGTTTGTAGCACTGTGTGATAGGTCTGGTCCAGTATGTTCACATTTAGATAAAGAATTAGACAAACACAAAATCACACCACAGACATATCATAGTAGAGCTTTTGTTGGTAACCACTGTCATAAATACTTAACATGTAAAGTCTATAAAGATCTCACAGAAGATGTCATAACATACACACAATTGTACACACAGAATCAGGATATAATAAATATTGCATCGATTACAAGAGACATTTTTAATTCATTCAATACAGCATTTGAAAAAGTTCACAATTACATCTCAAACAGTAGACCAATCCATGCTGACACAGTTCCAGAAATACAATTAGCAATACAAGATTACATGAAAATATACAGACTGTATTTTCCAGATAAAATAATTCCAAAACAACACATACTAGAACATCACTGTGCAAACTGGATCAGAATTACTGGTTTCGGATTGGGCTTTTTAGGAGAACAAGGCGGATAAGTTGTACATTCAATGGCAGCTGGTATAGAGAAAAGAGCTTGGGGTATCAGAAATAAAACTAAGGAATTAAAATTTATCATAGAAACACAGCTGCTACAAACTTATCCAACTGTAAATACACAAGTTCACTGTGAAAACATAAAGTTTAAATAATATCAGTCCTCTGGGCTGTACAATTTGTCACTGCTGTATTGTCTAGCTGTCTTAATAACAATTTAGAAGTTCATATTTATATGTAATGTGTGTTTGTAAGATGTCTTAGGAAAGCATTTTACATGTCATGAAGTATATATGAGCAAGTTTGTGTCAGTATGTATGAGTAAGTATGTATGAGCAAGTATGTGTGAGCAAAGTATGTATGAGTAAGTTATTAATTATAATTGTGGGCTACATTAATCATGACTAATATGGGCTAGTAGAATTATATTACAAATGTGTATTGTCAATGTTTGGAGATATGTATTTTTGTTTGAACTACCATTAGCAGTATATTTAGAAATGAAAGTATTATTGTTAAATGATAAATTAATTATGTTAAACATTACATAGTTCATGAAGAATTAAGCTATATCCTTATGTATTTATGGAAATAAATGTGTAAATTTATGTTATTGTGATTAACATTTATATATATATATATATATATATAACATTTTGGTATGTTGAGAATGTTAAATATATTAGCAATTTAACAGTAATTTATCATAACTGTCTATGACATTTTTATGCTATTATAAATGACCAGACATAGCTTTTAAAATTCGTCTTTCGTTAGCTGTTGACATTATATGAATATAGTATTATATGTCAACCATTGTGCCCTACGTTATAATGAAATAAAATTCTTTAAAATTAATTTATTCTGGAATTATTACATTCTACAGTGTTATTACAATTTCATTTTTATTTTAACAATTTTTTATCTTACTTCTCATTCATTCAGAAAATCTCATGGCAATGAAGAATTCTCACTATATTTCTGTTAACTGTGCATATTAAAAAACATAAATTTTAGTATAGATAACGTGTTCCCTTGTCAAAAATCTAAACTTTGTACATGTTTCTAACCCATATTTTTTCCTTCAATGAATATTAACAACGTACCCCATCAGCGTAATTTGCACATCGTCAGCTACTTGGAATGTGACTAGTTCATACCGATATAACTTCATAATTATATTATATAACAGACTTAAACTGCAGAATAATATAGAGTTACATAGGAACTTTTATTATAGCTAAATATAATAGCGTATATAGTGCATTTTTATATTAACAACAGCCGGACTTTGAGGCTACATATAAGCCTACCGAAATGTCGCCATTTGGTAACCTTGCACATTCCTGTACAGGAATGAAACAAAGGGAGTTAAGCGTAACAAGGGACATAACTGAAAGAGCGCTACCGATACACCGTGTGTCGGATACATGTTGTTCCCTTGCTCTGTAGGACACATGTTGCGTCCTCGCTCTGTAGGACAACGATGCTCCCTTGCTCTGTAGGACACATGTTGCGTACTTGCTCTGTCGATCATATTGCTCCTTGCTCTGTAGAACACATTCTCCCCTGCTTTGTCGGATACATAACTTCTTTATCCAACTTACATTTGTCTTCCCTCCAGCTTGTATTAGACATGTATCTCCCCTGCTCTGTCGGATACATAACTACTTTATCCAACTTACATTTGTCTTCCCTCCAGCTTGGATTAGACATGTATCTCCCCTGCTCTATCGGATACATAACTACTTTATCCAACTTACATTTGTCTTCCCTCCAGCTTGGATTAGACATGTATCTCCCCTGCTCTGTCGGATACATAACTACTTTATCCAACTTACATTTGTCTTCCCTCCAGCTTGGATTAGACATGTATCTCCCCTGCTCTGTCGGATACATAACTACTTTATCCAACTTACATTTGTCTTCCCTCCAGCTTGTATTAGACATGTATCTCCCCTGCTCTGTCGGATACATAACTACTTTATCCAACTTACATTTGTCTTCCCTCCAACTTGTATTAGACATGAATTATTGTAATGCTTCACTTGATATTCCACATAATAATGGATCAATGGATTCCACACACCCACAGTGACTAATGCTCCAGGGTCTGCAGAATGGATCGCCGCAGCGTGCCAGTTAATAAATCTGAAGAAGAAATTTACAACACATAGTATAAATATTTAACTAAACGCTTTACAAAATAGATATGCAACAAACGACAAATTTACAAAATTGTGATTTACACATCTTCTCGAATCTCTTTACTAACCAGACGTATATATATATATATATATAAAGATATAGAAAACAAGTTGAATGCATTTGAAAATAGATGTCTGCAAAAATAATGAATATAAACTGGAACGAATTCAGGAGAAGTGATGAAATCAGAGACATGTCTGGTCAACCACTAGTGACAACTGTTATAAGAAAGAGAAGATGGAGATATGTTGGACACACCTTGAGGAGAAATGTTCAACGAATATCAAAGCAGGCATTGAAGTGGGATGCAAAGTGTTCAAGAAAGAGAGGTCGACCTAAGGAGACCCTGAAGCGAACTTTGCTGAGAGAGGCAGGAAATATCGGTCTCAGTTCCATGGAGGAGATTGAGCGAGTTGCCCAGGATAGAGCGGTATGGAGAAATTACTTGCAGGCCCTATGTAACTAAGGTAACGGTTCGAGAGAATTATTATTATATATATATATATATCTGTGCTGCGCTTGACGTTGTCAGTCCATGCTCTCGCAGGGACTATGAGATGTTATCTATCCATCGTGTTCTTTGGTCTGCCTCGTGTTCTGCTCATTGAATGTCGATTATTATAGGCACGTGATGGTAGTAAATGTGGTTCCATTCTCATTAGATGGCCGAACCACGTGAATCTTTGCTTCTCGATGTACTGTATGCATGGTATAGTACCAACGATGCTTCTGATACCTCTCGTTTCTCACTCTATCTCTCCTTGTAACGTTGACAGCTTTGTAGACATCTCGTTTCACATGTTGTAATCGTTCTTTCTTGTGTCTTATTCAGGGGCCATGTTTGGTACTGATAGCAGAGAGTTGGAATAAATATGCAGTTTATCAGTTGTCGTGTGACTACCAAGTTAATGCTTGGATGTTTTAATAATGGTGACAGTTGGTATGTCACTGCGTTTGCCTTCTGGCATCTAGTCTTGATTTCTCTGTCCATCTTTCCATCTGCTGTGAATATACTCCCGAGATATTTAAATTCTGGAGTCTGTTGTATTTTTACATTATTCAGGTATATATTTAGTTGACCTGTTGACCTAACTATTGTCATGACTTCTGTTTTGGAGGTGTTAATTTTCATGTCATATTTTGTCACACGGTTGCAGGCTTATGTGTTGTTAAAGTTTGTGTGTTCGTTGTTGTAAAGTATACTCTGATCATCTGCAAAGAGTAGTTCGTTTATTAAATTGGAGTTGTTATCGAGGTTGTTATCTGTCTAAACAGTTTTAATAACGTATGTTATTTGCTTGGACTGAGTAACACTGTTGAGGAGCGTATGGCCGAATGGATTAGAGCGTCGCTTCCAGTTGGGAGACCGGTGTTCAATCCACGGTAAGGTCAAGGATTTTTTTTCTGTTTTGGGAATAAAAGAAAAATTATAACCTGGACAGCTTCGTAGCGACTGCACTAGCCATGCGACCACTAAACTCATCAGGTTCTCGTCTCAACTCAACAGCATCGAAGTGACTGCACTAGCCATGCGACCACTAAACTCATCAGATTCTCGTCTCAACTCAACAGCATCGAAGCGATTACACTAGCCATGCGACCACTAAACTCATCAGGTTCTCGTCTCAACTCAACAGCATCGAAGCGACTGCACTAGCCATGCGACCACTAAACTCATCAGGTTCTCGTCTCAACTCAACAGCATCGAAGCGATTACACTAGCCATGCGACCACTAAACTCATCAGGTTCTCGTCTCAACTAAACAGCATCGAAGCGATTACACTAGCCATGCGACCACTAAACTCATCAGGTTCTCGTCCCATCTGACATAAACCACTATAAAAAGCGGTACTCTAGGCGGTAATGAGATTTTATTTTTAATCAACAGTGAACACTGAATATAATAATAGTCGTATATCGCAATGATGACAACAGTCTCAGACGTGTGCTGCTGCACTTCTGCAGTGTGTGAAGATGACTCAGAGTCCAATTTTAGAACACAATCCCCTACCACAGGTGGGGCTACACGATCAAGGCTAGGCATGTGTGTTTGTGTGTTCTGTCATTTCTCACAGCTCGTTTTCTCTGTGTCTCAACGGCACGACGATTCTTATCTATGCGGGTACCTCTTGTGTTGTTACAGTGCCACATTTATCGATCTTGCGTCAAGGATTCCCAGCACGTGGTGTCTATATCGAAGCATGTCAACGAGGTTCTGTACCGTGTTTGCAACGGATTTAGCCTCCAAGACTTGTATAGCTGACAGTGTGTCTGTAAGAAAGACCATCTCGCCTGCAGATGTTTGCAGCTTATTCATGTGCTGTGCACCACCAGGAGCGTTAAGAGTTGTGCTTTATTCATGTGATGTGTACCATCAGGAGAGTTAAGAGTTCTGCTTTATCCATGTGATGTGTACCACCAGGAGAGTTAAAAGTTCTGCTTTATCCATGTGCTGTGCACCATCAGGAGAGTTAAGAGTTCTGCTTTATCCATGTGATGTGTACCACCAGGAGCGTTAAGAGATCTGCTTTATTCATGTGATGTGTACCATCAGGAGAGTTAAGAGTTCTGCTTTATCCATGTGGTGTGTACCATCAGGAGAGTTAAGAGTGCTGCTTTATTCATATGCTTTGTACCATCAGGAGAGTTAAGAGTTGTGCTTTATCCATGTGATGTGTACCATCAGGAGAGTTAAGAGTTCTGCTTTATCCATGTGGTGTGTACCATCAGGAGCGTTAAGAGTTGTGCTTTATCCATGTGTTGTGTACCATCAGGAGAGTCAAGAGTTCTGCTTTATCCATGTGCTGTGTACCATCAGGAGAGTTAAGAGTTCTGCTTTATCCATGTGGTGTGTACCATCAGGAGAGTTAAGAGTTCTGCTTTATCCATGTGGTGTGTACCATCAGGAGAGTTAAGAGTTCTGCTTTATCCATGTGCTGTGTACCATCAGGAGAGTTAAGAGTTCTGCTTTATCCATATGGTGTGCACCAACAGGAGAGTTACGAGTTCTGCTTTATTCATGTGGTGTGCACCAACAGGAGAGTAAAGAGTTCTGCTTTGTAGTTAGAACATATAGGTCCAAATTAGGAAACAAAATAAACAATAGTTTGAGTAGCTACCTGTGTGTATCTTGATAAGTGTAGTATTCTCGTGTCCAATTTTGGCCAGTGTAGATCATAGTTGTATCTGGCACATTTGATTGTCTCTCTAAATTGTAAAAGTAAATATACAAGTAGTACAGTAAAAATCAAATTCCAGAAAGAACTCAAAATCAAAGAAAACTGGTTAATGCTACAAATACGAAAGAGAAAATTGTGATGTTTTGGACATATAAAAAGACATAAAGGGCTGGAGAAGACCATTTTTGAAGGAGGCATACCGGAAAAGAGAGGAAGAGGAAGACCACGGAGATGATGGATTCAGAATGTAACTGATGGTCTAAACATGACGGCTGCAGAGACATGACATCTGGCCTATGAGAGAGAGATGTTCCGGAGGACTGTTGGGGTGGTCAAGTTCTGCTCAGGACAAGATATTTGATAATGATAACAGTAACAATGTTTCACTTTAAGTAAAGAATTGATTTCATTGTTCCAATCAGGTAAATTGGTTATTGGTTATTGTTTACTAAACTGACGTCATTGCACTCCGGGCAGACCAATAGGTGCTCAGTCTCCTCCAACAGATATCGAAGAGTATGGATTCTGATGTTATGTTATGTTATGTTATGTTATGTTATGTTATGTTATGTTATGTTATGCGATCGACGTCATGGCACATTGGACATTCCCATTCGTGCTCCGTCCTCCGCTGCAGCAGCCATCCCAAAGTCCATTTGATCACAGTACCCATGAGAAGTTGATTACTATATCTTCTCTCTCTACCACGAAGACGACACGGTCTGGCATGTCCAAACTTAACACCCAATTCTCGAACTCGTTCCAGTGTCTGAGACGTGCCCATGTCACACAATTGAGAGTGTACCGCATTGATGATATCGGCTCTGTCCATGCTTCTACCCACTTGAGTCGGGGCACTGTTTGCAAGAGAGTCAGCACGCTCGTTACCCCGCACTCCAGCATGTCCAGGCGTGTACAGCCAAGTCATTTTCTTGAGATGTGATCTCCGAATGCTGTTCACCCATTCCACCCGCATACTTCCAGATGCAATCAGTTGAAGCATACTCATCGAGTCTGATATGATGATCGTATGGGTAACCTGTTGCTCAGCCACCCATGACAGAGCCCTGGAGGCAGCGGTGACCTCCATAGTCATGCTCGATGTCGTTGTCTCAAAGCCCCGCAGTCCTCATGAAGTGTGCGACCGTTTTGTTGTGCTGAGTAAGCCCACGATGATCTGGTGCCACGCTTGACAGAGCCATCGGTGTAGATAATGATATCACCTGGGTGGGAGTGCTGATCCACGAGTGCAAGAATTTCTGCATTGACGACGTCCGGGGCCCATTCTCTACAGCTGCGTTCAAGTGTGCTGATAAGCCTGGCGTAAGCAGTCATATCCTCTGATATAGGCATCCATTCGTCACCGTGCCTCAGCTCATCTAGAGTACAGACCTGTTTAATAATATCCTCTGCCTCGGCCATCCAGGATCGACCTCTTCAATCGCCTTCCCTTGCCATTTATGGATTTGTGCAGAGGATGATTTGTGTCCGCAGAAACTCTCAGATACGCTTTTACCTGTGCGATTTTGTGTCTCGTGCCATTTGGCAATCCAAGGACATAGCGCATTGCCTCACAAGAAGTGTCACTTTGAACCCAATATAAGCCTCATCGCTTCATTTTGGATCCTTTCTAACTTATCCAGCAATGTTCTGCTTACTGTTAGAAGACCAAGGCCATAGTCCACCACGCTCAGCACTAGTCCCTGATAAAGAAAGAGTAGGCTTGCTCAAACCCGCCCCCCCATAACTTTGAGAGCGGTTAGCCCTTTTCTTGCCTTTATAATTATTTTCCAACATGGTTCTTAAATGACAGGCTTCTGTCAATGTTATTCCAAGATACTTTAGTGTTTCGGTTCTGTCAATGTCTTTGTAACACATGCTGAAAACCCGGGGTAGGTGTCTTTACTATGTGAGTGTTAGAGAGAACCATGTTAGAGGGGCCCTTTTGCTGGGTTCAATTGCTTCGAATTCATTGCACCAGTCATAATCCTATTCAGCTCACACTTAATGCAGATGGATCTCATTTCTGTCCTTGCCCATGCGATACACCATAATATCATCGGCGTACGACATTGTTCTGCCAACTCCGACCCTTTGTGTGCTGGTTACCCGACGGTGTATACATTGAAAAGGACTGGCGAGAGTGGTATCCCTGGGGAAGGCCTATTAGGACCTGTTGGGGTTTTGGGATGCCCATGAACCGCAACGCATTGATAACGTGCGCCAAAAGTGCCAGCAGCAATCCACTATAAGCGTGTTTCCACCGCATATCCATCAATAACTGCATGAGGTGAAAGAGACATTGTATATGCGTCCTGAAAATCAAGGGCGGCTGCCCTTTTCCCATCCCCATCTGAAACCCTCATACGCATCATATGCAAAGACCGCTGCATTGCACCAGGTGTCCTTTCCTGGGCGGATACCCGGGAAAGTGGAGGGGAAAATACCATTGTCTCCATTATATTTAAAACTCTGGCATAATTTTCAAGCAGTTTGCCGACAGTGTTTTGCAAGGTAATAATTATATATCCATTTGTGCCTGTGAGATCTTTTCCAGGCTTAAAGGCCCCCTGGGATAGAGGGCAGCCAATCGTCAGGAATAGTGCCGATGGATACTTTTTTATTGAAAATCTTGCATAATTCAGCAAGATCTTTGTCCCCCAGGCCTTTTTGTGTGCTGTACTGACACCATCAGACCAGGCGCTGTATCCAGATGTCTTTAGTATTGATTTTATATTATCGACAGAAATGTATTCTATATTGTCGCCCATGACAGTCGCATCTCATGCGAATGGTATAGATCTGCTGCATCCTTTTACGTTCCTCTCAGTCTTTCTTTTCCGTCTGGAGAATAAAGTTATGCAAGAAAGCCTCACCTCCCCTCATCTGTCCTAAAAATTACTCCACTGTCGAGATTCAGATTAGGCATTGAAAAGGCTCTCGCTGCCATTCTTGCGGTGAAATTCCAGAATTTTTGGAGTGATTGCTCGTTTCGATTTCAACGCAGAATTTCTCCCATATAGTGTGCTGGCTTTCGAAATCTGCTGAAATGTATTGCCAGACTGTTCTTTCTTCTGTCGGGGCATTTCCCACGTTCCTCAGAGATTTTGATTTTCTGGTTTTTTCCCACGCTTTGGTCGCCACCCTTTTTTTCCGCCCATGCCTGGAACTTCAGGTGTCCACCATGGTGGTTGCTGGAAAGAAGTTCTTGTTTTAATTGGGAACAATGACTCTTTAGCCGCAGCTGACTGATGACATTAGGTTGGTGTCTGTCATAGTGGAAAGGAAGCAGATTTTGAGTTCTCATCTTAGCTGATTTTTTCCAGTATTGCACAAGGTAGATGATCACTGCCATGGTGCCCGGGAGAACATCCAGCGGCACAAAGCATCAACTCTGGGGACACCAGAGCGAGATCAAGTACACTATCTGTGTCCCCTGTCGGTCAGGTGACGTTTGGCCTGCCATCATTCAGACAGACTAAGTCCGTCCCCATTTAAATACATTTTCCAGTGCCTCCCCCCTGCTCATTACAATACTATTCCCAACAGCTTCCCTGGCGTTGAAATCACCACTTTAATGACACTTGATGGAGCCTGAAGACAGATTGCTTGTAATATCTTCCACCTGTCTTTGTCCATTTAGTGATTGCAGGCATAAATATTAACAAGTGTGAACTTTTTTGTTGCGGTAATTGTTACTGCCGGGCCCTGCACGCCGTCAGAGTTCCATGAGACTTTCCATCTCCGGGGCCTGGAGATGGATACTGATGGTTCCCGTGGCTCGCTGAATTTTTTTTCGATCCAGAATCACTTGATCGTTCAGCTCTTCGGCTCGGAACCATGGGCGTCGAAATTGGTTCGGTCCACGAACACCGTAAATCTGGGAACCTGTAGCTTCTGCCAGTCCGAGGATTTGAATCACACTCACAGGGCTTGTCACCGTCGTCAACTTCTACGAACACGCTGAGAAGGCGGGCTTGCTTTGATTAAACACAGTCCAAACTCTGGCCCTCAGGCATCCAGTTAAAAACGCCTAAATCGCTGATTGATTCAACATCGATTTTAGTGTCATCATCCACCAGACATTCACGAAAAGACCGAAGAACATCTACGTATCCATCTTCAACTCACCAAAAATCGATGCTGTTGATGCAAGTCTGCACGCTCTCTCATTACCGTAAACACCCGCATGCCAACAGTATATCCATTTAACCCGCGGGAGGTTGAAACTTCTATAGACGGCATCCACTCATCCAAATCAAGTAAAACAACGAATATTGTCTACATTGGTCATTTTGTTTTAGTTTAGTCTCGAAGGCGCGATGTTGACCACATCACCCATCGCAGACGGTCAATAAAAAATACAGGCCTAACACTGTATTGTCCTATATACCACGAGGTTTAAAAGGGTTATTTTCCTTTAATCGCCGAATCATCATCATCGCTGTACATCAAACCCAAATTAGGTATAAACTTTGATTCTTTCTCAGATGTCTCTCAGTTTAGTTTAGTCGTCGAATCATCAAAATCGCAGCACATCGAACCAATTAGTATATAAAACTCCCCTATCTTCTCATCAGTATTTCTCTCATTGTGTCGCTACTGACGACATAAGATCTTGGTTTTTTAAACTATTATTATTCGTTCTTGTCTAGTTGGTCTACTACATCACATTTGCTACATCACATTTGCTACATCACATTTGCTACATCACATTTGTTACATCACATTTGCTACATCACATTTGCGTGACTGTAAACCTTTGGAACATCACATTTGCGTGCCTGTAAACATTAGATATAATTTACGTGACTGTAAACCTTAGGTACACATTTGCCTGACTGTAAACCTTAGGTACATCACATTTGCGTGACTGTAAAGCTTAGGTACATCACATGTGGTGACTGAAAACCCTTTAGGTACATCACATTTGTGTTACTGTAAAACTTAGGTACATCACATTTGCCTGACTGTAAACCTGCACATACATTTGCGTGACTGTAAAACTTAGGTACATCACATTTGAGGGACTGTAAAACTTAGGTACATCACATCCCGTTTGATTGTCTTACGTACTCACTTATTCCTCTACGCTCCTCGTGTAGCATATGACATCACCAGTTGTTGGCCACTTTCGTTTTTGGGTTGTTTTTTTTATAGTCTCAGGACAGTCGAACTCTTCATTTCCCTCAAAAGGATCTGTCTCCAGGTCTGTATAGTTCGTCCTATTTTTGCTTTCCTAGGGGTTCCACTCAAGTGCTTGTCAGTGACACTCGACTGTGTTTTCCCGTAAGGAGCCTGACCATCGCCATTTTCTCCTCTTGACCTGGGTAATTGGGGGCCCCTGGCCTGTTCTTATCCACAGGTCTTGTTCCATCTTTTTCATACCCTCTCGAAAGAGAATCCGCAGAGGACATCTGTGGGACAAAGGACTGAATCTTTTTCTATTTAACTTGGTTACTCGTAACATTTTTGAATATTTGGTTCACTGATAAACAGAGGGAAATGGGATGACGGAAATTAAAAGAAGAACAAACATGGTTTTTTCAAAAATTAAAAACCAAAAAGTATCAACGGAACTGATAAACACAAAGATCAGAATACTAAGAGATATTTTCCCAGGGCAACGTATGGGTGTAAAACATGGACATTTAATAAAGCAGGGAAAACATATACGTGCTTTTGAATATAATTGGTACAGAAGAGTCCTTCGTATATCGTGGGCAGAGAAGAGAACAAATAGATCTATTCAGAAAGGACTTAAAATCAAAGAAAACTTGCTGAAGCTACAAATATGAAAGAGAAAATTGAGGTTTTTTGGGACATATAAAAAGACATGAAGAGCTGGAGAAGACAATCACGGAAGGAGGCATACTGGCAAAGAGAAGAAGGGGAAAAAATCACAGAGAAGATGGATTCAGGATGTAATTGATGGTCTGAACATGACGGCTGCAGAGACAGGACAGGACATCTGGTCTATGAGAGAGATAAATTCCGGAGGACTGTTGGGGTGGCAAAGTTCTGATCAGGACAAGCTATTTGATGACATTCCTGACCCATACATAAACACATATTTCGCATCTCAGCTGAATATCTTGAGCTTTGTTGTTGTGAATTAACTTGATTCTTTAATTATCATGCTAAATTGTCAAAGTAAAATAAGAAACACAATAATAATGTTCACGTGAAGACAAGAATTGATTTAATTGATCAAATCAAGAAAAATAATGAATAATTTCCACATGTCAAAAACAATGATCTATTTCTCATCAACAAATAGATTGTTATTGGTTATTGGTTACTAACTGACTCATTGCACTTCAGGCAGACCCATAGGTGCTCAGTCTCTCCTAATAGATATCAAAGTGTATGCATACTGATGGTTCCCGTAGCTCGCTGATTTAACACACTTCCCTCTGCCCCCAGGCATACAACCCTGACTTGTCCCAACGGTAACCCAACTGCCTAAATCGCTTGATCGATTCAACATCGATTTTAGTGTCCTCTTCCAACAGACAGTCGCGAAGAGACCAAAGAATATCCCCTTATCCATCTTCAACTCCCAACAATCGATGCTTTTAAAGCAAGCCTGTCCGCCTCTCATTCCCGAAACACCGCATGCCCAGGACAGTATATCCACGTAAGCCTCTGGAGGTTAAACTCATAGAAAAATTTATTCATACCGAAACCTCCCCTTTCTGGATCTGGAAGCATCGACTGAGAGTCATATATAACAAGGGCCCCCAGTAAATGAAGTCCCAGAGATCCAATGGAGGGCAGCAGTCACGGCCTCAACCTCCATCCTCATACTAGAAGTATAAATAGATTGTACTGAGCAAAACTACTTTGTTAACCTAACAGTCTTTTGAAAGTTTATTCTCTCATAAGATAGACCTATCGCCGCTACAGCCGTCGTGCCCCAAATAGCGTCGTTACGTCCTGAGTCCATCTTCTCGTGATCTTCTTCTCATCTTGAAATGTCTGTCTCCTTCCGTAATGAAATTCCCCCAACCATTCATGTCTTTTATATGTCTCAAATATTTGAATTTTCTCTTTCTTTTTGGTAGCATTAGCAAGTTTTCTTTTATTTTGAGTTCTTTGTTTCTTATCTTAATTTCTGTTTATGAAGTAAACAATCATCATCAGGTGCCGATCGTTAGTGTAGGCGATCATGGATCACCACAAATATATGTCGCTGGAGTTTGCTATCAACTCAGATGTTTACGCCAGTGCCATGAAGTCAGAATATTCAAAATTGTCTCTCTCTGTCTTCCTCTGTCTCTGCTCCCCTCTATTTTACCGGTTGTCACAATCTGTTCTAAACCTCCCTCCTCATACATGCCCAAAAATGATGACTCCCGTTCTTTTATTGATGATAGCCTTTCTCTGTGTCTTTGATCTCATTCAATACCTCAACATTAGTCATTTCAGCAGTCTCATCATTCTTCTGTAAAACCACATTTCTGTGGCCCTAAGAGATTTTTCGATCTGTGAGTTTATTGTCCACATGATGTATTACAGAACAGAAAACAAGTGATACAATATATATATATTTTCAGATCCAGAAGCACTTGAGCTTTCAGCTTTTCGGGTTTTGATGCCATGGACATCGTTACCTTCCCGGGTTTGGTGCCACGAACACCGTAAATCTGGAGACGGCTTTTCTGCAGCCGCGGGAAATGAACCACGCCACAGGGGTCTTCTACCCGTCATCAAACCACTACGAACACGCTGCATGATACAATATATAACTAAGAACATTTTAAAAGTAAATATTGAATAAAATGAACTTACTAAACCAGTAATCATCATTCCTTCTATTGAATCAATAATATCCCATCCACCAAGTGTGGGTGACCTTTAACCACCCGGACCAAGGGGTAAAACGTTGTCAAGTAGTCTGCAACTTAGTTGAGTTGGTAATGAGGCCATATAGTCGGTTTTGAGAGTCGTTGACGTTAATGCATCCACAAGGTTGGGAAACAAATATGTTGTATCTGTAACAAAAACAAAACAAAGTAATAGAATAAAAAGATTGACTGTTTTGAAATAAAATGGGGAGGGGGTATGATAGGGAAAAGGGAACAAAGAAGATAAAATGTAGACATATTTCAAGACCTGGACATCAAAGAAGTTACAAAACACCAGAAAAGACAAGAGTCACCAACATCAGAATAAGAAAGAAAGTTGGCACATAACCTTGCTTGAATTAATAGAGAACAAAGAATGAAGTGGTTTGGCCCCTTTTTATTTTTTATTTTCCGATCCAGCACTTGAGCGAAAGCTCTTCGGCTCGGTATCATGGACATCGTAACCCTTCGGCCGGTGACGAACACTGTAAATCTGGGGGAAACCCGTAGCTTTTCTGCCAGTCCGCGGAGTGAACCTGCACTACAGAGGACTAGTCACCGAGTACAACGCGCTACGAACACGCTGGACGCGGGCATGGTTTGGCCGCTTAATAAGAATGCATCCAAAATCCACAGAACATAGTCTTTTACAACAGAACATCGGGAAAGAAGGCAGAGAAATACCACGGAAAAGATGGTTATTAGCGTAGCAGAATCCTGTGAAAGAGCAAAATAACAATCACACATGTCACCAGAACAGCGCAGAACAAAAACAGAAAACCACGACACTGGGCAACAACCCAGTAGCAGTGTGACAACAGAAGAAGAAGAAGAAGAAGAAGGATATCAAAGAACATTGAGACATAAACAATATACTGTTGAACAACCAGGTAGCAGTGTGACGACACAAGAAGAAGAAGAAGAAAGAAGAACATCAAAGAACATTGAGACATAAACAATATAATGTTGAACAAACTGAAAGAATTTGAACATAATAAATATTGAAATACTGAGCAAAAATGGAGGAATGCTCCTAAACGACAAGGCAGCCCGCCTCCCCAGCGTGTTCGTAGCGTGTTGGGCTACGGGGGGACAAGCTCCGTGAGTGCGATTCAACTCCCCGGGCTGGCAGAATAGCTGCAGGTTCTCCAGATTTACGGTGTTCGTGGCACTGAACCGAAGGTTTACGATGTCCATGACACAAGCCATATAGCTGAAAGATCAATGCTTCGGATCGAAAAAGATAAGCAATGCAACGAACAAGACGAAAGAGGAAATATAACATTGACGAAGCCTTGAACATGACGACGATGCAGTCGGAAGAACTTCCTACAGAACGAATATCTTTCCTGAACGCTGTGTTGGTTGCTCCGTTTTTCAAAGAACATGCTATATTAGAAGTGGGAATGCTAACCCGAACAAATACTTGCAGAAAACGGTTGCACTAGGCCGAAGGCGCATAACATGGTGCAACGACCACTCACAATGAGGAATGGGGTAGCGGATTCTACGGTCGTCAATCTGCCTCGGAGATTTAGCCACGCAGTAAGAATTCAGACCTACCATCACAAGGGTGCCAAAACGTACTGGGAAGAGGTGGTATAAACGGAAGCAGAAAACATAGGGAAATTTTATCCTAAAGAACTGCCCCAAGTATGCAGACTAGAAGAAAAAAAGGGGCACTACACAAGCGTCCAAGACAAACTGTATGGCATGGTGATAATCTTAGGCAGACGACTGCCTTTATTAGAGAATCCAAAATCCCAATTTAGTGAGAAAGAAGAAGAATATTTAGAGTAGGAGGTAATGTACGCTTAAAAAGAGACAGACTGCAATTAGAAATTTGGATTGAACTGTGTGGGAAAATTTTAGCAGGCACAAAGATTGATAATAGGATGTTATGATTGACTGATGTATTGATTGATTGCATATCAAATCCACATAACAGATGTTACCAGCAATAGATTGTCAACATTGTCTGTGGTTTGATATGGTCGAATATTCAGTGAAACTATTTGTTACTTATTTCTTAATATTTTCCTTTCAATGTTATCTATGTCTTCTTTCCGCTTATCCTCATAACTATCTTTAAGTATTGCTTTCAGTAACATATAAGAAAGAGAAGATGGAGATATGTTGGACACCCTTTAGGGAAATGTTCAACGAATATCAAAGCAGGCATTGAAGGGATGCAAGGTTCAAAAAAGGAGATCTAAGGAGATCGTGAAACGAACTTTACTGGGGAGGCAGGGAAAAATCGTCTCAGTTCCATTGAGGAGATTGAGAGAGTGCCCAGGGTAGAGCGGATGGAAAATTATGCATGCCCTATGTAACGGCAACGGCATGAGAATTATTATTATTTTTTATTACTTTCAGTAATATTAATTATCTTTATGGATCCATGTATATGTGATTTATTTATCAATGTATATGTGATTTGGATCAATGATATTATTTATGTGATCAATGTATATGTGATTTATGTGATCAATGTAGACCAAGAAGAAGATGGCTACAAGATATTAAAGAAACCATGAACATGACCATCGACGAAGGGGGTGAACTGACAAGAGACAGAGTGAATTTCAGATGTGCTGCAAAGAGAGCAACGTCCTATAAAGGATACGCACCTTGATGATGATGATGATATGTGATTTATCGATTTTTGATATCTTTTAAACATTCCCCTGTTCATTCCAAACTTGTTCATAACTTCAATAATTTTGTCTTCTTCTTCTTTGGGTTTGTTCTTTACAACCAATTTTTAAACAATCTTTTTGATATTTTGATCTTTGCCAAAAACATGTATACGTTGAACATTGGTTTGGTATATGTGTTTTTGCGTTTTTTTTGTTTCGATCGTTCTTCCGGCCGTTTTGATATTCTTATTGTGATTTATAAAAAGCCTTTGCCAAGTACGGATAGAACGTTTCGCCCCCTTAAGCCCTGCAGGTGGTAGGAAAAAGGGATTCGGTGCGTTCCGCATTGTCCTTCGGAAATGTTTTGAGGCTGCCATGCGGGAGTCAAACACTTCCCCGACATCAGGGGTACTTTTCTTAATGATCCGTTTATCGCCGTATATTTAGGCGGATCACGCCAAAGAGCCTGTTGTACAATGCAACCTTTTACTAAGCAGGTACGTATTTGCATCGTATGATGAGCATTTAATGATCTTATAACCAAGTATATTGACTGGTCAACGCCAAAGAGCGTCTACTACTTGCAAATTTTCTGACTGGGTGGGGCCCAATATATTAGTTAATATATGCATAACACACGTCAAATTTGTGTATAATCCACTTTAAAGTCTGCAGTTATATCTTCTAAATGCTTCTTAATTGTCCATGTTTCGTGGACAGAGAATGGTTGACCGATGAGATTCGTTGAAGATAGACTACGCTGACATTCAAACAATTTTTGCCAGCTAAACAACAAATGATCTACAGAATCATAATTTATATTTTATTATGACAGCGTGACACGTGGACAATTTTTCCCAAGTCCTCATATATCCTTCCTTTTGGTGCTTTAGTTCCATCTAAATTCCTGCCAGATTTAGTAATCTCTCCATGCCAAGACTTCGCAACTTTCTCAGATTTAGCAATCTCTTCCTGCAACATTTGCAACTTTCGTGCTAGATTTAGCAATCTCTTCATGCCAAGACTTGTAACTTTCGTGCTAGATTTAGCAATCTCTTCATGCCAAGACTTGTAACTTCTGTGCTAGATTTAGCAATCTCTTCATGCCAAGACTTGTAACTTTCGTGCTAGATTTAGCAATCTCTTCATGCCAAGACTTGTAACTTTCGTGCTAGATTTAGCAATCTCTTCTGCAAGACTTGTAACTCTTCAGCCAGATTTAGCAATTTCTTCATGCCAAGACTTGTAACTTTCGTGCTAGATTTAGCAATCTCTTCATGCCAAGACTTGAACTTTCTGTGCTAGATTTAGCAATTCTTCATGCCAAGACTTGAACTTTTGTGTTAGATTTAGTAATCTCTCCTAACACTTGCAACTTTTGTTCAAGATTGAACAACCGTTTCATACAAGTTATGCTTACCGATATGTGCCTACAAGACGAGGGAAACCATGAGAGAAATCTCAGTAAATATATTAACTGACACAGAACGGATTTGTCTAGTTAACAATAGATTCCCAAACTTGTTCGGACCACTCGCCACGCCACGCCCACTTTGCACAACATAAACTTTGTAACCATCCCTTCACATTATAACAGTTTGCCATTCTATAATCATGAACATGTGAATTCTGCATTTAAATTCATCTTATGTTCATCTTACACGATCCATTTTTTCAGTCATTTTTATTTCATATATATATAATCATTTGAAAATTGATCATGTATGACAGAAATATATATCAATTTTCAATGTCAAAGTGAAAATAGAACATGTATATAGATGTGGGATGGGCGTTGGCAAACTGTTATAATGGAGAGAAGGGGGCGTTACAAAGTTTATGTTGTGCAAAGGGTAGGGTCGAAAATGTTTGGGAATCTATGATCTAAACACATTGAAATACATGCGTGGGAGGAGATCGGAACAGTTATGGATGTGTCCGATGTACAATGAAGATGATCATTAAAAATGGTATGTTTCAGTTTTAGTTTGGAATATCATCATTGCACTCTGGACATGACCATATTTACTCCGATCTCCTTGGCAATGTCTCCAACAGAATCCAGAGACTGACCGTACCAGTCCATATTTACTCCGATCTCCTTGGCAATGTCTCCAACAGAATCCAGAGACTGACCGTACCAGTCCATATTTACTCCGATCTCCTTGGCAATGTCTCCAACAGAATCCAGAGACTGACCGTACCAGTCCATATTTACTCTGATCTCCTTGAAATGTATCAACAGCGTCCAGAGACTGACCGTACCAGTCCATATTTACTCCGATCTCCTTGGCAATGTCTCCAACAGAATCCAGAGACTGACCGTACCAGTCCATATTTACTCCGATCTCCTTGGCAATGTCTCCAACAGAATCCAGAGACTGACCGTACCAGTCCATATTTACTCCGATCTCCTTGGCAATGTCTCCAACAGAATCCAGAGACTGACCGTACCAGTCCATATTTACTCCGATCTCCTTGGCAATGTCTCCAACAGCGTCCAGAGACGGACCGTACCAGTCCATATTTACTCCGATCTCCTTGGCAATGTCTCCAACAGCGTCCAGAGACTGACCGTACCAGTCCATATTTACTCCGATCTCCTTGGCACTGTATCCAACAGAATCCAGAGACTGACCGTCATCATCATCATCAAATAGCTTGTCTTGAGCAGAACTATGCCACCCCAACAGTCCTCCGGAATTTCTCTGTCTCATATACCAGATGTCCTGCCTCTGCAGTTGTCATGTTCAAACCATCAGATACATCCTGAATCCATCTTCTCCATGGTCTTCCTCTCTTCTTCTCTTTGTCGTATGCCTCCTTCCATGATGGTCTTCTCAGCCCTTCATGTCTTTTTATATGTCCAAAATATCTCAATTTTCTCTTTCTTATTTGTAGCATCAGCCAGTTTTCTTTGATTTTGAGTTCTTTCTGGATAGATCTATTTGTTCTCTTTCTCTGTCCAAGATATACGAAGGACTCTTCTGTAACACTAATATTCAAAAGCACATATATGTTTTCCACTGCTTTATTAAATGTCCACGCTTCACACCAATATGTTGCCACTGGGAATATGCATGCTCTTAGTATTCTGATCTTTGTTTTCTTATCAGTTCCGTTTGATACTGTTTTGAGTTGTTTAATTTTTGTAAAGCCATGTTTGTTCTTCTTTTAAATTCCTTCATCCCATTTACATCTGTTGTTGATGAACAAAGATATTCAAAACTGTTCAAAAGTCTGACCGTACCAGTTTGATTTTGAATGATTTTCTACTCATATCCTTAAATGCAAAGGAACAATGAACAATCCCTTCATTGGTTGCACACAGCATGAGGACTGCGACGTTTTCGAGACAACGACATCGAGCATGACTATGGAGATCACGCTCCTTCCAGTGCTCTGGCATGGGTGGCTGAGCAACAGGTAACCCATACGATTATCATATCAGACTCGATGAATATACTTTAAAGAATTGAATCTGGAAGTCTGCTCGTGGAATGGGTGGACAGCTTTCGGTGATCAAACATCTCAAGAAAACGACTTGGCTGTACGCAACTGGACATGCTGGAGTGCAAGGTAACGAGCGTGCTAACTTTCTTGCAAACAATGCCCGACTCAAGGGACAGAAGCATGAACAGAGTCGATATCATCATGTGGTACGCCCTCATTTATGTGACATGAGCGAGTCTCATACACTGAAACGTGTTCGGGAATTATACATTAGATTTGGGCATGCCAGACAGAGCCGTCTTCGTGGTTGAGAGCGAAGATATACTAATCAACTTCTCATGGGTCATCATCATCAGGTGCCTTGCCGGCTGCGGAGCCAATCATGGATCTCCACAAATCTCTATCTTTGGTGTTTGCTATCAATTCAGATGCTAACGCTCTACCGTGTCATGAAGTCAGGCTATCCAAAATGTTCTCTCTCTGTCTTCCTCTGTCTCTTCTACCCTCGATTTTACCGGTTGTCACAATGTGTTTAAACACCCCTCCTCATCACATGTGAGCCGCGCTAGCGTAGCTGTTAGTGAACTCGCTTCGCAAGGCTGGTGGTCTGGGTTCAGCTCCGCAGTGGCGTGGAATTTTTCCCGACCGCGACGGCTCTCAGGTCGACCCAGCCTCAACTGGGTACCAGACATGCTCTGGGAAAGTAAAGGCGGCCGGCGTGATGCTGACCACATCACCCATCGTGCCGACGGTCAATGAAAAAATACAGGCCTAACACTGTATTGACCTATAATACCACGAGGTATGAAAGGTTCCCTACTTTTTACCTCATCCATGCCTGAGAAATTATGATTGCCTCTTCCTAATATTGATGATAAGCTTTATCTGTGTCTTGATCTCATTCAACACCTCAACATTAGTCATTTTAGCAGTCCATGGCATTCTCATCATTCTTCTGTAAAATCACATTTCTGTAGCCCTCAGAGATTTTTTGATCTGTGTGTTCATTGTCCATGACTCGCATCTGTATGTCAGTATTGGTTCTATGTAGCACTGAATAACTCGCATTCTGATCGGGATTGACAAGGATTTGTTGCAGATAATGCTTCTCATTTTCAGGAACGATGTTTTTGGTATTCGATATTCTCATGGGTATGCTGAGCAAATGAACTTTGGGATGGTTGCTGCAGCGGAGGACGGAACATGAATGAGAATGCCCAATGTGTCATGATGTCGATCGCATAACATAACAAATCATAACATAACTTAACATAAACATAAATTAGCAAAACATAATATAACATAAGATAAGTTTATTTTTAGTTTAGTTTAGTCATCGGATCACCATGTGTCGATCTCCCCATCAGTATGTCCCTCAGCGTGTGACGACTAAGCGACACGGTTCTTTGTTGGTTTACAATTCTTCTTTGTCTGCCAGCATAGGTTCTTGTCGAGCCTACCACACTTAACTTTGAGTTCTTGCAGTCTGTTAGAGTTGTAGATTCACCGCTTACGTGAATAATGTATGGCCTCTCTCCCTTAAGGAATTTATAATATCAGCCTGGTCCATTGCTCGCCGCTTTGTACAGCAGCCATACCTGCAAGCCTATCCGCACGTTCATTCCCCTTACACCTGCATGCCTTGGCACAAAAATAAAACTGATCTTTGTCAGCTTAGACCTCCCCAGCGACTCCATCCAATGTCTCCTAGCTCATCCTGTTTCAATCTTCCTGAGCATACTCATTGAGTCACTGAGAAAATGTGCATGGATAAAAGTCTGTGATTCTAGTCAAACCATCGCATTATAACACCATGATTTCCATAGTGAGACTGCTCTAGTCACGGCAAAATCACCACTGTTTTCCTTTAGATAACATAACATAACAGAACATAACATAACATAACAATCTCTTCATCCCTTGAGACAATATTACTTACGTTAGTGCCATATCCAGCATGTCCTTAAAATCGGCAATGAAGGTTCCTTGTCTGTCAGGACCAACAACCTTGTTATCACGATCAAACCGTGGACTAGACTGACCTAAGCCATGAATGAACAATCCTGGAATCATTTCACAAACGTTAAATACGATTATTTCTTGACAATATGCGTACAATATGTAGATAATATATGTACATATTCTGTACAACACATCTAGATTATATGTACATTTATATGTACACACTCAACACAAATTTGTACAGACAATATTTGCTTTATAAAACACAAAAGTTAATACAAGACTGGTTTATAAAATAATAAGATTGTCTTAAGAATGAATTAGAAAAGAATATTGTCTTACGAATGAATTAGAAGATTGTCTTATGAAAGTATTAGAATTAGAAGATTGTATTATGAAAAAATTAGAATTAGAAGATTGTATTATGAAAGTATTAGAATTAGAAGATTGCCTTATGAAAGAATTCGAATTAGAAGATTGTCTTATGAAAGAATTCAACTTCCAAAATTGTCTTATATTTGGAAGGTTGTCTAATAAAATAATATTAAAGAAAAGAAGATTTGCAGAAAAGAATTAGAGACGAAGAAATGATTTATGGAAGAATTAGAGATGAAGAAATGATTTATGGAAGAATTAGAGATGAAGGAATAGTTTATGAAAGAATTAGAGATGTAGTAATGATTTATTATAGAATGAGTTTTGAATGAAGAACAAGATATGAGATAACAATTTATGAAGGAATAAAATACATACAAATATGTACAATACAGACACAGGAATAGAAATATGAATTTACTCAATGAGTTGCCTCCAGCATCACGTAGTTGCATCATATGTTCTTCCATTTGTGACTTTATATTAAGCCACTGAAAATCACCAAAGTCATGAGAATAATTGATCCACGGGAGACTAGCGCCAGACAAGAATACTTTCTCCCCCTTGTAAGTGAATTTGTCGCCATATACCTGCAGCCTGGCGCATGGCCCTTAAAGAAACATAACAGCACATTTGAAATACATGTCTTTGTCTGAAGGAAATGTGTATATTTTCAATAATTTATATTATTTCCAAATTCAATATAATAACAGTATTTTAGTTTTCAATTTAATTTGTATCTTCTTCTTTCTTCTTTTGTCGTCACACTGCTACCGGGTTGTTGCCCAGTGTCGTCACACTGCTACCGGGTTGTTGCCCAGTGTCGTCACACTGCTACCGGGTTGTTGCCCAGTGTCGTCACACTGCTACCGGGTTGTTGCCCAGTGTCGTCCTGCACTGCCGGTTGTTGCCCAGTGTCGTCACACTGTTACCGGGTTGTTGCCCAGTGTCGTCACACTGCTATCGGTTGTTGCCAGTGTCGTTACATTGCTACCGGGCTGTTGCTCAGTGTTTTGGTTTTCTGTTTTTTGTCTTGTGCTGTTCTGGTGGCGTTGCTGGTTGTTATATTTGCTCTTTCACAGGATTCTCCTATGCCATCCAACCATCTTTTTCGTGGTCTTCCTCTTGCCTTCTTTCCCGATGCTCTGTTGTAGAAGACTCTGTATACTGTGGAGATTGGATGCATTCTTGTTAAGTGGCCAAACCACTTCATTCTTTGTTTCTCAATGTAATTCAAGTATGGTTCTGTGCCAACTTTCTTTCTTATGCTGATGTTAGTGACTCTGTCTTTTCTGGTGTTGTTGGTAACTTTTGCAGGCAGCGCATTTCACATGTAGTTATTTTTGTGACTGTGCTTTGCTCATTGTCCATATTATCAATATATATTTTCAAAATTTGATATTATTTCAAAATTCAATATAATAACAGTATTTTATTTTTCAATGAAATTTGTATATATATATATATATATATATATATATATATATATTGCTGAGTGGTTACAGAGCCCAAATTTGGGTGTAAAGAATAGAACCACTGTTACCTGCCACGCATGTGTAGGAGGCGAATAAGTAGGTTTGGGTGAAATCTAATGCGCGTGTCGGCTATGGAATGCTAACCCGAAACACATGCTTGCAGAAAACGGATGCACCAGGACGTAAGGCACATAACATGGTGTAACGACCGCAATAAGAGAATGGAATAGCGGATTCTACGGTCGCCAATCTGCCTCGGAGATTTAGCCTTACTGCGGGAAGAGATCGGCACAAAAGGGGAAGCAGAAATCATAGCAATTATATCCTACAGAACTGCCCCCATTATGCAGAATTGAGAAGAAAAAGAGGCCTTTCTGTGAATACAGTTGTAATGTGATCTTCTACTTCTTTCTGTGATTCCAGTTGGAATGTAATTTTCTACTTATATTCTGTGATTACAGTTGTAATGCAATCTTCTATTTACTTTCTGTGACTTCAGTTGTAATGTAATCTTTTACTTACATTCTGGGCCTACAGTTGTAATGTAATCTTCTATTTACTTTCTGTGACTCCAGTTGGAATGTAATTTTCTACTTACATTCAGTGACTACAGTTGTAATGTAATCGTCTACTTACTTTCTGTGACTCCAGTTTTACTGTAATCTTTTACTTACTTTTCTTGACTGCAATTTTGAGGATGCACTTCTATTGTTTTGTCCATGGGTAGCAAAACATTTGTATTCTTATGATTGTGCCATTCCTCTACCGTTAAATACAATAGGGCCTCATGGTCAAATATTTGACTCACTGAAGGAGCTATTGGACTTTTTCTTATCCAATTCGTTCGCACGGTTTCAGAAACAATTTCCCTATTGTTGACCTTATAAATGCATCCACGTAATGTTTATGAACTGGGAACCCTGGACGAAATAGTAACAAATAAAAATAAAGAAAGTCATTTTACGTTCTTTGTTTACAAGTTTTAAAAGTTTAAATAAAATATGGAACTGCAAGTTAAACAGTATTAAAACTAAATTTCGAACTTTCAATTCAAATGTTGTATAAATGCTAACAAATCCCAACGAGAATTTGAGAATGACTAAAGATATAGAGAGTTACTTGAATGCATTTGAAAATTGATGTCTGCAAAAATAATAGAACATAATATTTGATTCATTCAGAAATAGTGATGAAATCAAATAAATGTTTGGTCAACGTAAACAACTGTTATAAAAATGAGAGAATGGAGATATGTTGGGCATACCGTGAGATTAAGTGATCAAAGACGCCCGAGTGGTTACTGGACCCAAATTTGGGTGCAAAGAATAGAACCACTGTTACCTGCCACGCTTGTCGTAAATGGAGACTAAGGAAGTTTGGCTGAGATTGATGCATGTCAGTAAACGTGAGACGTCTATGCGTTTAGGGCCTACCAAACCAATGTGCAACGTATACACGTTCTTGGCAAAGATCAAACATATCACAAAGAGTGATTAAAATTGGTCGTAAAGAACGAACGCAAGAAGAAGAAAAGTAAACTCAAAGGGAAGTAATTTTAGTTGAAAGTCAGTAAGAGTTATGTGAATTATTCGGACAAGTCCAAGAAAATGGTGTCGTTTATAATTTTGTATATACATGAAACATATGTTGTTGCTCATGCTTCTACATAGAAGGGTTGAAAGGGGAAGGTAGAGATCTTGTGTGTGATTCTTCTAAGGCACTTTGTAAGTTGTTATTCATTTTCTTTAGGCTTTTCTTGAAGCCGTCGGTTCATCTTATGTGGTCTTGCTCTTCTTAAGATTTCTTGAATTCTCCGAAATGAATTAATTCTTATTTTTCATGTTTGTTAGCCTACACGCTCTGATATAACCAATAAAGGTTCGCCTTAGGTTGAAAGGGCGTGTCTCGGCTTAAAGAAGCTTTAATCCCTATTAATAACAAACATCTTGCTCTTCTTCTGTGCTCGATATACTTTTTCTGATGGCCTCTGTAGATAGAGACCATGGCATTGTTGTGTATGTGTTTGTGTAAATAAGGTCTCTAATGATTGAAATATCGTTTATTTATATGTCAGTGGTAACTGGGGCAGTTAGGACGCAATCCATGCCTATGTTGTAGAGGCCTTCTAGAAATTTGTGAATTTATCCCTTTTCTTCAACCTCGGTGTAGAAATGTAACAAATATGGCACCTCCACCAAAATGAAATTAGCGTGTTTTCGATTGTTCAGATTTTTAGCGAAAATTTTCAGCGCCACTTATTTCAAACTATGACAGGTAGCAGCCTGACATCAAAACAAACATACAAACAGACAAACATTGATTTATATTTATATATACGAGGGTGCATTGAAAGTAATGCCTCCAAGTCCATAACTTTGTTAATAGTGTTCGAGGCAATTGACACCGATATCTGAATAAAGTATATGTAGTGTGTTTTCAGGACAGTAAGTGTCAGTGTCTGGAATGTTGCGCATGCGCACAACATTATCTAAGATGGCGTCATACGGAAATTGTAAGCAAAGAGTGTGATTGAATTCTTGACGACCGAAGGTTGTGTTCCCATCGACATGCATCGGAGAATGAGAGCAGTATATGGTGACGCTTGTGTGGATGTGAGTACTGTTAGAGGTGGTAAAGGGCTGTTAAAGTACAAACTCACCCACCCAAAATTCAAAACTGTCGCGTCAGCGGGAAAAGTTTTGATGACCATTTTTGGGACTGCCAGGGCGTAATCCACACATAATTTTTGGAACGCGGCAATCTGCAATTCTGATCGGTATGTGAAACGATGAAGAAACTAGGCAAAGATCGGCTGTGTTCGTCCTGGAAAACCCGCAGTCCTTCAACATGACAATGCTCGTCCACACACCAGTAGACAAACAGCGGCAGCATTAGAGCGTCTCAATTTTGACATTTTAGCGCACCCACCATATAGCCCCGATTTGGCACCTTGTGTCTTTTTCCTGTTCCCAAAGCTCAAGGAACATCTCAAGGGAAACAGATATGCTTCTGACGAGGAGGTGGCAGCAGATGTGCGTACCTGGCTTCGTGAAAATTCATCCGATTTTTTCTTCGACGAGATGCAACAACTAGTTCGACGTTGGCGTGTGTGTGGAACGTGGAGGTGACTATGTCGAAAATAATGACTCTATTGTGTAGTGGACATCTCAAGCTTTCTGAAAATGTATGTTTCATTTGTAAATTATGTATATAACAAAGTTATGGACTTGGAGGCATCCTTTTCAATGCGCCCTCGTAGATATTCCGCCTGCACGCAGTGTTCGCAGCGCGCAGGACGGCAGGTGACAAGACCTTCTGCGGCTGGTAGAAAAAGCCACAGGTTCTTCAGATCTCAGTGTTCGTGGCACGGAACCGTAGGGTTACAATGTCCATTGTACTGAGCCAAAGAGCTGAAAGCTCCAGTGTTTCATGATCACAAATATTTATATAAATTATGACTCTCTTGTAGACGATACCACTGTATTCTTGTCAGTGTACAAGACCATTTAATCTGTTATTATTTTTAATTTATAATTTTAATTGATTGATTTAATGTGTAGTCTTCTCCTAATTCCTACATTTCTAATTGTATCTCTCGTTGTTAGTCTTACATTTCTAATTGTATCTCTCTTGTTGTATCATACCTTTCTAATTGTATCTCCTGTTGTTAGTCCTGCATTTCTAATTGTATCTCTCGTTGTTAGTCCTTCATTTCTAATTGTATCTCTCGTTGTTAGTCCTCAATTTCTAATTGTATCTCTCGTTGTTAGTCCTACATTTCTAATTGATCTCTGTTGTTAGTCCTGCATTTCATGTATCTCTCGTTGTTAGTCTGCATTCTAATTGTATCTCTCGTTGTTAGTCCTGCATTTCACTGTATCTCCTAGTTGTTAGTCCTCAATTTCTAATTGTATCTCTGTTGTTAGTCCTACATTTCTAATTGTATCTCTCGTTGTTAGTCCTGCATTTCTAATTTGTCATCTCGTTGTTAGTCCTTCATTTCTAATTGTATCTCTCGTTGTTAGTCCTGCATTTCTAATTGTATCTCTCGTTGTTAGTCCTACATTTCTAATTGTATCTCTCGTTGTTAGTCCTTCATTTCTAATTGTATCTCTCGTTGTTAGTCCTACATTTCTAATTATATCTCTCGTTGTTAGTCCTACATTTCTAATTGTATCTCTCAAGTTGTAGTCCTACATTTCTAATTGTATCTCTGTTTTAGTCCTACATTTCTAATTGTATCTCTCGTTGTTAGTCCTACATTTCTAATTGTATCTCTCGTTGTTAGTCTCAATTTCTAATTGTATCTCTCGTTGTTAGTCCTACATTTCTAATTGTATCTCTCGTTGTTAGTCCTACATTTCTAATTGATCTCTGTTGTTAGTCCTACATTTCTAACTGTATTCTCGTTGTTAGTCCTACATTTCTAATTGTATCTCTCGTTGTTAGTCCTACATTTCTAACTGTATCTCTCGTTGTTAGTCCTTCATTTCTAATTGTATCTCTCGTTGTTAGTCCTGCATTTCTAATTGTATCTCTCGTTGTTAGTCCTACATTTCTAATTGTATCTCTCGTTGTTAGTCCTACATTTCTAATTGTATCTCTCGTTGTTAGTCCTACATTTCTAATTGTATCTCTCGTTGTTAGTACTACATTTCTAATTGTATCTCTCGTTGTTAGTCCTACATTTCTAATTGTATCTCTCGTTGTTAGTCCTACATTTCTAATTGTCATCTCTTGTTAGTCCCACATTTCTAATTGTATTCTCGTTTTAGTACTACATTTCTAATTGTATCTCTCGTTGTTAGTCCTACATTTCTAATTGTATCTCCTGTTGTTAGTCCTGCATTTCTAATTGTATCTCTGTTGTTAGTCCTACATTTCTAATTGTATCTCTCGTTGTTAGTCCTCCATTTCTAATTGTATCTCTCGTTGTTAGTCCTGAATTTCTAATTGTATCTCTCGTTGTTAGTCCTGCATTTCTAATTGTATCTCTCGTTGTTAGTCCTGCATATCTTCTTAGACATCTCATCTCTGCTGTTATGATTTTCTGCTGCGTTGCTAGCGATATGTTTGAAACTGAAAGGTTATATCGGTTGATCAATTTTGTTTTTGGGATTGATTTATCGATTGATTGATAGGCAATCATCATTGCACTTCAGTGAGTAATCATGTGTTCTCCGACTCTTCTTACACTGGAAGATCTAATGGCGATTTACAAAACTGTAGCACCGGCGACAGACTCCTGTAATTTTGAAGATGGTAAAGATATTTTTGTAGGAATTTTATTTTTAATCTTTTGTTCTTATCAATTTTGTCCAGGCATCGTCTTTCCAGCCTGCTCTCCTCTATTTTTCCCAGGCATCGGCTTTCCAGCCTGCTCTCCTCTATTTTGCCCAGGCAGCGGCTTTCCAGCCTGCTCTCCTCTATTTTACCCAGGCAGCTGCTTTCCAGCTTGTTCTTTCTATTTTGCTAATGTCAAGGATTCATTTCTACTCAAATTTAACACGGACCTTCGTTTTATCGTCCGTCTACGATAGGACTAGGAACTTGATTTCACCTACACTGAGATCAGGGCTCTGTGAGAAAATATTGATGAGTCCACTAGGGAGTGAATCTGTAACTTGTCAAATGAAATGAGCATTAACTTCTACGCTACCTGTTTTTGTGAGATTTGTTTAATATTTGATATATATGTTTATGTGTCAGAAGTTGTCTTAGCGAGATTTGTTTTAATATTTACATATATATGTTTATGTGTCAGAAGTTGTCTTAGCGAGATTTGCTTTAATATTTACATATATATGTTTATGTGTCAGAAGTTGTCTTAGCAAGATTTGCTTTAATATTTACATATATATGTTTATGTGTCAGTGTAACAGTTTCACTGTTATGATTAGGGGTATATTCGGGGTCAACCCAAACCACCCCCTTTTCCTCACTGGGTGTCCTTGAGTCTGTAAGTAAACACCTTGTTTACAAATATTTAGTTGCTGACCAGCAGTTTACTAACTCAGGACATTAGTTTATCCCATGGTATTCGGGGACTCCTTTAATCTCGGAAATCTCGAGACCCAGGTAGGGGCAGCTGGGGGTTTTGGATAGATATATTCAGTGGAACTTTAGATTTAGAGGAGAGACGACACACACTACAGAAGAGATATAGTTATAGTAAGGAAGAGAAAAAGGACTCGAAAAGGAACACACGAGACTGAGTTCCGTGGTATGAAGATTATTGAGAGGGAGGAAGACTAACTTATAGTCTTATATATTTTTCTGACAAAATTTAAGGAACATTAAGCTTTGAACAGTGAGGGAGATAGTCAGAAGTGAACTAGCGAAGTGAACAAGCGAATATTGTTTTCTTATACGGAGAGACATACAACCTTCCAATCATCTGATGAATATTGGTGTTGTTGTGAACACCCAGAGACCCTGATGACCAGAGACAAGACGACCAGAGACCAGACGACCCAGTTCTAGAGAGGCCACTTCTACGACCTAGGCCGAGACGACGTCCGAACTTTTAGTATGAGGATTCAAAAACAAACTTTAACCCTGGTAAAAAAAAATTAACTGTTTTCGAGGAACTAGAAAACCCTGTTCAACGAACTTTTCAGTGATGGTAGAGAGTTCAGAGAGCGGCCACTTGTAGACCACTGTATTTCTGAACAGAGTATGCCACCAACTAGCATACACAGAATTGCTGGCGATGACCATGTCAAATCCTTAGGTTGATGGGAGTTGACCATAAGGTAAATAACAATTTCTGAACTAAGATATATTGTTTAATTGTGAAATGAACTAATTGCGGTGAACTTATAAGGTAAAGAACAATTTCTGAACTAAGATATATTGTTTAATTGTGAAATGAACTAATTGCGGTGAACTTATAAGGTAAAGAACAATTTCTGAACTAAGATATATTGTTTAATTGTGAAATGAACTCATTGCGGTGAACTTATAAGACGGTTTCCAATTAGAGTATAGAATGAATTAGGTTGATGTGAGTTGATGCCTAGGATTGATTTATTAAGATATACATTACGGGTGTCCAAAGTGACGTTGAGTTAGGAGAGTTACCTGTGAATCAATATTTTTCTTTGCTATTAAAATTTATTGTTTTGAAGAACGAAGGGTGTACTTATGTGTGTTCCTTGCATCTTCATGAGAAAGTATCATTCTATTAAATTAACACTACTACCTCTTTCAACAAGGACCTTGTACCAGCTAGCCTGTTATATCAGAAGTTGTCTTAGCGAGATTTGCTTTAATATTTACATATATATGACTACTAGACATCAGTACTAGACTTCATCAAGAAACAACAAATTAAATGGTTCGGTCACGTAAGCAGATTACCATCAGACAGTGCACCCCAAAGAGCAATGCTGCTCCGATACAATGGGTACAAAGCAAAAGGCCGGCCACGCAAAAGATGGGCCTCAGAGATAACAGAGGCGACGAAAGAGACTATCTACGAAGCGCATACTAGGGCCCGTTTTAGAAATCTCTTCCTGACCTGACGCTGTGAGGCATACAGGATTCGAGAACGAAAGAAAGAAAGATATGTTTATGTTCAGAGTTGTCTTAGTGAGATTTGTTTTAATATTTACATATATATGTTTATGTGCCAGAAGTTGTGTTAGTTGTTAGTGTTTCTGAATTTTACCTTTTGTGCATCGTATGTTCATTTCTCTATCTATGTTTCCGTCTCTCTCTCGATTAACCGATGTACCAGAACTCCCCATAAATTCTATTCATGTGGAAATCTGATTCATGCAGCCTTAGCATTGGTATGTTTTATTTAACATCTGCAGCACCATTTGGAGATCTGGTGCTTATCCTTCGGCGATGTGTCCGGTTTCAGCCAGCGTTTACTCGGTTCGCTCACCGTTCTGTAGCCATTTAGTGTTTTTTAAGGTGCGGAGTAGCTAGCCCCACGTTCATGCTCCCTAGTCACCTCTTATGACATGCATGAAAGGTAACAGTGGTTCTATTCTTTACACCCCAATTTGGAGCCCGGTAAATACTCGGGTGATGTTTCCATCTGAAAGATTGCCCTTAGAGAGGTGAAGTCAAGTGTTTGTGTGATGATTGTATGGCAAACTTGAAGGGGGCAGACGTTCTGCTGGTGGACAGGGAAACAAAACGCTTTAATTTAAAGACAGACACTCTTAAAGTGTCACTGACATGGTTCGATATAAACACCACGTGATGGGAATCCCTTGCGCATGATCGCCAAATGTGGCTCTGTAACAACAAAACAAGAACCCGCATAGCTGAGAATCATCGTACCGCTGAGGCACAGAGAAAACGAGCTCAGAAAAATAGGCGGAACACACAACACCCACATGTCTAACCTTGATCATGTGGGGTGGCAAAGTTCTACTCAGGACAAACTATTTGATGATGATGTTAACAGTAACAATAAATATTAATTTAGCGCAACTCGACATGTCAAAGTTATGTTTTCTCCAACAGTAACAATAAATATTAACTTACCGTAACTCGACATGTGAAAGTAATGCTTTCTCCAACAGTAACATGTGCTTTACCGTTCCAATAGTGGCTGAAGTTGGCAGTTAGGTTAGGCTGGGAAACGCTCGCTGCATATAAAATGTAAAAAAAGATATTTGTAAATCAAATTATTTATATAGGTACTTTGATACAATCTTACCCGCGATACTGAGTATTTGACTTGACCTAGGACGTCACGTTAGCTATTTGAGATGTACTGGCTGTTGGTAACTTGGAGATTTTATGAACTTGGTGGTGTGTAAGTTGTAGATTTGATGTACTTAGTGATATGTAAGTTGTAGATTTGATGTACTTAGTGATGTGTAAGTTGTAGATTTGATGTACTTAGTGATGTGTAAGTTCTAGATTTTATGTACTTAGTGATGTGTAAGTTGTAGATTTTATGTACTTAGTGATGTGTAAGTTGTAGATTTGATGTACTTAGTGATGTGTAAGTTGTAGATTTGATGTACTTAGTGATGTGTAAGTTCTAGATTTTATGTACTTAGTGATGTGTAAGTTGTAGATTTTATGTACTTAGTGATGTGTAAGTTGTAGATTTTATGTACTTAGTGATGTGTAAGTTGTAGATTTGATGTACTTAGTGATGTGTAAGTTGTAGATTTGATGTACTTAGTGATGTGTAAGTTCTAGATTTTATGTACTTAGTGATGTGTAAGTTGTAGATTTTATGTACTTAGTGATGTGTAAGTTGTAGATTTTATGTACTTAGTGATGTGTAAGTTGTAGATTTGATGTACTTAGTGGTGTGTAAGTTGTAGATTTGATGTACTTAGTGGTGTGTAAGTTGTAGATTTTATGTACTTAGTGATGTGTAAGTTGTAGATTTTATGTACTTAGTGATGTGTAAGTTGTAGATTTGATGTACTTAGTGATGTGTAAGTTGTAGATTTGATGTACTTAGTGATGTGTAAGTTGTAGATTTTATGTACTTAGTGATGTGTAAGTTGTAGATTTTATGTACTTAGTGATGTGTAAGTTGTAGATTTGATGTACTTAGTGATGTGTAAGTTGTAGATTTGATGTACTTAGTGATGCGTAAGTTGTAGATTTGATGTACTTAGTGATGTGTAAGTTGTAGATTTTATGTACTTAGTGATGTGTAAGTTGTAGATTTTATGTACTTAGTGATGTGTAAGTTGTAGATTTGATGTACTTAGTGATATGTAAGTTGTAGATTTTATGTACTTAGTGGTGTGTAAGTTGTAGATTTGATGTACTTAGTGGTGTGTAAGTTGTAGATTTTATGTACTTAGTGATGTGTAAGTTGTAGATTTTATGTACTTAGTGATGTGTAAGTTGTAGATTGTATGTACTTAGTGATGTGTAAGTTGTAGATTTTATGTACTTAGTGATGTGTAAGTTCTAGATTTGATGTACTTAGTGGTGTGTAAGTTGTAGATTTGATGTACTTAGTGGTATGTAAGTTGTAGATTTTATGTACTTAGTGATGTGTAAGTTGTAGATTGTATTGTATCATAACGGTCATGCTATCTCTCTCTTTCTCTAGTCTCTGACGACCTGTGCGCTTAGGCGGCAGCAAGGTCGTCATATTTGTCTGTTATTTATCGTTCTCATTATCATGTTATAGTATCCAGAGACCCCTAGGATTGTTGCTGGAGCTACGGAGTTCGTGCTTTGTGCAATACTCTCGGCAGGTGGCGTGCCATTTCTGCTGAGAGGAACCGAGCCATATGTGGCAAAACCCGGTGCAATGAAGTCAATCCTTCGACTTTAAAACCCTTTAGATGTGATTCATATATTAAAGTTTCTGTGTTACTCTTCTCCTGCAACACGTTTTGGGGATTTCCAACGGTTTCGTTTACCCTCTGGTGTCCTTCTCAGTGCAGTTTGGACGACAGAGTTAATCTTCTTTGCGCATTACATGTCTTTCTCATCGCCTCATTAACATGATGATGTTCATACTCTCGTACTGACAATGTTTAAACATTCTTGGTTATATATAATTTGGTAAGAACATGCTTGATTCGATCGTAAGACTTTTCGCAGACAAGTTGTATGGAATATCAAATGTTTTGACAATTATTTCGATGCCATTCTAAAGCATTCTGTTATGTCTAAGTGAAGTGCAACACGTACAAACAAAGTACTATAATTTTACAAAATACAGAAACAGTGACAATAAACAGCAACGTTTCGACCAACAAGGCCTTTATCAAGCAAACGAACAAACAGGAGTGACAAATTAAAATGAAACACAAATGGACGACCAAATACAAACGTATCTAAGGAAAATCTGGAATAAAAACGAATAACGAAATAAATGTAACACAAAAACACACATAAAAACTAGAAATAGAACGGAAAAGAAACAATGAAACATCTAGTAAATATATAACTTGAATACATGCAACATATACCCATATAGATTACAAAGCATGGGAAGAGAAAGTACTAAGAAGCATAAGAATGTAATACGTTGAGCCCGCGTGGTTGCAAGGTACCATACAAAGAAATAAAACGATTCTCCAGAGCAAATCGACTACGATCATCGGAGGAACATGATCGGATGGCTGTGACCTGGACATCGCAAGCTCCTGAATGGTCAGTATCATTGAAATGGGTAGCTACAGGGTCACAGAGCATTGGCGTATATCACGCAAGTGTTGGGCGAATCGGTCACTGAGTCTCCTGCCGGTTTCCCCAATATAGGCCTTGTTGCACCGCTTGCAGATAATGGCATAGATAATATTACAGGACTCGCACGTGAAACTGTCTTCAACAACGAACGTGGCTTTTGGAAAAGACACCGTGTGGGTCGCTAGGCTAGGCGATTGGTGTCGTAAGGATTAGGGTAAGTGGTTCGAGTCCCGTGTTTGTCTATTTGTTTTTCGGAAGCTCTTAATACCTGTATCTGTTTATTTGTTGATCATATTACATAAGCACAAGTGTTGCAGCGCCGACGGCCACACTGGATATTGCCAAAATGACTCTGGATATTAGGCTTGAGGCGACTGTGAACCAACATATCCTTAAGGCTTCTGTCCCGTCTGTACGCCACCAAAGGATAGTGTTGGAAGATTGAACGTGTCTCAGGATCAGACTGAAGAATGGAGAGATGACGGAATAAGACTTTCTTCACAAGGGAACTATGAGGGTGGGAAGTTAAGACAAGTTTCACCCTGTCAGAATTGGAAGTTCTATGCTGGTTAGAGAGAGCCTCCTGGCGAGAAATTTGCTGAACGCGCCGCATAGCAGAAGCAAGCACCTTATCCGGGTATAAGCGCTTACGAAAGAAATCCAGCATCTCGTGAGCTCTATCGAGAAAATCGTCGTCCTCGCTACAGAGGCGACGAAGGCGCAAGAGTTGAGAGAATGGTAAAGAGTCACGACAAGCCTGGGAATGGGAAGAGGTATAAAGAAGAAACTATGTGCATCAGTAGGCTTGTAGTATACTGATGCAGTGATGGTGGATAGGCTGATAGTGATAGTGATGTCAAGAAAGTTGACACAAGAGGTAGAGATGTGAGATGTAAACCGAATATCCGGATTGAAGACATTAATGAAATTAATGAAGCGTGACAAATCGGCTTCAGGCATATCGGTAATGCCAATACAATCATCAATGTATCTATGATACACAGACGGAAGAGGGCCATCATAGGAATTCCATACTAGGTGCTCAAGATGACCCATGAACAGACAAGCATAACTGGGTCCCATTTTAGTACCCATGGCGACCCCACTGATCTGCTCAAAGAACTGGTCATTGAACTGAAAGGAGTTGAGAGTTAGAACTAGTTCTGCAAGACGAAGGAGAGCCGAGGTGGAGACAAGTAGGTTAGTTCTCCTGTCGAGAAAGAACTGGAGAGCTTGAAGTCCGTCGGAATGAGGTATGGAGGTGTACAATGAGCACACATCCTTTACAGGACTGTGCAAATCAACCCAAGATTTCTTAACGCTGTTTGTGATTTTTTAAGGCATTAATACGTTTAATAGTTTGCCATTGCTTTCTGAACGGGGGGTACCATCGTACTTTTGTAAAGATCCACGAGAAACAATTTGCAACCAAATTGTCAGCAGCGTGATTCGAACTCAGAACGTCGGGATTAATAGATCGAGTCACTATCATCTAAGCCACAGAAGCCACCCTGTTATGTCTAGTAAAGTTAATAGCAAAAACCTGCGGTAAATCTTGGTTCTGATGCTGTTCTAGTCTGACTTACATTCTGATTAATTTATCATAAAGCATTCGGCAACTTACTTACTTAACCTGTCTGTTCTTAAAAACATATCCAGCTCTTACTTGACGGCTGTTAACACGTTCAGGATATATGAAAGCTGTTGCTAATGGGTTGGGAAGAAAGGAAATGGGGGAGGGGTTCATAATAATGAAGACATCAGAAAAAAGTGGTACAACTTCAGTACTAAACTTCTTCACGAAATAACAAATTAAGTGGTTCGATCAAGTAAACAGATTACCAACAGACAGTGCTCTTCAAAAAGCGGTTTTGCTACAATACAATGAAAACAAAGCAAAAGGTCGACCACGCAAAAGATGAAGTTAAACTAAATAATGGATACAATTAAACTACGCATACTCACGTATAACTGTCAAATTCCCTTCAGCAATATATAGTAATTCTCTTATTCCAGACCTGTGCTCAATTAAGATTGAGCAGTAATACCGTGCAGCATCAGTTAACACTGCAGAACGGGAAGTTATCGTAATTCCCATTGTATTAATGTTATTGACCCCCCGATTGTCTCCATAAAAGCTAAACGCTCCACTTGTGTATGCTGGTAAAGTTACTGTCTACATATGCCAAAAAAAAAAAATAAACAAACATACAAATAAAATTAAAGCATACACTTACATTTTTAAGAAAATATCATTCCAGATCTATGTATAAATAATAATAATAATTCCTCTCGTACCGTTATATGTTACATAGGGCCTGCAAGTAATTTCTCCATACCGCTCTATCCTGGGCAACTCACTCAATCTCCTCCATGGAACTGAGACCGATATTTCTTGCCTCTCTCAGCAAAGTTCGTTTCAGGGTCTCCTTAGGTCGACCTCTCTTTCTTGAACCCTTTGCATCCCACTTCATGGCCTGCTTTGATATTCGTTGATCATTTCTCCTCAAGGTGTGTCCAACATATCTCCATCTTCTCTTTCTTATAACAGTTGTCACTAGTGATTGACCAGACATGTCTCTGATTTCATCACTTCTCCTGAATTTATTCCATTTTATATTCATTATTTTTCGCAGATATCTATTTTCAAATGCATTCAACGTGCTTTCTATATATTTAGTAATTTTCCAACTCTCGCTGGCATATGTTAGGATTGATATAACATTTGAATTGAAAATTCGTAATTTAGTTTTAATACTATTTAACTTGCAGTTCCATATTTTATTTAGAATTTTAAAAGCTGATGTTGCTTTGCCAATTCGTTTCATAATTTATTTGTTAACATTTCCTGTGAAATCAAAATTACTACCTAAATAGGTGAACTGCTCTGTTATTTTTATCATTTTAGATTCCAGTGTGATAATTTCATTACTTGCCATATGTGTCTTCATTATATTTTCATAGCTTATCTGCAGTTCAACTGTTGATGCTATAGATGACAAGTTGTCTGTTTTTCTTTGCATATCTTGGTTGTTTCTACTTAACAAGGCAATATCATCTGCAAAATCCAAATCTTCTAGTTGACTATTTTCTAACCAATCGATGCCAGTTTCGACCCTGCAACATTTTGCATCACCCAGTCTATGGTCACTCCAAACAATAGCGGAGATAGAATACAGTCTTGCTTTGCTCCGGTTTCAACCATAAACAGTCGCTGTGTCCACCATCAGTGTAGACTATCAAAGAAGTTTGTTAAAATCGATGAAATTTAGTATAAGTGGTTGCTGCTTCTCAATATGGTCCTCCAAAATTAGTCGTAGGGTAATTATTTGGTCTAAGCAGCTTCTCCTGGGTCTAAAACCAGCTTGTTCTTCTCTTATGGTTGTGTCCGCTGCTCCTTTGATTCTATTAAGAATGATTTTGCAGAAAGTCTTGGTCATTACTGATAATAGGGTGATCCCTCTTCAGTTGTTGCAATCTTTGAGATCACCTTTTTGGGGATCTTAACAATTATTCCTTCTTCCATTGATCTGGGACAGTTTCTTCTTCCCATACTTTATTACATAGTTCTTGCACCTGGCTAATAGTTGTATCATCAGTCGCTTTGAGCATTTCTGCAATAATTTTGTAATCACCCGCTACCTTATTGTTTATAAAGGAATTGATTGCCTCCTTGACCTCAGCTACACTTATCATTTCTTTGTTAATTGGTAGAGAGCTGTTTCTTGCCTCTTCGTCAAACTTGAGTAGTACTGGTGGATCAGGTCTATTTAATATTTCTTCAAAATGTTCTGCCCATCTTTTCTTCTGCTCGGTATCTGATGTTAGAACTTTACCATCTTTACTCTTGTTTGGTTCACCCTTTGAAACAAATGTTCCAGTAAGTTGTTTTAGTGTGTTGTATAGCATTTTACTGTTTCCAGTCTTAGCTGCCTTTTTCCCTTCTTCAGCAAGTCAATTGACATATGCTCTTTTATCTCTTCTAGCCGCTCTGTTCACCACCTTTTCTTTTAATCTATATTCCTCTTTAGTTTGGATTTCATCTGTTGCATTCTTAGTATTAAATATCGCTAGTTTCATCTTTCTTCTTTCTTGAATATATTTCAAGGTGTCATCGCTTATCCAGGGTTTTCTGTCTTTAATACTGCGCTACTATTTGCTGCCCCCAATTGTGTGTCCTTTATGTTAGTCCAATGGTCTTCAATGTTCTGTTCATTTTCACCATTGAGTAACTCGAACCTATTCTTAAGTTCGAGCTGATATTCCTCTTTTACCTCATTATTTTGTAGTCTTTGACTGTCTATTCGCAGTTGTTCTTTTTAGTATGGTGAATTTTCAATTTTAGTTTCAATTTACCTATGCATACATTATGATCACTTCCTACATCTGCCCCTCTGTATGCACGAACATCCAGCAATGATGTTCTAAATTGTGTATTTATGCACATATGTTCAATCTGATTCCTGGTCACTCAATCTGGTGAGTG
The DNA here is from genome assembly GCA_020796225.1 of Arion vulgaris. Lineage (NCBI taxonomy): Eukaryota > Metazoa > Mollusca > Gastropoda > Stylommatophora > Arionidae > Arion > Arion vulgaris. The sequence continues at coordinate 6,201,394 of CM036776.1, forward strand.
CCAAGTAAGTTTATTAATTTCCTTATGTGCAAAGATGGTACCTCCAATTACTAAGTTTGACAGCATACATAACTCCTGCCAGTCTTTCTACATTCTCATTCATTGTGTTTATTCCTTGTTTTCCTATAGCTCTCTCTACCCATACATTATCACTTCCAACCTTGGCATTAAAGTCCATCATTACTAATAACAGGTCATGTTTTTGGGTCTTGTTAATTTGATCTTGTAGTTGCTCATAAAATGTCTTTCTTATCATCGTCAGCCTCATTTGTTGGTGCATAACACTGCAGTATTGTCATATTGACATGTCTGGTACTGAAGCGGGCTCTGATTATCCGACTCGAGATGGGTTCCATTCTAACATGCTCTTTGCTACTCTAGGTGTCATCATTATACCCACACCTTCAAAATGCTTACCATCCTCTCTCTCTGAATATATGAAAGTTAATCCACTAACTACTCTTCTATCTGTTCCAGGCCATCTCACCTCACTTAACCCCAGCATGTCCAGCTCGTATCTCTTCATTTCTTCTGCAATTTGGGCTGATTTTGTAGCCGTGACCATCGTTCTCATTTTACAAAATCCAATTTTAGTGTGTGTTTTTGAGCCAAGTAATGTACGAGTCGGGTTGCTGACTTCCGCAAAGTGGCTTTCATCAGCAACCGTCATTGATGCACTTGGTGCACATCACACCAACTGGCTGGTCGGTTTACCGATATGGCGTCCTTTCTTGCAAATTTATGTAGCTCTTTCAATTTCTTGTGATGAGGTAGCTGGTCTCACGCACACATCCTCATCCTTTTTTATCCGGGCTTGGAACGACATTTTCAGAGTTAGATATATGTATAACCGGAATATATGTCCAAAATATAATGAGAAATGTCTGGTTGCACAAAGTTACAACAATATAATAAGAAATGTCTGGTTGCACAAAGTTATAACAATATAATAAGAAATGTCTGGTTGCACAAAGCTACAACAATATAATGAGAAATTTCTGGTTGCACAAAGTTACAACAATATAATGAGAAATATCTGGTTGCCAATGTTACAACAATATAATGAGAAATGTCTGGTTTATCAAAGCTTATCTTATCTTAACCACATTTGTCGTAAAGCACCGTGGGAATGGTTAGTTTTCTATCTTGTGCCAGGTGTGTTGCGCTTGGCGTTGTCACTCCATGCTTTCGCAGGGACTCTGAGATGTTATCTATCCAACGTGTTCTTGACCTGCCTCGTGCTCTGCGCCCTGAATGTCGATTATTATAGGCACGTGATGGTTGTAAATGTGGTTACATTCTCATTAGATGGCAGGAACCACTTGTTTCTTTGCTTCTTGATGTACTGTATGAATGGTATAGTACCAACGATGCTTCTGATATTCTCGTTTCTCACTCTATCTCTCCTTGTAACGTTGACAGCTGTTCGTAGATATCGCATTTCACATGTTGTAATCTTTCTTTCTTGTGTCTCAGAAAGTGGTCATGTTTGACACTGATAGCAGTTTTATCAACAGAGTAAAAATAGGCCCCACCTCAATAATGAGAAATTCCTGCAGTCAAGCCAACCATACCTTCTCGTTATGCGCCCCGTCTAAACTAACACAGTTCTGACATAAGAGAGTCCCCATCACTATAACTGGGCCCCCAATGTTGGAAGGTGTAAAATACCAGGCTATGGCTGGGGTAAGACAGATAAAATCCCCAAGGGAAGTGTGATACCTGATAAAATGCCTCAATGACATTAAACAAAGCAATGGAAAATCATATATGTGCTATTGAAGATAAGTTTTACAGAAGAGGTGTCTGTTTATCATTGACAGAGAAAAGACTAAGTAGATCTATACATACGATTTGTATTTGGCTTCTATACAGAAGTAACTAAACAGCTGGGCAGTAACTTTCTGCATAATAATAAATTTACACTTTAAACTCATTTCTGATACTGAAAATCGAATGATACCTTTCACTCTATCAATACAAATCAATGGTGTGCATACGCCAATGACATTCGTTTGGATACAGTGTGAAATGATTATCCACAGGATTCTGGATTGTCACTTGTGCTGAATTGCATGTTTAGCAAGCAAATGTGTAATTAAATAAATACGTGACTACCGTACTGTTAAACTTCTACATGTATACCAAATAAATATCGCAGTTATTTTACTAATAACAAATAAGTAAAATCTTACAGCACTAACTGTTTGTGTCATAAAAAAATGCTTTACAAAACTCGCTACTGTTATCAATAGCAAAATGAAAAATCATTAATTTCTGTAAAGTGGATGATTTATACCGGTCGGTAAAGATGTTCGTGAATTTTAGAACAAAATATAGAACGTCTGGCCTGTGAGAGATATAAATTCCTAAGGACTAATGGTGCAAAGGTTCTGCTGGTGATAAGCTGCTTCTTCTTCTTCTTCTGCGAACGCTCCATATCGACCACTTATTAAACCACTCGTTGTGGTTTGTATGTGATCGGGAGCCTAAGAGCGATTGTGCGTTGTGCCAAGTTATGCGCCTATGGTGACTAGGTCAGCACAACCGATTTCTTGCCAGATTTTTATCTACCTGGGTAGCATTCCTTAGAACTGTGGACGGAGGGTTTGTCACTTGGACGTCATCTTACTAGTAGGATGATCGGCATCCAAAAGTAACGCCATTCGCCAATGTTTGGGTTTGACCAGTCAACCCACTGCATTATCGACATTACTTTTCTATCCACAGTGAGTTTATTCCTGAATAGGAGAATTCTCAGTCGTTTCGAGTCGCGTGTCGGCACTTTGCAATTTTGCAATGTCTACTCTGCATTTTCCCTGTCCCCGGGACACACTGAACTGGGGCTGCGCACATATATTTTAGAGAGTTGTTTCATTAGACGTTAGCAATGCAACTGAAATTTTGGGCTCACAACATTACCTACCCCAGTACTTCCTGGGATATTAGTTGTTAATACAACAGTACCTGGCCTGGTCGTCCCAGGGAGTCAGTTTCGTTAGGCACTAGAACGCAACTTTAGGATTTGTGGTCTGTCAACCTTACACAATAAATGTGTCTGCGCTAGGTATCTGATACGGAGTTTACTGCAATCTTCCCTTGTGTCGACACGACACGTTGCATCTTGTCAACGATTCTTTTCTAGAGCGTGCAAATTGGGTGCGACCATTGTTTCGAGGGGACGTGCCTCCTGACGCCTCGTACGTTGTCACTTCTAACGTTTCGCTTTTATTTATTCAGCTTTTCCTATCGGCCAGGAGAGACGTACAGGAACAATTACTCTGTGATTCTGCTTGTCTGTGTTGCGAGCAGATTTCATCACATTTAACTGTATGAACTACTTATATAAGAGTAACTCTCCCTCGATCCCTACACGCTTAACCAGACATGATCCTCTATCTGTTTCCAGGGTCACCACGTAGAGGTGGAGTAGGATCTTGCTTAGTGCCAGCTCACTAAACCTGGCGCGACGTTGCCCTCTGAATGCATCTTTGACCCCGATAAGCTGTTTAATGATAATGATATATACCAATTCTCCAGTAAGATAAAGTTGAATAGTCACGATAAACAAATAAAACATACATTGGGGTCAAAGTCGCATGAGAGGGTGTGCCATGATTAGTGAGCCGGCACTACTCAATACCATGTCCCCCACCTCCACGTGGTGACCCTGGAAACAGACTTGGTTCCGGTCAGGCTAAGGGGGAAACAGGGATCGATGGAGAGCTACTGTTAGTGGTAGCAGTGCAATACGAAAAAGTAATGCAGGTACAAACGAACAAAATGAACGAATCTCCTGGCGGATGTCCAATAAAATATTGCCCAAGTTCCCGAACAATAAGAAACAGCAGCGAAACGTCTATGATAGAATCCCTACTATCCCGGAGTCCCTACTACAACCGGGTAAGGTACTGTTGCAGTCATAATTAACATCCCTGGAAGAACTGGGGTGGGTGATAGTGGCGAGCACAAAATCTCAGTTGCGTTGCTAGCGCCGATTGAAACAACCCTCTACATTATTTGTTCTTGGTTCCAGTCTGATGTTTCCCGAGGCTAGGGAAAATGTGAAGTAGAAACTGTAAATTGTCACGTACCGACACTCGCCTCGAAAAGGCTGAGAATGTTCCTACTTCGGAACAAGCTCAAAGTGGACAGTAAAGTAAGGCTAGCAATGCAAAGATCTAACAGGCTGTCCGGATACGAACATTGGCGAAGGCCGACATTTACACTGTGTTTTATACGAGTAAGACGCCGTCCGAGGACAAGCTTATAAGCCCACGTGAAATGTTCCTAATCCGGAACGACCTCACAGTCAGAAAGGGCATAACAGTAGCAACCCACTGTATGGCGTAGATCACAAATGCCAAATATACGACAAAGCTGATCGAAAATGTGAACATCCGGGCCGAAATAGTCGGCAGAAAGATCGTACCCTAGGGGTAACTACCTAGTAAATCAAAAGCTGGCTGAAACTGGGCGGGCGGGCCTAATCACCGTGGGCGCATAATTGTTTAACCTAGATCAAGCGTTCTTGTCAAAGTACCAATTCTATATCACAAAAAGAATGATACAATTGTTTCCGTGAAGAATGATCGCCAGAGAATGAGAAAGAGAGAGAGAGAGAGAGAGAACATACTTTTAAATATTCATTTAATAACAAGCTGCTTAAAGTAATTATCTAATTGCAATAAAAGAACACGACTCACATAATATTGTTTTGCTGTTTCATTATATAATTGTGACCAATACTGTGCAATAATGGGCATGTAATCTGGTATCAAAGTTGGCACTAATTTGTTGATACTTAATTCATAAACATGATATGTGCTGTTCAATGTTCTATTGACACGACTTGCGTCACAAGTGATAGAAAAGTTCCCTCCTTCTACTATTTCATTGACAGAAAACAATGGATTCCGACAACTCACTGTGGATAAATAAATGATGGATTGGATTAGAGAAGAACATGTTTGTAAATAGATTAAAGAAATAAATAACTAGGTAGATAGTCTCTAGTTATAATTGTATGCATGTCCAGATTTGATAAAACTAGGAAGGGAATATGGATTAAACAATTTCATTAATAAAACAATTACTATATAGAGGACTGTTGGAGGAAATGGCTATGTTTGGGGCACACAGCTACTACCCCAGGGCAGAGAGTGCCTTATACTAGACACGTAGATGGGATAGTAGAAACAGGCTAGATAACATAAGATGAGCACACGGAGTTTTTTAAGAACCCCAGAGGAAGCAACGAAAGTAACGAATATGATCAACAAATGAACATGGTACAGGTATTTAGAGCTTCCGAAAAAACAAATAGACAAACACGGGACTCGAAGCACTTACCCAAGAAAATGACTTGGCTGTACGTACCTGGGCACGAGCGTACTGACTTTCGTGCAAACATTGCCCCGACTCTAGCGGGCAGAAGTATGGACCTAGCCGATATAATCAACCCGGTACGCTCTCAATTATGTGACATGGGCAAGTCCCAAACACTGGAACGAGTTCGAGAATTAGGCGTTAAGTTTGGACATGCCAGACAGTGTCGCCTTCGTGGTAGAGAGATAAGATATAGTAATCAACTTCTCCCGAGTATGGTGAGCAAATGGACTTTGGGATGGTTGCTGCAACGGAGGACAGAGCACGAATGGGAATGCCCAATGTGCCATGACGTCGATCGCATAACGTAACATAACATAAGGAGACACCGTAGGGTTTGTACGCCAAAGTTGCACACGATGATGAGAATAGCAGCACTATAACGAGACTAGTTTGACGTAGGTAGTTAGGACTGCTTAGCGACGATAGTGACAACATAGGAGACCGATATAAACATTGGACAGGAACAGACGTGTTTGTCAATACCACTAAAATAACATCAATAAACATGATTTAATCTACAAGGAAAGTGTTTGTCAATACCACTAAAATAACATCAATAAACATGATTTAATCTACAAGGAAAGTGTTTGTCAATACCACTAAAATAACATAAATAAACATGATTTAATCTACCTGGAAAGAATTTGTTTTATTGCCATCTTAAGTTCAAAGTGGGTAACATCATCGACTATGTCTTAGTTATTATATGAAAGCCGTCTATCGCAAGCGATGATGACAATAATCTCAGACGTGTGCTGCTGCAATGTGTGCGGAGATGACTGTAGAGTCCAATCCTAGAACAGAATCCCCTACCACAAGGTGGGGCATACATGATCAAAGTTAGACATGTGTGTGTTGTATGCTCTGTCTTTTCGCGCTGCTCGTTTTCTCTGTGCCTCAACAATACGATAATTCTCAGCTATGCGAGGTCCTCTTTTGTTGTTACAGCGCCACATTTGGCGATCTTGCGCAAGGGATTCACAGCACGTGGTGTCTATATCGAAGCATTTCAGAGACACTTTAAGAGTGTCTTTAATGTGTTTTTTCTGTTCACCAGCTGAACGTCTGCCCCCTTCAAGTGTGCCACACATAAACAGTTTTAGGACGCGTTTATCAGGCATTCGAAAACGTGACCGACCATCTCACTTGGACCTTCTAACAGGGTATTGACGCTTGGGATTTTTTTGCTCTTGTGAGGACTTCGCTGTCAGAATTTTGTCCTTGCAGCTTATATGTTTTGCTTAACCAGGAGTCTTTGCAATTTCCTAATTCTCTCTTGAACCCTTCTTCGAGCATCTAGGATGGCTGTGTTTTTTTTTGGCTGACGATGATTTCTCATTTTGATGTACTCTGTCTGCCTCGTGTTTCGGAGAAGAATAGACTTTATTTCTTCGTCATTTTCATCAAACCAGTCATGGCTCTTGCGTACAGTGTGTCCTATGAGCTTAGGAGGTAGATAGGTCACGGTGTCCTGAGGGCAGCCCAGTCCTCGTCCACGTTTGGTTTTGCCAAACTGAAGGTCCTTCAACTTGTCGTCCAGGTCTCTTACTAAACTTTCGGTGATAGCGGAATTTTTCAATTTGAAGACTGCCAGTTTGTTTGTTGGTTTGCGACCCTAGTGACGTTTGAAAGCTGATGCGAGGTTGAGCTTTGACGCGATCAATCTATGATCGGTCCAACATTCTACTCCGCACACAGCCTTTGTGACTCTTGACATCACGTCTTTTCCCTTTTTCCTTGTGATCACGTAGTCGATGAGATGCCATTGTTTGTAACGGGGATGCATCCATGATGTTTTGTTTCAGGTTGGTAAACGAAAAAAGGGGTTTGTGTCTGATAGATCGTGGACAGCACATAGTCTGAGTAATTGAAGCCCATTACTATTGCAATTACCCACGCCGTGTACTCCTAGTACTCCATCCCAGACCGATGGTTTGCCCTTTACTTTGGCATTAAAGTCCCAGAGTATAATGAGGTTCTCAGACCTTGGGACCGCTGAGATGACTGAGTCAAGGTCCTCATAGAAACCACCCTTTGATTTCGCTTGGATTTGTCATTGTCGGGCGTAGACGCTGAGTAAAGTGGCACTATTTGTTTCTCCTAGTGAGATCTGAAGAGTCATTACTCGGTCACTGACACTTTTTGGGAGTTTGATGAGGTCGCGCATAAGATGTGATTTAACAGCAAACCCTACACCAGATTCCCGACGTTCTGTACTGGCTCGCCCACTCCGAAAGAAAGTGTAACCACCGCCCACCTCTGACAGCTGACCCTCGTCAGGTAGTCTGGTCTCGCTCAAGGCAGCTATGTCGATATCTTGCCATTTCTCTTACCACGAGTGCAGTCCGTCTCTCATGTCGTTCAGTTGTGTTGTTCTCTAATAGTATTCGCACGTTCCACGAGCCTATGGTGAGAGCTTTTGTTCTTTAAGGCCTCTGTGAGTGTGGGTTCAATTCCGCGGGCTAGCAGAAAAGCCACAGGTTCTCCAGATTAACAGTGTTCGTGGCAACGAAGCGATGGGTTACAATGTCCATGGCCCCTGACCCGAAGAGCTAAAAGCTTAAGTGCTTCTGGATCGAAAAAACTTGTTCTTCATGTTGTGTGATTTGTGTTGTGTGTAGTTTTTCGAAGCTGTAGCTTGCGCTGTATTTGGATTATAGTGAGAACAAGTTTCGCTATTACTCAATACTCACAAATGTGGCACCGACGGTAATCTTCACAAACACGACATTCCGTACTACAGGAACACGACACAACTGGCAATGAATATAGATTAGACAGTTAACATTCAGAAACGAATGATAAGGTTATCACAACAAAGATAGAGAGAAAGCAGAAATAATTATAAAACTAAAATGAATAACTACAGAAACAAGTCAACAATATCTGATATCTAGAATACAAAATGACAATAGATGGAAGATGTGAAAATGAAATTATAACGAGAAAAAAGATAGACAAAAGCTACATTCAATAATATGAACAAATTATAACATCTAAACAGATAACAAAAAACATGAACAAGCTACTAGCATCTAAACAGATAACAAATAACATGAACAAGTTACTACCATTTAAACAGATAACAAATAACATGAGCAAGTTACTAACATCTAAACAAATAACAAATAACATAAGCAAGTTACTAACATCTAAACAGATAACAAATAAGTTAAAAATGAACGTTATCAAGTGTTATATTTTGTGTGTTTTTGTTTTGACAATCTGACTTCATAAAAGAAAGAGCTTCAACATCTGAGATGAAAGTAAATACCATGGACTGAGATTTGTGGAGATCAATGATCGACTACGCCAGATTTATGCACTTGATGATGATGATGTATTGTTGTATAGTTCAGAAACATGGACAATAAACAAATATTTTGAAAATATAATTAATACCTTTGAGAGGTTGATATACAGAATAGTAGGTTGTATTTCGTGGATAGAAATACAGATAAATAAAGAAGTTATAGAAATACTAGTAATGAAGAAAGAATTACTACAAGAATTAGAAAATAAACAAATTAAATATTTCGAACACATAAAGAGACATGAGACATTGCACAAAACCTTAGTTAGAGGAATCTTATTTATGACCATGTATATTTTACTCAATGATTTATTCAAGTATATATTCATATCTTTGTCAAAGAAGTCTCAAGAAATTGAATGCAGAAACTATCCAACAATTAGTCTTGTTAGTTATATAGAATCAACCCAGTGGTTACCGGGGATCGAATTAGAGGTGTCAAGAATAGAACCACTGTTACCCGCCACGCATGTCGTAAGAGGCGACTAAGGATGTTGGGTTTTGGGCTAGCTACCTCATCTTGTAAAAATCACGAGATAGCTACAGAAACCTCATCATCATCAAATAGCTTGTCCTGAGCAGAACTTGACCAACCAACAGTCCTCCGAAACTTTTCTCTCTCATGGCAAGATGTCCTGCCTCTGCTGTCGTCATGTTCAGACCATCAGTTACATCCTGAATCCATCTTCTGAGTGGTCTTCCTCTTCTTCTTTTTGCCGTATGACTCTTCCATGATGGTCTTAGCAGCCTTCATTTCATTTTATATTTCAAAATATCTCAATTTTCTCTTTCGTATTTGTAGCATCAGCCAGTTTTTTTATTTTGAGTTCTTTCTGGATAGATCTATTTGTTCTCTTCTATGTCCAAGATATACGAGGACTCTTCTGTAACACTTATATTCTAAAACACATATATGTTTTTCCACAGCTTTATTAAATGTCCATGCTTCACACCCATACGTTGCAACTGGGAATATGCATGCTCTTAGTATTCTAATCTTTGTTTTCTTATCAGTTCCGTTCAATACTGTTTTTAGTTGTTTAATTTTTTGTAAAGCCATGTTTGTTCTTCTTTTAATTTCCTTCATCCAATTTCCATCTATTGTTAGCATTGAACCAAGATATTCAAAACTGTTCATATTTTCTACTTTCTCTCCATTGATAAAATATATTTTGTCATGTTCGTTTTATCTGTTGTCATTATTTTTGTTTTTGCTACATTGAGATATAGGTTTTGTTTTTGCTACATTGAGATATAGATTTTGTTTTTTCTACATTGAGATATAGATTTTATTTTGCTACATTGAGATATAGATTTTGTTACATTGAGATATAGATTTTGTTTTCGTTACATTGAGATATAGATTTTGTTTTTGCCACATTGAGATATAGATTTTATTTTGCTACATTGAGATATATAATTTGTTTTTGCTACATTGAGATATAGAATTTGTTTTTGCTACATTGAGATATAGATTTTGTTTTTGTTACATTGAGATATAGATTTTGTTTTTTACATTGAGAAAAGATTTTATTTTTGCTACATTGAGATTTAGATTTTGTTTTTGCTACATTGAGATATAGATTTTGTTTTTGCTACATTGAGATATAGATTTTGTTTTGTTACATTGAGATATAGATTTTGTTTTTGTTACATTGAGATATATATTTTTCTACATTGAAATATAGATTTTGTTTTTTGCTCATTGAGAATATAGATTTTATTTTTGCTACATTGAGATTTAGATTTTGTTTTTGCTACATTGAGATATAGATTTTGTTTTGCTACATTGAGATATAGATTTTGTTTTTGCTACATTGAGATATAAATTTGTTTTTGCTACAGTGAGATATTTATTTTGTTTTGTTACATTGAGATATAGATTTTGTTTTGCTACATTGAGATATAGATTTTGTTTTGTTACATTGAGATATAGATTTTGTTTTTGTTACATTGAGATATATATTTTGCTACATTGAGATATAGAATTTGTTTTTGCTACATTTTAGATATAGATTTTGATTTTGTTACATTGAAATATAGATTTTGTTTTTGCTTCATTGAGAATATAGATTTTATTTTTGCTACATTGAGATTTAGATTTTGTTTTTGCTACATTGAGATATAGATTTTGTTTTTGCTACATTGAGATATAGATTTTGTTTTTGCTACATTGAGATATAGAATTTGTTTTTGCTACAGTGAGATATTTATTTTATTTTGCACATTGAGATATAGATTTTGTTTTTGCTACCTTGAGATATAGATTTTGTTTTTGCTACATTGAGATATAGATTTTGTTTTTGTTACATTGAGATATAGATTTTGTTTTTGCTACATTGAGATATAGATTTTGTTTTTAATACATTGAGATATAGATTTTGTTTTTGCTACATTGAGATATAGATCTTGATTTTGTTACATTTGATATAGATTTTGTTTTGCTACATTGAGAATATATTTTGTTTTTGCTTACATTGAGATATAGATTTTGTTTTTGTTACATTGAGAAATATATTTTGTTTTTGCTACATTGAGATATAGATTTTGTTTTTGTTACATTGAGATATAGATTTTGTTTTGCTACATTGAGATATAGATTTTATTTTTGCTACATTGAGATATAGATTATGTTTATGCTACATTGAGATATAGAATTTGTTTTTGCTACATTGAGATATAGATTTTATTTTTGCTACATTGAGATATAGAATTTGTTTTTGCTACATTGAGATATAGATTTTATTTTTGCTACATTGAGATATAGATTTTGTTACATTGAGATATAGATTTTGTTTTCGTTACATTGAGATATAGATTTTGTTTTTGCTACATTGAGATATAGATTTTATTTTTTCTACATTGAGATATATAATTTGTTTTTTCTACATTGAGATATAGAATTTGTTTTTTCTACATTGAGATATAGATTTTTGTTTTTGTTACATTGAGATATAGATTTTGTTTTTGTTACATTGAGATATAGATTTTATTTTTGCTACATTGAGATTTAGATTTTGTTTTTGCTACATTGAGATATAGATTTTGTTTTTGCTACATTGAGATATAGATTTTGTTTTTGTTACATTGAGATATATATTTTGTTTTTGCTACATTGAGATAAAGATTTTGTTTTTGTTACATTGAGAAATAGATTTTGTTTTTGCTACATTGAGATATAGATTTTGTTTTTTAAAACATTGAGATATAGATTTTGTTTTGTTACATTGAGATATAGATTTTGTTTTTGTTACATTGAGATATATATTTTGCTACATTGAGATATATAATTTGTTTTTGCTACATTGAGATATAGATTTTGATTTTGTTACATTGAAATATAGATTTTGTTTTTGCTTCATTGAGAATATAGATTTTATTTTTGCTACATTGAGATTTAGATTTTGTTTTTGCTACATTGAGATATACATTTTGTTTTTGCTACATTGAGATATAGATTTTGTTTTTGCTACATTGAGATATAGAATTTGTTTTTGCTACAGTGAGATATTTATTTTATTTTTGCTACATTGAGATATAGATTTTGTTTTTGCTACCTTGAGATATAGATTTTGTTTTTGCTACATTGAGATATAGATTTTGTTTTGTTACATTGAGATATATATTTTGTTTTTTCTACATTGAGATTTAGATTTTGTTTTTGCTACATTGAGATATAGATTTTGTTTTTGTTTCATTGAGATATAGATTTTGTTTTTCTACATTGAGTTATAGATTTTGTTTTGCTACATTAAGATATAGATTTTGTTTTGTTACATTGAGATATTAGATTTTGTTTTTGCTACATTGAGATATAGATTTTGTTTTTGTTACATTGAGAAATATATTTTGTTTTTGCTACATTGAGATATCGATTTTGTTTTTGCTACATTGAGATATAGATTTTGTTTTGCTACATTGAGATATAGATTTTGTTTTTGCTACATTGAGATATAGATTTTTGTTTTTAATACATTGAGATATAGATTTTGTTTTTGTTACATTGAGATATAGATTTTTTTTTGCTACATTGAGATATAGATTTTGTTTTGTTACATTGAGATATAGATTTTGTTTTTAATACATTGGGATATAGATTTTGTTTTCGTTACATTTAGATATAGATTTTGTTTTTGCTACATTGAGATATAGATTTTGTTTTTAATACATTGAGATATAGATTTTGTTTTGCTACATTGAGATATTGATTTTGCTTTTTACATTGCGATATAGATTTTGTTTTGCTACATTGAGAAATAGATTTTTTTTTGCTACATTGAGATATAGATTTTTGTTTTTAATACATTGAGATATAGATTTTGTTTTTGTTACATTGAGATATAGATTTTGTTTTTACTACATTGAGATATAGATTTTGTTTTTGTTACATTGAGATATAGATTTTGTTTTTAATACATTGGGATATAGATTTTGTTTTCGTTACATTTAGATATAGATTTTGTTTTTGCTACATTGAGATATAGATTTTGTTTTTAATACATTGAGATATAGATTTTGTTTTGCTACATTGAGATATTGATTTTGCTTTTTTACATTGCGATATAGATTTTGTTTTTGCTACATTGAGATATAGATTTTGTTTATGCTACATTGAGATATATATTTTTTTTTTGCTACATTGAGATATAGATTTTGTTTTTGCTACATTGAGATATAGATTTTGCTTTTGTTACATTGAGATATAGATTTTATTTTTGCTACATTGAGATATAGATTTTGTTTTTTTTACATTGAGATATAGATTTTGTTTTTGCTACATTGAGATATAGATTTTGTTTTTGCTACATTGAGATATAGATTTTGTTTTTGATACGTTTTTACTACATTGAGATATATATTTTGTTTTTGATACATTGAGATATAGATTTTGTTTTGCTACATTGAGATATAGATTTTGTTTTTGCCACATTGAGATATAGATTTTGATTTTGACACATTGAGATATAGATTTTGTTTTTGCTACATTGAGATATAGATTATGTTTATGCTACATTGAGATATAGAATTTGTTTTTGCTACATTGAGATATAGATTTTATTTTGTACATTGAGATATAGAATTTGTTTTGCTACATTGAGATATAGATTTTATTTTGCTACATTGAGATATAGATTTTGTTACATTGAGATATAGATTTTGTTTTCGTTACATTGAGATATACATTTTGTTTTTGCTACATTGAGATATAGATTTTATTTTTGCTACATTGAGATATATAATTTGTTTTTGCTACATTGAGATATAGAATTTGTTTTTGCTACATTGAGATATAGATTTTGTTTTTTGTTACATTGAGATATAGATTTTGTTTTGTTACATTGAGATATAGATTTTATTTTTGCTACATTGAGATTTAGATTTTGTTTTTGCTACATTGAGATATATATTTTGTTTTTTCTACATTGAGATATAGATTTTGTTTTTGTTACATTGAGATATATATTTTGTTTTTGATACATTGAGATATAGATTTTGTTTTTAATACATTGAGATATAGATTTTGTTTTTGTTACATTGAGATATAGATTTTGTTTTTGTTACATTGAGATATATATTTTGCTACATTGAGATATAGATTTTGCTTTTGTTACATTGAGATATAGATTTTATTTTTGCTACATTGAGATATAGATTTTGTTTTTGTTACATTGAGATATAGATTTTGTTATTGCTACATTGAGATATAGATTTTATTTTTTCTACATTGAGATATAGATTTTGTTTATGCTACATTGAGATATAGAATTTGTTTTTGCTACATTGAGATATAGATTTTGTTTTGCTACATTGAGATATAGATTTTGTTTTTGATACGTTTTTACTACATTGAGATATATATTTTGTTTTTGATACATTGAGATATAGATTTTGTTTTTGCTACATTGAGATATAGATTTTTTTTTTGCCACATTGAGATATAGATTTTGTTTTTGACACATTGAGATATAGATTTTGTTTTTGCTACATTGAGATATAGATTATGTTTATGCTACATTGAGATATAAATTTGTTTTGCTACAGTGAGATATTTATTTTATTTTTGCTACATTGAGATATAGATTTTGTTTTTGCTACCTTGAGATTTTAGATTTTGTTTTGCTACCTTGAGATATAGATTTTGTTTTGTTACATTGAGATATAGATTTTGTTTTTGCTACATTGAGATATATATTTTGTTTTTGTTACATTGAGATATAGATTTTGTTTTTAATACATTGGGATATAGATTTTGTTTTCGTTACATTTAGATATAGATTTTGTTTTTGCTACATTGAGATATAGATTTTGTTTTTAATACATTGAGATATAGATTTTGTTTTGCTACATTGAGATATTGATTTTGCTTTTTTACATTGTGATATAGATTTTGTTTTGCTACATTGAGATATATATTTTTTATGCTACATTGAGATATATATTTTGTTTTTGCTACATTGAGATATAGATTTTGTTTTTGCTACATTGAGATATAGATTTTGCTTTTGTTACATTGAGATATAGATTTTGTTTTTAATACATTGGGATATAGATTTTGTTTTCGTTACATTTAGATATAGATTTTGTTTTTGCTACATTGAGATATAGATTTTGTTTTACTACATTGAGATATAGATTTTGTTTTTGCTACATTGAGATATTGATTTTGCTTTTTTTACATTGCGATATAGATTTTGTTTTTGCTACATTGAGAAATAGATTTTGTTTTTGCTACATTGAGATATAGATTTTTGTTTTTAATACATTGAGATATAGATTTTGTTTTTGTTACATTGAGATATAGATTTTGTTTTTGCTACATTGAGATATAGATTTTGTTTTTGTTACATTGAGATATAGATTTTGTTTTAATACATTGGGATATAGATTTTGTTTTCGTTACATTTAGATATAGATTTTGTTTTTGCTACATTGAGATATAGATTTTGTTTTACTACATTGAGATATAGATTTTGTTTTTGCTACATTGAGATATTGATTTTGCTTTTTTTACATTGCGATATAGATTTTGTTTTTGCTACATTGAGATATAGATTTTGTTTATGCTACATTGAGATATATATTTTGTTTTTGCTACATTGAGATATAGATTTTGTTTTTGTAACATTGAGATATAGATTTTGCTTTTGTTACATTGAGATATAGATTTTATTTTTGCTACATTGAGATATAGATTTTGTTTTTGTTACATTGAGATATAGATTTTGTTATTGCTACATTGAGATATAGATTTTATTTTTGCTACATTGAGATATAGATTTTGTTTTTCTTACATTGAGATATAGATTTTGTTTTTGCTACATTGATATATAGATTTTGTTTTTGATACGTTTTTACTACATTGAGATATATATTTTGTTTTTGATACATTGAGATATAGACTTTGTTTTTGCTACATTGAGATATAGATTTTGTTTTTGCCACATTGAGATATAGATTTTGATTTTGACACATTGAGATATAGATTTTGTTTTTGCTACATTGAGATATAAAATTATGTTTATGCTACATTGAGATATAGAATTTGTTTTGCACATTGAGATATATAATTTGTTTTGCTACATTGAGATATAGAATTTGTTTTTTGCTACATTGAGATATAGATTTTTTTTGTTAATTGAGATATAGATTTGTTTTTGTTACATTGAGATATAGATTTTTTTTTGCTACATTGAGATATAGATTTTGTTTTTGCCACATTGAGATATAGATTTTATTTTTGCTACATTGAGATATAGATTTTGTTACATTGAGATATAGATTTTGTTTTTGTTACATTGAGATATAGATTTTGTTTTTCTTACATTGAGATATAGATTTTATTTTTGCTACATTGAGATATATAATTTGTTTTTGCTACATTGAGATATAGAATTTGTTTTTTGCTACATTGAGATATAGATTTTGTTTTTGTTACATTGAGATATAGATTTTGTTTTGTTACATTGAGATATAGATTTTATTTTTGCTACATTGAGATTTAGATTTTGTTTTTGCTACATTGAGATATATATTTTGTTTTGCTACATTGAGATATAGATTTTGTTTTGCTACATTGAGATATATATTTTGTTTTTGCTACATTGAGATAAAGATTTTGTTTTTGTTACATTGAGAAATAGATTTTGTTTTTGCTACATTGAGATATAGATTTTTGTTTTTAATACATTGAGATATAGATTTTGTTTTTGTTACATTGAGATATAGATTTTGTTTTGTTACATTGAGATATATTTTGCTTTCATTGAGATATATAATTTGTTTTTAGTACATTGAGATATAGATTTTGATTTTGTTACATTGAAATATAGATTTTGTTTTTGCTTCATTGAGAATATAGATTTTATTTTTGCTACATTGAGATTTAGATTTTGTTTTTGCTACATTGAGATATAGATTTTGTTTTGCTACATTGAGATATAGATTTTGTTTTAGCTACATTGGATATAGAATTTGTTTTTGTCAGTGAGATATTTATTTTATTTTTGCTACATTGAGATATAGATTTTGTTTTTGCTACCTTGAGATATAGATTTTGTTTTGCTACCTTTTAGATATAGATTTTGTTTTTGTTACATTGAGATATAGATTTTGTTTTTGCTACATTGAGATATAGATTTTGTTTTGTTACATTGAGATATAGATTTTGTTTTTAATACATTGGGATATAGATTTTGTTTTCGTTACATTTAGATATAGATTTTGTTTTTGCTACATTGAGATATAGATTTTGTTTTTAATACATTGAGATATAGATTTTGTTTTGCTACATTGAGATATTGATTTTGCTTTTACATTGCGATATAGATTTTGTTTTTCTACATTGGGGATATATATTTTGTTTTGCTACATTGAGATATATATTTTGTTTTGCTACATTGAGATATAGATTTTGTTTTTGCTACATTGAGATATAGATTTTGCTTTTGTTACATTGAGATATAGATTTTATTTTTTCTATTGAGATATAGATTTTTTTTTTACATTGAGATATAGATTTTGTTATTGCTACATTGAGATATAGATTTTTTTTTTGCTACATTGAGATATAGATTTTGTTTATGCTAGCATTGAGATATAGAATTTGTTTTGCTACATTGAGATATAGATTTTGTTTTTGATACGTTTTTACTACATTAGTTAGTTAGTCTTCCTCTTGGGCCTGTGGGCGGCGCATAGGGCAGAGGTCATAGCTCTCCATGTCTCTAGGTTCGTTGCTATTTGCTTTAAGTCTTTTATGTTTACTTAGCCCATCGTTGAGCCTTCTCTGGTGATGGTTCTACGCAGAGTCTCTCTTGGTCTTCTCGTTTTCTTTTTCCCTCTGGTGTCCATATGAGGGATTGGTAAGGGAGTCTCTCATCCATTCTAATGTGTGCGATGTAGTTCCAGCGGCGCTTTCTTATAAATTTGATACATTTTCTTGCTTTGGTCTCTTGTCTTATTTGTGTATTGGGTCTGAAATCTGACCATTTGAGGTTCAGTATTCTTCTAAGACATTTATTCTCAAAATTATCAATTTTCTTTTGGGCTTTTTTTCTTTCAACCTCGATCCAAAGTTAACAATCACAAAGAAAGATCTTTAATTTTAAGTGCTTTAGGAATTGGACTTATATATTTGACAATTTGTTAAAAACACTTGATGCCAATGCATTTTTGTGGAATTTCTGGGGTTATCCCCCCAGATGACATCATACTCCCCAGGTATGTACATTGAGATATAGATTTTGTTTTTGCAACAGATATAGATTTTTTTTTAATTGAGATATAATTTTTATTTTGACAAATTTGATAGATTTTGTTTTCCCTTTGGGGTATAGATTTTGTTTTTGCTACTTTAGATAAGATTTTATTTGAAAAATATCGATTTTTTTTCAATGATATAATATTTTTTTTTTATATTGAGAATAGATTTTGTTTTTACACTTTAGATATAGATTTTGTTTTTTACATTGAGATTAAATTTTGTTTTTAAAAATTGAGATATATTTTTTTTGTCATTGAGAAAAGATTTTTTTTGTCATTGAATATAATTTTTTTTTAGAATAAATTTTTTTTTTGCTACATTGGAAAATTTTGTTTTTTTAAAATTAGATATAGATTTTTTTTTTGCACATTGAGAAAAGATTTTTTTTTTGATTTGAGAATAGATTTTGTTTTTGCTACATTGAGATATAGATTTTTTTTTTGCTACATTGAGATATAGATTTTGTTTTTGCTACATTGAGATATAAATTTTGTTTTTGTTACATTGAGATATAGATTTAGTTTTTCACACTGAAATAGATTTTGTTTTACATTGAATTAGATTTTGATTTTTTCTTTTATCTTTCCGAAAACCACAAGCAATTTTCATGCGCCCCGAGGGGGAAACCAAGGGGGGACTATGACTGAAATTGGGGAAAATCTGGAAAAGTGGCTTGGGAAGGAAAATTAATATAAAAATTGCCCCTAACCCCTTAAGGTTGTGGGGTGTCACTGTGAGACATCAGCTAAAAACACCCCTGAATCTCTGTCTTCAACTCCTCGGCGAGTGTGGAAACCTGCCCCTAGCTCTTGATGTTATCAAACCGGTTTTCCTGCCCCCCCTTTTCCCTTCTTCTACCCCAACTGTTCCCGTAGGATAATCTTGGAGAATGACTTTTCTCAGCACAGTCCAACAACGCAAGTTTACGCCGTTTCACGTTCAAGAGTGGTACTTGTCGACTAAAGTTGTTTATTTCTTTCTTTTAAAATATTCGTCTTATGTTCTATGTAATAGTATACCCTCTTACACTTTATTCAAAGTTCTGTATTCTTTTCCCCAAATTTTGTTAAAATAAAGGACTTTGGAAGGTTTGGAAATATCCCAGGGACGAATGAAGCAAAATCATAAAGCATAAATATTGGAAAAAAATTACCATAAACTTTACTTTGTAAAAAAAATATAGAATAAAAAATTTAAAATTTCACATAAAATCTCCTTAAAAAAGATATGAATAAATAATGTGAAATATTACCCATAAACTCTCCTTTTAACAAAGATTAAAAATAAAGTATATTCCATAGATTTTTTTGAGATGTCGTTTTTTCCCAAAAAGGGTGATCGTTAACAAAAAAGAAACAAAAAGTTGGAAAATCTTATGACTGGGGGTAGACACGGCGGGTGATGTCATCTTCCCTTAAAACTTGAAACGCTAGCTGGGGACATTAAAAAAATATTTTTGGATAGTTCTATATCCCCTTTAAAAACCCGGGACTTGTGATGATCATGCCTTATAAGACAAAAACGGGCTGCGTATTAAAGAGACGGCAGCAGGACGGCACCTGATGATGATCATCATCCCATAAATAAAAAAAAAGTCAGACATAAACAATATGAAACTGAAGAAATTTGTCTGGGTAGATCCATCTGGGGAAACAAGTTTTTACTAGTTTAAGAACTGTTGGGGAAACAAATTAAGTCAAAAAAAGAACATAAAATATCCAGAAAACACACCAACTCCAAAATGTAAATATCACCACCAATGAAAGATATTTTATATTGCTTTAACAATAAATTAGGAGAATAATTATAATAACAAAGTTTTTAAATAAATGTTATCTTCCGTGGGATCGATCAGAAAGGGTTGAAAGATGTCCTCGACAATATCTTTAACAAATTTCACCCCCCCTAAAAATAATTTAAATTTATATCTTACCTCCCGCTAAACAACAAACAAACATAGCTGGATTTAAAATTTTTTTTCCCGGTAAAAAAAAAACAAACATAAAAATGAATTTAAAATTGATATCTTACCTCCCGTGGAAACAAACAAACAAACAAACAAAAACTGAATGTTAAAATTGATATCTTCTTTTGTGGAAAAAACAAACAAACAAACAAACAAACAAACAAACAAACAAACAAACAAACAAACAAACAAACAAACAAACAAACAACAAACAAACAAAAAAAAAACAAACATAGAACTGGGTGTTAAAATTGATATCTTTCCTCCTTGGGAAACAAACAAAAAAACAAACAAACATAGAACTGAATGTTAAAATTGATATCTTACTTTCCCTTGGGAAACAACAAACAAACAAACAAACAAACATAAACTGGATTTAAAAATTTATATCTTACCTCCGTAGTAAAAAAAAACAAAAAAGAACTGAAGAAAAATTTATATTTACCTCCCTTGTAAAAAAAACAAACAAACAAACATAGAAATGAATGTTAAAATTGATATCTTACCCTGTGGGAAACAAACAAACAAACAAACAAACATAGAACTGAAAATTTAAAAGATATCTTACCCCCTGTTAAACAAACAAAAAACAAACAAACATAGAAATGAATGTTAAAAATTTATTCTTCCCCCTGAAAAAACAAACAAACAAACTTGAACTGAATTTAAAATTGATATCTTTCCTCCTGTGTAAAAACAAAAAAAAAAAATAGAACTGAATGTTAAATTGATATCTTACCTCCCGTGGGAAACAACAAACAAACAAACAAACAAAAACAAGAACTGAATTTTTAAAATTTATATCTTACCTCCTGTGGAAAAAAAACAAACAAACTTAGAACTGAATGTTAAAATTGATATCTTACCCCCGATAAACAACAAACAAACATAGAACTGAATGTTAAAATTGATATCTTACCTCCTGTGGTAAACAAAAAAACAAACAAACATAGAACTGAATTTTTGATATCTTACCCCCTGTATAAAAAAAACAAACAAACAAGAAAATGAATGTTAAAATTGATATCTTACCTCCTGGGTAAACAAAAACAAAAAAACAAACAAACAACA
Source organism: Arion vulgaris (assembly GCA_020796225.1). Taxonomy (NCBI): domain Eukaryota; kingdom Metazoa; phylum Mollusca; class Gastropoda; order Stylommatophora; family Arionidae; genus Arion; species Arion vulgaris. The sequence continues at coordinate 6,222,898 of CM036776.1, forward strand.
TAGAACTGAATGTTAAAATTGATATCTTCCTTTGGAAACAACAAACAAACAAAAAAACAAGAACTGGAAATTTTAAAATTTATATCTTCCTCCCGTAAAAAAAAAACAAACAAACAAAAATAGAACGAAATTTAAAAGGTATCTACCTCCTGTGTAAACAAAAACAAAAAAAATAGAACTGAATGTTAAAAAGATATCACCCCCGTGCCCCCAAAAAAAAAAGAATGTTAAAAATTAATTTTACCTCCTGGTAAACAAACAAACAAACAAAAAGAATAAAAAATTGATATCTTATCTCCTTTGTAAACAACAAACAAACAAACATAGAACTGAATGTTAAAATTGATATCTTACCTCCTGTGGGAAAAAAAACAAAAATAGAACTGAATGTTAAAAAAAATTTCCCCCTGTGTAAACAACAAACAAACATATTGGGTGTTAAAAAATTTATATCTTACCCCCTGTGGTAAAAAACAAACAAAAAAAATAGAACTGAATGAAAATTGATATCTTACCCCTGTGGGAAAAAACAAAAAAAAAAAATAAACATGAACTGAATTTAAAAATTTATATCTTTCCCCTGTGGTAAAAAAAACAAACAAACAAACAAACATAGAACTGGGTGTTAAAATTGATATCTTACCTCCTGTAGTAAACAACAAACAAACAAACATATAACTGGATGTTAAAATTGATATCTTACCCCCTGTGGAAACAAACAAACAAATAAACATAGAACTGAATTTAAAATTGATATCTTACCTCCCGGTAAACAAACAAAAAAACAAATAAAATAGAACTGAATGTTAAAAAATTTATATCTTACCTCCTGGTAAACAAACAAAAAAACAAACAAACGAACTGGATGTTAAAATTGATATCTTACCTCCTGATAAAAACAAACAAACAAACAAAAATGGGTGTTAAAAAATTTATATCTTTCCTCCTGTGGAAACAACAAACAAACAAACATAGAACTGAATGTTAAAATTGATATCTTACCTCCTGTGGTAAACAAACAAACAAACAAACATAAACTGGGTTTAAAAAGATATCTTACCTCCTGTGTCCAAAACAAACAAAAAAGAAATGAAAAGTTTGTTCTTCCTCCCTTGGAAAAAAAAAAAACAAACAAACATAGAAAGGATGTTAAAAGAAACTTCCTCCTGTGGGAAAAACAAAAAAACAAACATAGAACTGATTTTAAAATTGATTCTTCCCTGTGGGAAAAACAAACAAACAAACATAGAATGAATGTTAAAATTGATATCTTCCCCCGGGGAAAAAAACAAACAAACAAACATAGAACGATTTAAAAATTTATTCTTAAATCCCGTGGTAAACAACAAACAAACAAACATAGAACTGAATTTAAAATTGAATCTTTTCCCCCTTTAAAAAAACCCCCTGAACTAATTTAAAATTGATATCTTACCTCCTGTGGAAAAAAACAAACAAACAAACATAGAACTGATGTTAAAATTGATTCTTCCTCCCGGGTAAACAAAAAACAAAAATAGAACTGGATGTTAAAAATTTATTCTTTCCCGAAAAAACAAACAAACATAGAACTGAATGTTAAAATTATTCTTACCTCGGGGAAAAAAAACAAACAAACAAACATAGAACTGAATGTTAAAAATTGATTCTTACCTCCTGTGGGAAACAAAAAAACAAACAAAATAGAACTGAATGTTAAAAGATACACCTCCTTTAAACAAAAACAAACAAAAATAAAACGAAATTTTAAAAATTTATATCTTACCTCCCGTGGGAAAAAACAAACAAACAAACTTTGAAAATTTAAAATTGATATCTTACCTCCTGTTAAACAACAAACAAACAAACATAAAACTGGGAAAATTTAAAAAAGATATCTTACCCCCTGTTAAAAAAACAAACAAACAACTAACTAATTTAAAATTGATATCTTAAATCCGGGGAAAAAACAAACAAACATAGAACTGGGTGTTGTTCACCTCCGGGGAAACCCCCATAAAACTGAATTTAAAAAAATATCTTACCTCCTTTAAACCCCCCCAAAAAAGAACTGGATGTTAAAATTGATATCTTCCCCGTAAACAACAAACAAACCTGGGAAATGGATTTGGGGGTTTCCTTTGGAAACAACAAACAAACGCTGAATGTTAAAAATTTATATCTTACCTCCGTGTAAACAACAAACAAACAAACATAGAACTGAATTTAAAAATTTATATCTTCCTCCTGGTAAAAAAAAACAAACAAACATAGAACTTTTTAAAAGATATCTTACCCTTTTTGTAAACAACAAACAAACAAACATAAACTGAATTTAAAATTGATATCTTACCTCCTGTGGTAAACAACAAACAAACATAGAACTGAATGTTAAAATTGATATCTTACCTCCTGTGGAAAAAAAAACAAACATAGAACTGAATGTTAAAATTGATATCACCTCCCGTGGGAAAAAACAAACAAACAAACATAGAACTGGGTTTAAAATTTTTCTTAATCCCGTGGTAAACAACAAACAAACAAACAAACAAAAACTGAATGTTAAAATTGATATTACCCCTTTAAACAACAAACAAACAAAAAGCGGTTTAAAATTTATATCTTCTTCCAAAAAAAACCCCCAAAACTGGGTTTAAATGTTCTTACCTCCTTTTAAACAACAAACAAACAAACATAGAACTGAATGTTAAAAAGATATCTTACTTCCGATAAACAACAAACAAACAAACATGAAATGAAAGTTAAAAAAAAATTCTTCCCGGGTAAAAAACAAACAAACATGGGGAATTTAAAAAGATATCTTACCTCTGGAAACAACAAACAAACATAGAACTGAATGTTAAAAATTTATATCTTACCTCCCGGGTAAACAAACAAACAAAAATAGAACTGAATGTTAAAATTGATATCTTTTCCTCCTGTGGTAAACAAACAAACAAACAACGAATTTAAAATTAATATCTTACCCCCGTGTAAAAAACAAAAAACATAGAACTGAATGTTAAAAATTTATATCTTACCTTGGTAAAAAAAAACAAACAAACATAAACTGAATTTAAAATTAATATCTTACTTCCCGTATAAAAAAACAAACAAACAAAAAAACAAACAAACAAACAAACAAACATAGAACTGAATTTAAATTGATATTCACCTCCTGTGTAAAAAACCCAAAAATAGAAATAATTTAAAATTGTATCTTACCTCCTGTGTAAACAACAAACATAGAACTGAAAGTTAAAATTGATATCTTTCTCCCGTGGGAAACAACAAACAAGAATAATGTTAAATATATCTTATTTGGGAAACAAAAAAAAAAAAAAACAAACTGAACGAATTTAAAAAAAAATTCCCCCCCTGGTAAACAACAAACAAACAAACAAACATGAACTGAATGTTAAAATTGATATCCCTCCTGGTAAACAACAAACAAACAAACATAGAACGAATGTTAAAAAGATATCTTTCCCCCTGTGGTAAAAAACAAACAAACATCAAGAACAATGTTAAAAAGATATTTACTCCTTTGAAAAACAACAAACAAACAAACATGAACTAATTTAAAATTGATATCTTTCCTCCTGTGAAACAAAAACAAACAAACATAGAACTGGGTTTAAAATTGATATCTTACCCCTGGTAAACAACAAACAAACAAACATAAACAGGGTGTTAAAAAATTTATATCTTACCCCCTGTAAAAAAACAAACAAACAAACAAACATAGAACTGGGTGTTAAAATTGATATCACCTCCCGTGATAAACAAACAAACAAACAAACAAACATAGAACTGAATTTAAAAATTGATATTTACCCCCTGTGGGAAAAAACAAACATAGAACTGAATGTTAAAATTGATATCACTTCCTGGGTAAACAACAAACAAACAAACAAACATAGACGATTTAAAAATTTTATCTTACCTCCTGTGGGAAACAAAAAACAAACAATCATAGAACTGAATTTAAAATTGTTTTTACCTCCTGTTAAACAAAAAAAACAAACATAGAATGAATTTAAAATTAATATCTTACCTCCCGGGTTTTAAAAAACAAACAAAAAAAAACAAACATAGAACTGAATTTAAAATTGATATCTTTCCTCCCGTGGTAAACAAACCAAAAAAAAAACAAACATAGAACTGGATGTTAAAAAATTTATATCACCTCCCGTGTAAACAACAAACAAAAAAACATAGAAAGAATTTAAAATTGATATCTTACCTCCTGTGAAACAACAAAAAAAAGAAACATGAACTGAATGTTAAAAATTTAAAATCTTACCCCCTGTGGGAAACAACAAACAAACAAACAAACATAGAACTGAATGTTAAAATTTATATCTTAAATCCCTTTTAAACAAACAAACAAACAAACCAAAAAAGAACTGAATTTAAAATTGATATCCTTCCTGGAAAAAAAAAAAAACAAAAAATGGGTGTTAAATTGATATCTTACCCCGGTAAACAATAAAAAAACAAACATAAAATGAAAGTTTAAAATTGATATCACTCCTGTATAAACAACAAACAAAAACCCTAGAACTGAATGTTAAAATTGATATTTTTCCCCCTGTGTAAACAAAAAAAACAAACAAACAAGAACTGGGTGTTAAAATTGATATCTTCCCCTGTGGGAAACAAACAAAAAACAAACCCTAGAACTGGATGTTAAATTTATATCTTACCCCCTGGTCAACAAACAAACAAACAAACATAGAACTGGATGTTAAAATTGATATCTTACCTCCTGTGATAAACAAACAAACAAACAAACATAGAACTAATTTAAATTTTATATTTACCCCCGTTAAACAAACAAACAAACAAACAAACATAGAACTGGATTTAAAATTGATATCTTACCCTGTGGTAAACAACAAACAAACATAGAACTGGGTGTTAAAAATTTTATCCACCTCCTGTGGGAAACAAAAACAAACAAACAAACATAGAACTGAATTTAAAATTGATATCTTACCTCCTGTTAAACCAAAAAAACAAACAAACATAGAATAATGTTAAAATTGATATCTTACTTTTTTATAAACAACAAACAAACATAGACCTGAATGTTAAAATTGATATCTTTCCTCCTGTGTAAACAACAAACAAAAAAACAAACATGAAAGTTTAAATTTATTTTCCTGGGTAAAAAAAAAAAACAAAAAAAAGAAATGAAAGTTTAAATTGATTCTTCCTCCTGTGTAAACAACAAACAAACAAAATAGAACTGGATGTTAAAATTGATATCTTACCTCCTGTGTAAAAACAAACAAACAAACATAGAACTGAATGTTAAATTGATATCTTACCTCCTGTGGTAAACAAACAAACAAACAAAAACTGGATGTTAAAATTGATATCTTACCTCCTGTTAAACAACATACAAACAAACATAGAACTGAATTTAAAAAGATATCTTATTCCCGGTAAACAACAAACAAACAAACATAGAACGAATTTTAAAATTTATATCTTATCTCCTGTGGTAAAAAAACCCCCCTAAACTGAATTTAAAATTGATATCTTACCTCCTGCGTAAACAACAAACAAACAAACATATAACTGGATGTTAAAAAAATATCTTACCTCCCGTGGTAAAAAAACAAACAAACATAGAACTGAATAAAATTGATATCTTTCCTCCTGGGTAAAAAAAACAAACATAGAACTGAATTTAAAATTGATATCTTACCTCCTTGGTAAACAAACAAACAAACAAAAACTGGATGTTAAAATTGATATCTTCTCCTGTGGGAAACAACAAACAAACATAAACTGAATGTTAATGATATCTTACCTCCTGTGTAAACAACAAACAAACAAACATAGAACTGAATGTTAAAATTGTATCACCTCCGTTTAAAACAAACAAACAAAAAAAATAGAACTGAATTTAAAATTTTATTTTCCTCCTGTGGGAAACAACAAACAATCAAACATGAACTGGGTGTTAAAATTGATATCTTACCTCCTGTGGGAAACAACAAACAATCAAACATAGAACTGAATGTTAAAATTGATATCTTACCTCCTGTAGAAAAAACAAACAAACAAACAAACAAACATAGAACTGAATTTAAAAAATTTAAAATCTTACCTCCTGTTAACAAAACAAAAATGCGAAATTTAAAATTTATATCTTACCCCCTGTGTAAACAAAACCCCAAAAAACTAGAATAATTTAAAATTGAAACTTTCCTCCCGTTAAAAAAAAACAAACAAACAAACATAGAACTGAATATTAAAATTGATATCTTACCCCTGTGGGAAACAACAAACAAACTAGTGAAAGTTAAAAAATTTTTCTTCCCCCTGTTAAACAAAAAAAATAGAACTGGATGTTAAAATTGATATCTTCCTCCCGTGGGAAACAACAAACAAACAAACATAGAACTGAATGTTAAAATTTATATCTTACCTCCTGTGGATCAAACAAAAAAACATAAACTGGGTTTAAAATTTATATCTTACCCCTGTGTAAACAAACAAACAAACAAACATAGAACTGAATGTTAAAATTTATATCTTACCCCTGTGGGAAACAACAAACAAACAAACATAAACTGAATGAAAAAAATTTATATCTTCCTCTTGGTAAACAACAAACAAACAAACATAGAACTAAATGTTAAAATTGATATCTTACCTCCTGTGGTAAACAACAAACAAACATAGAACTGGATTTAAAATTGAATTTACCTCCTTGTAAACAAACAAACAAACAAACATAGAACTGAAAATTTTAAAAATTTATATCTTCCTCCTTGGGAAACAACAAACAAACAAACATAGAACTGAATGTTAAAATTGATATCTTACCTCCTGTGGAAACAAACAAACAAACAAACATAGAACTGAATAATAAAAAAATATCTTCCTCCTGTGGGAAAAAAACAAACAAACATAAACTGAATTTAAAATTGAAACTTACCTCCGTGGTAAACAAACAAACAAACATAGAACTGAATGTTAAAATTGATATCTTACCTCCTTGGTAAACAAACAAAATATAACTGAATGTTAAAATTTATATCTTACCTCCCGTGGGAAACAACAAACAACAAACATAAACGATTTAAAAATTTATATCTTACCTCCTGTGTAAAAACAAACAAACAAACATATAACTGAATGTTAAAATTGATATCTTTTCCTTGGTAAACAAAAACAAACAAACATAGAACTGAATTTAAATTGATATCTTACCTCCCGTGGTAAACAACAAACAAGCAAAAATAGAACTGGATGTTAAAAATTTATATCTTACCTCTGGGTAAACAACAAACAAACAAACATATAACTGAATGTTAAAATTGATATCTTACCTCCCGTGGGAAAAAAAACAAACAAACATAGAACTGGATGTTAAAATTGATATCTTACCCCCTGTTAAACAACAAACAAACATAGAACGAAATTTAAAAATTTTAAAATTACCCCTGTTTAAACAAACAAACAAACATAGAACAATGAAAATTATATCTTCCCCCGTTAAAAAAAAACAAACAAACATAGAACTGGATGTTAAAAATTATATCTTACCCCTGTTAAAAAAACAAACAAACAAACATAGAACTGGGTGTTTTGATATCTTACCTCCGTGTAAACAACAAACAAACAAACATAGAACTGAATTTAAAATTGATATCTTACCTCCTGTGGAAACAAACAAACAAACAAACATAGAACTGAATGTTAAAATTGATATATTACCTCCTGTGGTAAACAACAAACAAACAAACATAGAACTGAAATATTAAAAATTTATTTTACCCCCTGTGGGAAAAAACAAACAAACAAACATAGAACGAAAAAAAATTTTGTTCTTACCTCCTGTGGAAAAAACAAACAAACAAACATAGAACTGAATATTAAAAATTTATATCTTCCCCCTGGTAAAAAACAAACAAACATAGAACTGAATGTTAAAAATTTATATCTTACCCCTTGGGAAACAAACAAACAAACATAGAACTGAATGTTAAAATTGATATCTTACCTCCCGGGAAACAACAAACAAAACAAACATAGAACTGAATTTAAAATTGATATCTTATCCGTGAAACAACAAACAAACAAACATAGAACTGAATGTTAAAATTTATATCTTTCCTCCCGTGGGAAACAACAAACAAACAAACATAGAACTGCATGTTAAAATTGATATCTTACCTCCTGTGGTAAACAACAAAAAAACATAGAACTGAATGTTAAAAAATTTAAAATCTTACCTCCTGTGGGAAACAACAAACAAACATAGAACGAAATTTAAAATTGATATCTTCCTCCCGTGTAAACAATAAACCCAAAACGAATTTAAAAAATATCTTACCCCCTTGGTAAAAAAAAACAAACATAGAACTGAATTTAAAATTAATATCTTCCCCTGTGTAAACAACAAACAAAAATGAATGGTTTTGAATTTTTCCGGGTAAAAAAAAAAACAAAAAAAAAAAAGAACTGGGTTTTTGAAAACTTCCTCCGGTGGCAATAAAAAAAACAAACATAGAAAGAATGTTAAAATTTATTCTTCCTCCTTGGTAAACAAAAACAAACATGAACTGAATGTTAAAATTGATATCTTACCTCCTGTGGGAAACAATAAACAAAAAAACATAGAACTGAATGTTAAAATTGATATCTTTCCTCCTGTGTAAACAACAAACAAACAAGAACTGAATGTTAAAATTGATATCTTACCTTTAAACAACAAAGTAATGACAAGTGTAAACTTGATGACAAGAAAATCCTTCCTGACTGGTTTGTATATATCTTCCCAAAAATTTCTTCTTCAAAAATTTGATTTGACTAAAAAAAATTAAAAAGTTTTACTTCATAAATAAAAAATCAAAATAATATAATAATTCTATTTTAAACACATTTATTTATTAAGAAAAAAAAAAGCATTAACAAATGAAATTCAAACGAAATAATAAAAATGGTCATCTACGGGTCGGGTTGAAGAAAAATTTTTGAAGTAAATTAAAAATTTTAAATCGCGTCCTTCAATTTAAAAAATAAGAAAAATTCAGTTCAAAACAGATTGTCAGTTGCGTGCAGATGGTTTTAGTCTACAGTGACCAAGTTTAAAACCTAGCCCTGACGTGTCACTAGTGGTTGGAGTAAAAAAATGGACTTTTGAGGTTTTTGTTGGTTGTTGTCATAAAGCTCCCCCCAAAGGGGTCTCTTCGTTAGGGTTTTCAAGGGTTAGCTGTCCTTTTCTAACATTGAAACGGGCAAGATGGGAAACCCTACCCCTTTAAATTGATTTTTTGTTAGGGTTGTCGCCCCTTTGAAAAATTAACCCGAAACTTGCATAATTTTTTTAATCAGAAACTGGGATCAAAGGCTCAGGGGATAGCGCCCCATGATTATGAGTTGCCACTATTCAAGATCCTGCTCACCTCCTCGTGGGGACCTGGGAAAAAGATTGTTTCGGTCTGGCAAGCGGGCAGGGATTAAGGGGGAACTACAGGAGTAGTAGTAAAAAAGCCCAAAAAATAATGCATCCCAAACCCGAACAAAATTCCCCATCTCCAGGCCGATGTCCCATAAAAAATTTCCCCAATTTTTCAAAAACGTAAAAAAATAGCAATGTACGAGTCGTCAGCGAACGAATGCTAACTCACCCTGGAGCAAATGATCGCACCAAAATTGCCACCTACGGGCAGGAGTCCATAAACACGAAAAAGAATATAAAGGTATGAGAGGTGCATAAAAAGTAGAAAAGTGTCTCTACTTGAGGCGAAACTCGGAGCCCTGGGATATCTAATTCTAAAGAATAAAAAATGCCTCACCATCCACTGCATGAAAAAATGGCGGCTAGAACAAAGACCAGACTAAAGAGCACAAGTCTAAACCACAAAGCAAAAGAAATAGGAAAGTCATACTTGGAACTACTAAATCATAACTCCATACATGAAGAATTATTTTTTGATCACTGGGAATATTTAGAAACTTCAAAGTAAAGTAAAGTCTTTGCAAAGTCGTCATTTTGACAAAGCTCAAAAAAGGTAGTTAAAGTTGTTCTTGTAGGTTGCTGAACTCTTTGTTGGAAATTTTCTGTATTGAAGTAAACTCTCTGTCTGTTTTCAAGGTGAACGCTCAGTTGCATTACGGAGGGATATCTCTCATGAACGGGGAAATACAATATCCACCAAACTGCTTCATTGCTGCTGATGTAGCGGCCAGCACGATAACCTTCTATTTCATCAATCAATTCTCCATCTTTTTGAATGCCAAACACAGCTTGATCAGAACCTTTGTGTATGTATTTTAACACATATTTGATCGATTTTACTGAATTGCAGTACTCAACATTAATATGTGATTCAAACATTCGTGACAACATTGGACAATACGGTACAATCCATCTATTGTCGATGTTAAATTCAACTGAACTATTTCCTCTCTTAAGTTTCTTAGTTGCTTCGAATCCTCCATCAGCTAACTTTCTTCTTTGATATAGTGGATAGCCATCTTCTCCAGTTTGAGTTTCGAGCAACAGACTCTTCGGATATCGTTTGGTACATTTGCCGTCCTTCATACATGGGAAATTCGGATTGATGTATCCACATGGTCCATGCAACATTTGCTCTATAACGGTTTTATGTAGTTGTGGATCTAAGTTTGGATCAGGAATCTCCGCCCTAATAATGCGATCAATATTATTTGGGTCATTCTTATCTAATAACCAAAATAATAAATGGTTATGTGGCAAACCCCGTTTCTGCCATTCTGTTGAAGACACCTAACATCTCACAGGACCAAAGATCTCTCCCTTCGTTATAAGTTGCATGAATTTAATTAACTTTTGACGAAACACACGTGCAATTAGATCATGTCTATCCAAATGTGACTGTCCTGGTAGTAATTCATCTTGTATTTCTTTCCATTTTGGGTTACATGTAAACGTTATGAAGAGATCAGGTTTTCCATAATTGCGAACATAAGTAATCAAATCTTGGGTATATTCATGCATATACCGCGGACCGCGGTAAACGTTGATGGCAAAATAACCATCCTGCCATAGTTGTTTGCCTGGCCATCTATCGCAATAGCATCCCTCAAATGAACATATTCTTCTGAACGTAGTTTTGTTTGGTTCAATCGAATATAGAGCAATCTTTCGCATTCAATTTTTGCGAACATATCTACCAAAAATTGATGGAATAGTTGGCGACAACTTAAAAGATGATTTGGAGTATCTCTGATCATGATTCGAAATGAGTAGAAATCCTTTGAAGAAACAAACTTGTTTGAAATCAATTTAGTTACTGGATCCCTTTAATTGATGCAAATGTAGTAGCCGTCTTCACCCCGAGGAAATAAAATTGGATACTGAAGAGCATCGTAAGATCTGTGTGTTTCTGAAATTCGTTGCAGATTGTTGTCTCGGTTTTGTAAAATTACATCCCGCTTTCCAAAATCATTTCCTGCTATGATAACGGTAACTTCGTTTACTACAGGTGCATTATAAGTCAGCTCATGTTGACCGGTCGGAACTATGTCAGCGCGGATTGCAATTTTCCTGTCGTCAGTGGGCAACTGATCTAATACAGTCTTGAAACTTCTGACATAACTGTTGCAAATGTGTAGCATACGTTGAATAGCTAACACTGTATTGTGATTAGTTCCTGGATTACAATTGAAGCGCTGATTTGCCTCAGCTTCTTCATTACACATGAAATAAATTTGAAGAAATTTTGGGTCTGACTGAATTTGGATTCTGGACTGAATGTAGAGTTTTCTTTTCTTAGGTGGCATTGCATATAATGAATATGTTAACAATAACATTAAAAATGACCAGTGGCATTTTGACAAACACGCAAACCTAATATTTATCTATTTTCAAAATTAAGATTTGTTTTAGCTTTGACATTGACATTTTCCGTAGTTGAATAATCTGTTGAGTGCAGGAAATGACAATGCGGATCTTAGCGCATTGCGTATATGAGCACATGAAATGATGACGCAATGTCTGGTATCGGTCAACTTAGTAAATGTATGCAAATGTAGGGGTCACGGTTGTGATAAATTGGTTTTAAAACGAATATTGATTAGATTTCGAAATTCTTTCCACCATTAATATAATTTTTAGTCGCATGCATATTTTTACCTACTTTAGTGAATTGTTGATGTAAATTGAGATCAGCTTGTTTGAACAATCAAATGACGATTATTATGCTATGAAAAAGGTCGAGGTTTCCATAATTTCAAAATACACGTCATCGAATCTTGTGTAAATATTAATGTGTACACCCTAAGACTTACGACAAATTGTAAACAAAAATTGGATAGGTTAGCAAACTTTGGTTTTTAATTATTTAAAAAACTAATATTGATCCGATTTCGAAAATCTTTCCACTGTTAACCTTATTTTAATCCCGTGCGTGTTCCTGCCAACTTTGGTGATTTGTGGATGTAAACTGACGACGTGTATAGTGAGACACACACACAGATTTAGGGAAATATAGTATAGATTAAAACTAAATTACCAATTTTCAATTCAAATTGTGTATCAATCCTAACATTGGCTAGCGAGAGTTGGAAAATGACGAAAGATATAGAAAGCAAGTTGAATGCATTTGAAAATAGATGTTTGCGAAAAATAATGAATATAAAATGGAACGAATTCAGGAGAAGTGATGAAATCAGAGACATGTCTGGTCAACCACTAGTGACAACTGTTATAAGAAAGAGAAGATGGAGATATGTTGGGCACACCTTGAGGAGAAATGATCAACGAATATCAAAGCAGGCATTGAAGTGGGATGCAAGGGTTCAAGAAAGAGAGGTCGACCTAAAGAGACCCTGAAACGAACTTTGCTGAGAGAGGTATGAAATATCGGTCTCAGTTCCATGAAGGAGATTGAGCGAGTTGCCCAGGATAGAGCAGTATGAAGAAATTACTTGTAGGCTCTATGTAACGTACAACGGTACGAGAGGAATTATTATTATTATGAGATTATAATCTACTGGGTAATGAAGAAAACAACTGAAGATAGGGACATAAAAAGTTATCGTAGAACTAACGATAATTAATGTCAGATTAATGCAAGGGATGATGATGTTGTTGTATATACCGATGAGTCGGTTCATCGTGGTGAGAAGTCTAGCAGTGGTTTCTTGGCTAATGCGCATGGTAGGGTTGTTGCAGAGCGAAGTGAGACATGCAGGACAACTACTTCTAGTATGATATGGAGATTGAGGCCATTACTGCTGCCCTCCATTGGATCTCTAGGACTTCATTTACTGGGGCCGTTGTTGTATCTGACTCTCAGTCGATGCTTCACAAGATCCAGAAGGGCAGGTTTCGGTATGAGTGGATGTCGTCTATAGAAGTTTCTAACCTCCAGAGGCTTACGTGGATATACTGTCCTGCTCATGTTTAATGAAAGAACGGACAGACTTGCATCAACAGCATTGATTGTTGAGGAGTTGAAGATGGATAAGAGGGATATTCTTCGGACTCTTCGCGACTGTCTGTTGGATGAGGACACTAAAATCGACGTTGAATCGATCCAGCTTTTAAGCAGTTAGTAGTTACCCGATGTAGAAGTCGAATGCCTGCCTGAGAGATGCCTGAGAGGCAGAGTTAGAGGTGTGTTTAATCAGCGAACCACTTGAACCATCAATATGCATACTCTTCGATATCTGTTGTGGGAGACTGAGCACCTATTGTTCTGCCCGGAGTGCAGTGACGTCAGTTTGGTAACCAATTAGAATTAGGGAAGAGAATTGATGACACTGACTACGAGGACGACGTAGCACTATTGCCACACACTAAAGAGGACACACATGAGACAACAAAGTAAGTCGATTGTCCAGTAGGTCTTTTTTTCGATCCAGAAGCACTTGAGCTTTCAGCTCTTCGGTTCGGTGCCATGGACATCGTAACCCTTCGGTTTGGTGCCACGACAATCGTAAATTTAGGAAACATGTGGCTTTTCTGACAGCCCGTTGAATTGAACCCGCACTCACAGAGGGCTTGTCACACACAGTCCAAAGTGCTACGAACACGCTAGGCACGCGGGCGTCCAGTAGGTCTAAAAGTTAAGACTAATAAAAGCAAAGTCAAGTAATAGCATGTCCCTTTCGGAACTTCGTATTCATTACAGCCCTCCTTAAAATCTCTCTGTCTCTTGCAAGTTCTCGTGCCACTTCCAGCGTCATATTCAAGATTTCTTTGATGTCCTGCTGCCATCTTCGTCTTGGTCGTCCCCTGTTTCGTTTTCCAGGAACCATGCCTTTCATTACCTTTCTCTCCGGACCACTGTGGCGTTTAATGTGGCCAACATATTTCATCTTTCATGACATGATGTTATTTATATTGGTACAACATCAGTAATGAACTTCATCAAGAAACATCAAATTATATAATTCGGTCACATAAGCAGATTACCAACAGACAGTTCGCCACAAAGAGCAATGCTACTGAGATACAGTGGATACAAAGCACAAAGACGTCCACGCAAAAGATGGACTACATAAATAACAGAGGCAATGAAAAACACTATTTATAAAGCTATAGATGTCGTCTATAGAAGTTTCTAACCTCCAGCGGCTTACGTGGATATACTGACCTGGGCATGCGGGCGTTTACGGTAATGAGAGAGCGGGCACGCATGCATCAACAGCATCGATTGTTGGGGAGATGACTGAGAGGCAGAGTGAGAGGTGTGTTTAATCTGCGAGCCACAGGAACCAACAGTATGCATACTCTTCGATATCTGTTGGGGAGACTGAACACCTATGGGTCTGCCGGAGTGCAATGACGTCAGTTTAGTAACCAATAACCAATAATCAATAACTGTTTATGAAGCGCACGTAAAAGAACAGGAACATTTCATCAGAGTGCATGAACTCCGTAGCACCGGCGAGGGCCCCAATGTAATATATAAAAATTGTAAAAATTTTTGTGTGAATTATTCTAATGAATTTGGCCAGGGCAGTCTGCTCTACCCTATTTGTAATTGTCAATTGTTCTTCTACATGCTAAACTTGAACACTGTAACCTACAATTGATCGTTGGTCTCCGATAGAAGTAGGAACTCTATCTTATCTACACTAATGTATACCGATGTCCCATATGGTCAATTGTGTCGTATTACAATAGCAAGATTGGCTGGACAGCTCTCCGAAGGACAATTGAGGGACAGAGCACAGCCAACTCTAGATAACTAGGCCAGACAACTGGCTGGGGTTCCTGACCTAAATCAGAAAGAAGGCCGGAAAATATAGAGTTTTGATAGAACACTGCATGCTTTTTTTGAAGTTTTACTCAATTCTGTGAGTCTATGGTTATTTATTGGTGAACAAATATTCATCTTTGTATTTATATTTCAAACTGTCTGTATGTGTGTCTCATTATACAAGCCGTTAGTTTACATCCACAAATCACCAAAGTCGTGCAGAAACACGCACGAGACCAAAATAAGGTTAACGGTGGAAAGATTTTCGAAATCAGATCAATATTAGTTTTTAAATAATTAAAACCAAAGTTTGCTATCCTATCCAATTTTTGTTTACAATTTGTCGTAAGTCTTAGGTGTACAATTAGTATATACACAAGATTCGATGACGTATGTTTTGAAACTATGGAAACCTCGACCTCTTTCAAAGCATAATAATCGTCATTTGATTGTTTAAACAAGCTGACCTCAATTTACATCAACAATTCACTAAAGTAGGTAAAAATATGCATGCGACTAAAAATTATATTAAAGGTGGAAAAAATTTCGAAATCGAATTAATATTCGTGTTTTTAAATAAATAAAAACCAATTTATCACAACGTGACCTCTTACATTTGCATACATTTACTAAGTTGACCGATACCAAACATAGCGTCATCATTTCATGTGCTCATATACGCAATGCGCTAAGATCCGCATTGCCATTTCTGACACTCAACAGATTATTCAACAACGGAAAATTTCAATGTCAAAGCTAAAACGTATCTCAGTTTTAAAAATAGATAAACATTAGGTTTGCGTGTTTGTCAAAATTCCACAGGTCATTTTTATTGTTATTGTTAAACTATTCATTATATGCAAGCGCACCTAAGAAAAGAAAACTCTTCAGTCAGTCCAGAATCGACTGTAAACGAAGAGCGGCAAGTAGGTCTACAGAAAATGTAAGGTTATCAGAAAATCGGAATGAAGCTAATAGGTCGAAAATGGTCAATGCTAGAGTTCAAGAAGACGAGGATGCTGTCTTAATTTGACGTGAAGCTAATAGGACACGCATGGCTGATAACCGATCAAATGAGACATGTCAACAAACAGCTGTCCGACTCGAACAAGATGCCAGACGACGAGCAATAGCACGAGTTGCCAAATGGTCTTTGTTGAAGAATGAAACATTCAAATACAATAATAATCGTGAATACGAAAAATACCCAATAATTGCTATTGTGGGATTGACAGCAGTTTGTCCTCACTGCAAGGCAAAAAAATGGATTGTTGAAACACCTGGAATGTGTTGCTCTGGAGGAAAAGTTCAGTTGCCTGCATTACAAGAACCCCCTGAACCATTAAAATCGTTTATGTACGACATAGCTGACTCTAACTTCTTAAAAAATATCAGAAAATACAATTCATGCTTTCAGATGACATCTTTTGGTAAAACTTCTCCAATTTCTCATCAAGGATTTATGCCAACTTTTAAAATTCAAGGTCAATTATATCATCAATTTGGTTCACTCTTGCCACAAGCAAATGAAGACCCAAAATTTCTTCAAATTTATTTCATGGGTAATGAAGAAGCTGAGACAAATCAACGCATCAATTGTAATCCAGGAACTAATCACAATACAGTGTTAGCTATTCAACGTATGCTACACATTTGCAACAGTTATGTCAGAAGTTTCAAGACTGTATTAGATCAGTTGCCCACTGACGACAGGAAAATTGCAATCCGCGCTGACATAATTCCGACCGGTCAACATGAGCGGACTTATAATGCACCTGTAGTAAACGAAGTTGCCATTATCCATCAATTTTTGGTAGATATGTTCGCAAAAATTGAATGCGAACGATTGCTCTATATTCGATTGAACCAAACAAAACTACGTTCAGAAGAATATGTTCATTTGAGGAATGCTATTGCGATAGATGGCCAGGCAAACAACTATGGCAGGTTGATTATTTTGCCCAAAATGGAAAGAAATACAAGATGAATTACTACCAGGACAGTCACATTTGGATAGACATGATCTAATTGTGTTTCGTCAAAAGTTAATTAAATTCATGCACCTTATAACGAAGGGAGAGATCTTTGGTCCTGTGAGATGTTAGGTGTCTTCAACAGAATGGCAGAAACGGGGTTTGCCACATAACCATTTATTATTTTGGTTATTAGATAAGAATGACCCAAATAATATTGATCCCAATTATTAGGGCGGAGATTCCTGATCCGAACTTAGATCCACAACTACATAAAACCGTTATAGAGCAAATAGTGCATGAACCATGTGGATACATCAATCCGAATTCCCCATGTATGAAGGACGGCAAATGTACCAAACGATATCCGAAGAGTCTATTGCTCGAAACTCAAACTGGAGAAGATGGCTATCCATTATATGGAAGAAGAAAGTTAGCTGATGGAGGATTCGAAACAACTAAGAAACTTAAGAGAGGAAATAGTTCAGTTGAATTTAACATCGACAATAGATGGATTGTACCGTATTGTCCAATGTTGTCTCAAATGTTTGAATCACATATTAATGTTGAGTACTGCAATTCAGTAAAATCGATCAAATATGTGTTAAAATACATACACAAAGGTTCTGATCAAGCTGTGTTTGGTATTCAAAAAGATGGAGAATTGATTGATGAAATAGAAGGTTATCGTGCTGACCGTTACATCAGCAGCAATGAAGCAGTTTGGCGGATATTTCCCCGTTCATGAGAGATATCCCTCCGTAATGCAACTGAACGTCCACCTTGAAAACGGACAGAGTTTACTTCAATACAGAAAATTTCCAACAAAGAGTTCAGCAACCTCCAAGAACAACTTTAACTACCTTTTTTTAGCTTTGTCAAAATGACGACTTTGCAAAGACTTTACTTTACTTTGAAGTTGCTAAATATTACACATGGGATAGGTTAAGGAAAGCTTTTAATAGAAGAAAGCAGGGAGTCACAGTTGTTAGGTTCGATGGAGTTAAATCTAGCGATGTTTTGGAACGTGTTTATACTGTTCATCCAAACAATTTCGAATGTTTCTACCTCCGCATCCTACTTCATACCGTTAGATGTCCAATATCATTTACTGAATTAAAGACGGTTGAGGGTCAAGTTTGTGCAATATTCCGTGAAGCATGCCAACAGCTTGATTTACTGGAGGACGACAATCAATGGCATGCTACCATGGCAGAAACAGTTGCATCAGAATCACCACAAAAGAACAGATCACTTTTCATCATTCTTATTACCTCTTGCAATCCATCAAATGCACAAAATTTGTGGGACCCATTCAAGGAAAGTATGTCTGAAGATATTCTTAATCGTACAAGAGAACATAATCCTGACTTGCAAATTGTTTACAACGAAGATATATTTAACGAAGTTTTAATCATCATAGAGGATAAAGTTATTGACATGGTTGGTAAAACTTTACAAGAATTAGGGCTTCCACATCCAGCAAGAAGCAACATCAATCGTTTGCAGAGAGAAATACTTAAAGAAACCGATTACAACGCCGGCGACTTAGAGAATTACGTAACCATCAATGAGCCACAATTAGTTCATGACCAAAGAAATGTTTACGATATAATTATGAACCAAGTGAATGGTGGTACAGGCGGTCTATTCTTCATTGATGTACCAGGAGAGACAGGAAAGACGTTTGTGATGAATTTACTCCTTTCAAAATTCACTTTCAATCGCATATTGCAATTGCCATGGCTTCTTCTGGAATAGCAGCAACTTTGCTTCAAGGAGGGCGAACTGCCCACTCTACTCTTAAATTGCCACTCGATTTAGCACATACCGAAGAGCCAATTTGCAACATCAGTAAAGGAACAGGCAAAGAGTCAGTTTTACAACAATACAAATTGATTGTTTGGGATGAATGCACTATGATTCACAAGCACGGACTAGAAGCACTCAACAGGTCTCTTCAAGATATTAGAAACAATCGACAACTTATGGGTGGAGCAGTAGTGGTTCTTGCTGGTGATTTCAGGCAAACACTTCCTATTATTCCTAGAGGAACAATGGCTGATGAGCTCAAGGCGTGTCTTAAATCATCCCATCTTTGGAGACATGTTCAAAATTTCAAATTAACTACAAACATGAGGGTCCATTTACAGCAGGATGTCAATGCTGGACAATTTGCTGATCAATTGCTTGATTTAGGAGATGGGCTGCTTTGCAAGAAACCAAACACTGACACAATCAAGCTACCAGAAGACTTCTGCAATATTGTGCACTCAATAGAACAACTTCAAAACATGGTGTTTTCACGGGAAAACAAGGAATGTTGTTTACTATCAGGCCTTAACTGATAAATAAATATAACGTACAATATTTAGAAGAAAATAATATCTCTTGGAACGGCGCACCAATTCCTCATCAAGGATTACTAACAACTTTCACCCGTGCAAAGCCGGGTTAATCAGCTAGTAATATTGATATTCCTTATTGTTAAACTTAATTTTTTGCATAATATAGCTTCGATTTAGCATTTTTGGGGATTTAAATGAATTCATCTATATTCACCAATACTGAATGTAAGGTCACGTGGTGTAGTTGTGGTCTGATTTCCCATAATTCTTACCGAGTCCGAAGGCCTATAAGCTTATAGTTGGCTATGGACAAAGAACGACTTAACATTCAAATGAGACAAGGAGAAGAACATTGTAAAGATAGTTGAAAGATCGTGGTCTGACGTAGAAAACCACGACGACAATATTGGACATCTGTTGTAAATGCCTTACGTATCAAACGGAACATGAAGAGAATGGAGCTAAATCATGCCTCAGGTAAATTAAAGTTCTCACCTGTACATGGCTGATGTTAATATTAAATTTCTGACAGGGACTTTATTTTGGTAAATTGAATCTCTCACCTGCAACAGGTGGACGCTAACATTTTTCACCTTTTTCTAGCACATGTAGAAAGTTCGAATTTCAAACTGATATTACACCCGTTCTTGGTGTTAGACTGTTGATATATATATTAGAATGATAAAAACCACATTAAGAACGATCGCCAGAAAAAGAAGGACAAGAAACTCACAAAAAATGTTTCTATTATTATTTGATTACTAACGTCTGTACTATCTTGATGCTTCCAATAGCCCTCCCTCTTCAGCTGTCATGCTCAAACCATCAGTTACATCCTGAATCCATCTTCTCCATGGTCTTCCCTTCTCATCCTCTATGGCGGGATGGATCCTTCCATGATGGTGTTCTTCAGCCTTTCGTGTTTCTTTATATGTCCTAAATACTTTAATTTTTGTATTCCTATTTAGAGCATTAGCCAAAAGAAAGACAATGATGTCCTGAAAGAAGTAAATGTTAAAGAGAATTGTCTGATAAACAATATACTATACAGAAACAATAGATACTTTGATCACATTAAGCGTCACGATGGCATGGAAAGAACAATATTAGAGGGCAGGGTCAGGACGCAGAGGCAGACCAAGAGGAAGATGGCTATAAGATATTAAAGAAACCATGATATGACTATCAACGAAGTGGGTGAACTAGCAAGAGACAGAGTGAAGTTCAGATGTGTAGCAAAGAGAGCAAAGTCCTATAAAGTATATTGTCCTTGATGATGAGCACTAGCAAGTTTCCTGTGATTGTAAGTTCTTTCTGAATAGATCTATTTATTCTCATCTCTGTCTATGATATACGGAGGACTCTTCTGTAACACTTATATTCTAGTGGGTCTCTGTGGCTAAGCGGTTAAGCCCTTTGCCTTGTGAGTCGAAGGTCATGGATTCGAGTCCGGAACGCGCCGCTCTGTTCACGATTGCAGTTTTTTCCAGAGACTCCTAGGATTGTTACTGGAGCTACGGAGTTCCTGCTTTGTGCAATACTCTCGGCAGGTGGCGTGCCGTTTCTGCTGAGAAGGACTGAGGCATATGGGGTAAAACCCGGTGCAATGAAGTCAATCCTTCGGCTTAAAAACTCTTTAAAACTTATATTCTAAAGCGCATATATGTTTTTCCACCACCTTGTTGAATGTCCATGCTTCACACCCATATGTTGCCACTGGGAATATGCATGCTCTTAGTATTCTTAGCTTTGTTTTCATGTTTTCATAATAAATATAATACAACATACAAATAGATGAAACAATAGTTTATTATCAAACAACAACACACATACGCCCACAGAATATCATCTTGACTATGAGATTGTTCAGGTATTGCCCCATTGCTTGTGTATCCTCTGATGTGTGAGATACCACCTCTTTGGTTAGTTCCTTCGTTAACCAAATCCCAGCTCCAAGCTCCGGCGTAGCCGTGGTTGTACACATACTCAAACAGCTGGTTGATGTTCAAGTTACCACCACTGGTCTGTGAGAACTCTCCAACCAAAATTGGTTTGTTTGTCTTGTAGTCACCGTTGGAGTGCTGTAGTGACATTAAATTAACATAATTAAATCTCTGTGTATGTGCTCTGTAGTTGTAACATTACTGAATACTCGTTGTAATGTTTGAAATATATGTTTGCTACTATATTGTAGTGTTACTGTATTCTAGTCAGTGGCGGCTCATGATCATTTTTTATGGTGGGGCACGACATATATTTTCGGAAAAAATCAAGTTTTCGGTTAGGATATATTTGAATGTATCAAATAATAAATACACATACACATTATTGTTAGTTATACATTCAGTCATTTATCACGCTTCATTAATTTCATTAATGTTTTCTATTCCCTTCTATTCGTTTTACTTCTCACATCTCCACTACTTGTGTCAACGTTCTTGACATTACTATCACCATACGCCTATCCACTATCACTACATCAGTATATTACAAACCTACTGATGCACATAGTTATCTCCTTTATACTTCTTCCCATCCCCGGGCTTGTCGTAACTCTTTGCCATTCTCGCAGCTCTTGCGCCTTCGTCGCCTTTGTAGCGAGGACGATGATTTTCTTGAGAGAGCTTGCGAGATGCTTGATTTCTTTCGCAGGCGCCTATACCCGGAGAGGGTGCTTGTCTCGGCTATGCATCGCGTTCAGGAAATCACTCGCCAGCAGGCCCTTACCAGCCAGCATAGGACCACTAACTCTGACAGAGTAAAACTTATCTTAACTTTCCACCCCGTAGTTCACTGGTGACATTTTTTTATTCCGTCATATATATATCCTTAAGTCAGATCCTGAGACCCGTTCTGTCTTCCCAACTATCCTTTGGTGGCTTACAGACGGTACAGAAGTCTTAAGGATATGTTGGTACACAGTCGCCTTAAGTCCAATATCCAGACTCATTTTGGCACTGTTCAGTGTGGTCGTCGGCGTTGCAACACGTGTGCTTATGTGATACAGACGCGTACTGTATGTTTTCCTTTAGCCACGTTTCTTATTGACGATGGTTTCACATGCGAGTCCAGTAATCTTATCTATGCCATTATCTGTAAGCGGTGTAACAAGTCTTATATCGGCTAGACAGACAAGAGGATCAGTGACCGATTCGCCCAACACTTGCATGACATACGCCAATGCTCTGTGACCACTGCAGCCACCCATTTCAATGATACTGGCCATTTTTTAGCTCACGATGTCCATTTCACAGTCATCCGATCATATTCCTCGGATGATCGCAGCCGATTTGCTCTGGAAAATCGGTTGATTTCTTTGAATGGTACCTTGCGACCACATGGGCTCAACGTATTACATTCCTATGCTTCTTAGTACAGTCTCTTTCCATGCCTTGTAATCTATATGGGTATATGTTGCATGTAATAAGTTATATATTTACTAGATTTTTCATTGTTTCTCTTCCTTTCTATTTCTAGTTTGTGTTTTTTGTGCTACATTTATTTCGTTATTCGTTTTTATTCCCAGATTTTCATTAGAAACGTTTGTATTTAGTCGTCCATTTGCTTTTTAAAAAATTTGTCACTCCTGTTGTTCGTTTGCTTGATAAAGGCCTTGTTGGTCGAAACGTTGTTGTATTTTGTCATTGTCTTTGTAATTTGTAAAACTACAGGACTTTGTGATTACGTGTCTTTCCTGTAATGTTACTGTACTGGTGTGTTACTGTACTGTATTGCTACTGTAGTGTTACTGTACTGTATTGTTATTGTAGTGTTACTGTACTATAGTACTTTCACTATACCTAATTGTTACTGCACGTATTTGCTACTATTCACATATTATAGCTCTATATATATATATATATATTACAATACATCTTGAATGTCATTTGGAAGAATTATATGTATATAGAAACAAGTTTTCTATTCGTCTCAGCACATGGGAAAAACAAGTTGATAGAGTTGTGTGGAAAGCGATATTACGTAAGGGCACAGTCTTTTCTCTCTTTCTCTCTCTCTCTCTCTCTCTCAATCTCTCTCTCTCGTGATCACCTGCCCAGACTGATGTACCAGATCTCCCCATAAATTATATTCGTGTGGAAATCTGATTCATACAGCCTTAGCATTGGTGTGTTTTACGTCACATCTTCAGCATCATTTGGAGCTCTTATCCTTCGGCGATGTGTTCGGTTTCAACCGGCGTTTACTCTGTTCGCTCTCCGTTCTGTAGTCTTCTCGTATTTTTACGGTGTGGTAGCTAGCCCCACGGCTAACTTCCTTAGTCGCATCTTACGACATGCGTGGCAGGTAACAGTGGTTCTATTCTTTACACACCAATTTGGGCACTGGTAACCATTTGGACGATGCAGAGTCTTTTGAGAAGAGACTTATGTATGAGCTGAACGACAAGAGAGAAAAGCGAAACTCAGAAGTTGTCACAGTAAAACACTTGCCAATTGACCGTGTGTCTACTTCTCTGTCACAATTTACTTCTTTATAGAAGTGTTGGGGAGGGGGTGCGTAGTGATCTGTGCGTGCTTGTTTTAAGGCACTTTGTAAGCTGATATTCATTTTCGTAAGGCTGTTCTTGATGCCGTCGCTCCACCTTTGCATGGTCTTGCTCTTGCTTTGTACTCATTATACTTTTTCTGTATGGCTCTCTATGGTAGTCGATACCAGGGCATTCTTGTCAGGTGTCCTAACCATTTAATATGTTGTTCTTTTATGAATTGCATGACTGGTTTCACATCCAGTCTTCTTCTGATTTCTTCATTTATAATTTTGTCTCTTATTGTCATACCTTCAGCTCTTCTAAGACACCTCATCTCTGTCGTTATGATTTTCCGCTCATTAGCTGCTGTTATTAGCCATGTTTGACACTGGTAACATAGTGTTGGCCAGAAAATCGTTCTTATGAGATTTGCTTTAGTTGTTAGCGGTATCTCAAAAGGCCATATATATATATACATACACACATATAAATGCATATATATATATATATAGGTTAATATATAATAGTAATAATAACGATAATAATATGACCGTTTTAGACTTTACAGAAGTGTCAGTTGGCAAGTGTTTTACTGTGACAACTTCTGAGTTTTCCTTTTCTCTTGTCTTATTCAGCTCATACATAAATCTCTTTTCAAAAGACTCTACGACCTTGTGCAGTGTTTTTTTTTCACACAACTATGTTATCAGTTAGTTTTTCCTATTTGCTGGAACCGATAGCAAAGTTTTTTCATTGACGCATCGTTATGTCTAAGCAGTGGTCTGTCTAGTGCCTCTTCCCTCGAAGTTTTTACCAGTGGTTGACCAGAAATGTCTCAATTTCATCATTTCTCCTGAATTTGGCTCATTTTATGTTCATTTGTTTTTTTGCAGACACTTATTTTTAAATACATTCAACTTACTTATTATATCTTTAGTCATTCTCCAACTCTTTGGCATATGTTAAAATTGATACAAAATTGGAATTAAATATTGGTATGTAGTGTTCAATCACATTTACTCACTTTAAATGGAGAAACGTCATCAAACGCACCGTTCCAGGAATAGGAATGGAACTGCCAGAAGTCTAGCTTACCTCAAATGTTACATTTGATTAAAATACACAAATCAACACTAGTTACTATACAGATAAGTAAATAATTTAGTATGTAGTAGAAGTCTAGCTTACCCTGTAAATGGTACATTTGATTAAAATACAAAAATCTAACACTAGTTACTATACAGATAAGTAAATAATTTAGTATGTAGTAGAAGACCCATGCTAGTTTCAAGATACAATAACTGCATGCATCTCGCTAGATACATGTTGCTTCATAGATACGCTTTGGACTTTTCTGTAACATTTCGTTTCGAAGGATTGGATTTTCGTTCTTGTTTATTTGACATATACACATATATAATATGGAGCATTAGAAGAGAAAATATTAAGAAACATATGAATGTAGCGCTGCAGAGACTATCGTGGATGGAGGCATATCGGCAAAGAGAAAGACCACAACGAAGATGGATGTAAGATGTGACACGATTTGATCACGACGGTTGTAGAAGCGAGACATCTGGTTTATGAGAGAGATGTATTCTGAAGAACTGTTTGTGTGGCAAGGTTATTTCAGGACAAGCTATTTTATAATAATTAACTCATGAACATACCAACACAAGACGATTACTATAATATGAGCAGATTGGAACAAGTTGTTATTCTGCACCTTAGAACAGGACACAATCGGCTTCGCAGCTACATGTATACAAAATTCAAGATTAGCAATTTAGCCATGTGTACATGTGTACATGTGGACAGGCACACCAGACTGCAGAGCACATACTTCAAGACTGCCCGAATATGATACACTGAGGTAAACTCACTGGCCTAACGAAACAACACTTGACAGAAAACTACACGGACCTCTGTATGAGCTACAAAAGAAAGTGAAGTTTATACAAGAGACAAAATTGATTATATAGACAATATTTCAAGCGAACGAAAGGAATGAAGGAACATATCTTTGCGTTTGCCAGTCTGTCATACAATCTAAATCTGAGCATATGCCGAAAACATTTGTTTACAAAGGTATGAATCATATTTGCTTTTAACTTGGTAACTCGCAACATTTATGAGTCATACATCTTCTTCTTCTTCAGCGATCTCTGGCCATGCGCTTAATTTACTGTGGACCACAACTGGGCGGTCAGCTTCAGGTCTTTCAGATCTTTCCCCAAAGCTTAGTTTTCAGGTCGACTGGGTGTGACCACATGTTGCTTCTCAGCCATGAGAGGACAGTCTTGCAGGAGATGCTCCGGTGTATGGTCCGTCTGCTGACACTGGCAGAGAGCTGTTTGACTTATTCCTAGTCTTGTAAGTGTTTGTTGAGTCCGGTGCGTAGTCGAAATATAATGACCTAAGCTGTTCTGCTTAGGTCTTTGAGTGAGTCTTTTCCATAATCATATCCAGTGTTTGTCTTCCGGAGATGTACAAGCTTTGTGAACCATACAACAAGAGAGATTTCTCATGTGAGCTTAATATCTTAATCATAATACAGAGAACGGTCAAGAATAGAGAAGAGTTAGTGCATTTGATGCTGACCTAAGTTCCAGGGGCGTCACAGACTAGAACGAGAGAGAGTGTATGAGAATAAATGCGTGTCCGACTTTTCTAATCCTTCAACATATCTTCCCCTCGATTGTCCTCTTTATCCTTTATCTTTGTGATCATTCTTTTCTCTATATTTTCTTTAAGAATAATCTCAAAATAGATGAGACTGCAGTAAAACTATTTGATTGGCAAAACACGTAAACACAAAGTACTGTAGTTTTACAAATTACAAAACAATGACAATATACAGCAACGTTTCGACCAACAAGGCCTTTATCAACAAACGAACAACATAGATTACGAATTAATTATATCCAACTCACATTTGACTTTCCTCCAGCTTTGACCAAACAATCATCTGTATAGTGATTAACTTGTCCACTCAAATCAGTATTAGACCTTGGGTTCCACACACCCACACTGACTAGAGCTCCAGGGTCTGCAGAATGGATCGCTGCAGTCTGCCAGTTAATAAATCTACAATATAGAAATAAAAGTACAACATTTATAAACATAAACTTAAATACTACAAAATATAAACAGAAAGTATTAAATCGCGATTTACGAAGACTCGAATCAGTGGCGGCTCGCCATTAAGGGCAAGTGGGGCCGGGCCTCGCAAAAATAATGTATAACGTGTATTTTTTATTTAATAAATTAAAATATAATCTAACCCAAAGCCATGATTTTTCCGAAAATTTGTGTCTGACCCACCAACAAAAAGGATCACGAGCCGCCACTGACTCGAACCAATAACTGCCGGTTACAACTGAAATACAACTTCATCAATGACTTATGTTTATGAAGGACTTTGCTAAACGATGATCTTTTGTAGTTAAATGATGGGTATTTTTGATGAAGCTACAAACTTGAACAGTTAAGCAGTGCTTACTAGAACTTTAATGAGTTTGTCGGTGTGAAACATGAGGATGAGGATAGTGAGGATGATCCTGACGATGATGATGTTAATATTCATGATGATCATGATGGTGATGTTGATGACGAGGATGGTGATGATGATTATGATAGCAGGATGATGTTGATGACGATGTTGATCGTGGTGATGGTGATGATGTTAAGGATAATGATACTTATCATAATGATATTTATGATGACGATAAGGATGATGATAGGGTGATCTTCATCGTGATCATTGCCATCCCCTCAATCATGATCGTCGTCATCATTACCAGCATCATCATCACAATCAACAACATGAACATCATCATCATCATCATCATCATCATCATAAACATCATCATCAGGTATCAGTTATATGACGTCTATCGTCATAGCACTCCTGACATGTCCATAGGTGCTCCTATCTCCACATCAGCAAATCCAGCAGCGTCCAGCGACCCATGGCTCGAAATGACATTCTTCACGTATTGAGAGTCTTTTCGAACAGAAAAGTTTCAGGGCTGTGAGCCCCACTCGCTGACCAGATTGAAAGAGATGGGTGTCAATATTGGTGCAGCCCGAAAAGAACGACATACTAAATATGCAAAGAGATTGATTAATCAACATTGAACTGGCGTGTTGGACTGCTGGACGCTGCTAGATTTGCTGAGACGGAGATCGGAGCACACATGGACATGTCCGGAGTTCTATGATGATAGTCTTCATATAACTGATAACTGATGATGATGTTTATGATGATGATGATGATGTTCATGATGATGCTAACCCTAACCCTAACAACAAAGAGAAAATCGAAAAATAATTCACCAAATTTTTAACTTTTATCCTTTCTAATATTCTCATTGCTAATGAACTCAGATAATAAATCATGTTTACTGTTACCTGAGTGCATCCTGAAAAGTATATTTTTGTGAAGCCCACCCTGCACCACTGTTCAGCAAAGCTGTTGTATCATAGCATTTGTCTGAGTTTTGCTAAATTTTAAAAATAATTGTAAAGAAATACAACTTTTAAGAATATTTATTTGTGTAACAAGCAGTAATATTTCTTCTTCTTCTTCTTCTCTTCCACCATTGACTTCTTTATAGAAATGTGGGGGGTGAAACGTAGGGATCTTGTGTTGCTTGTTCTTCTCTTCCACTATTGACTTCTTTATAGAAGTGTTGGAGGGTGAAACGTAGGGATCTTGTGTGTGCTTGTTCTTCTCTTCCACTATTGACTTCTTTATAGAAGTGTTGGGGTGAAACGTAGAGATCTTGTGTGTGCTGGTTTTAAGGCACTTTGTAAGCTGATATTCATTTTCGTAAGGCAGTTCTTGATGCCGTCGATCCATCTTTTGCGTGGTTTTCCTCTTGCTTTGTACTCATTATATTTGTTCTATGTGGCTCTCTGAGATAGTGATACCAGAGCATTCTTTACTAGTGTTCAAACCATCCGTTGTTCTTTTATGAATTGCATATAATAATAAAATCAAGCCTGCACGCAGAGAAATCTTATCAAAAGAATAAGAATCCGACAATCAAAGTTCTTCATAAAATGCGAAGAGAAAGTTTAGAACATTTGGTAACAATAGGTAAAATTCATGGAAGGAGAGATCGCGGAAGACAGAGAGAGAAGATGATGGATGACCTGGCATCATGGTTTGACCACAAGATTGACGTCAGAACTAATTACTAGCACCAAACAGAGAGAGTTGTGGAGAGACATGATCGCCTACGCCGGCAGGCATGACACTTGATTGATTTATTGATTGATTGATGTAATCATTGTTTCATATACAATAATCTTCTGCTTCGAACGCTCCATATTGCCTACTTGTTAACCACTCTGTGTGATTTATATGTAATCTGAGCCTAAGAGCGATTGTACGTTATGCAAGTTATGCGTCTGCAAGTAGGCCAGCACATTCTATTTTTGTAATGCTTTTCATGTACTAAATTAGCTTCCCTAGGTCCTACAACAGTCGCCTCTTACGACATGCCTTGTAGGTCGCAGTGGTACTATTCTTTTGCTCCCTTGATGACTTCATCACCACACAGCCAGACATTCATCACCACACAGCCAGACATTCATCACCACACTGCCAGACATTCATCACCACACTGCCAGACATTCATCACCACACTGCCAGACATTCATCACCACACTGCCAGACATTCATCACCACACTGCCAGACATTCATCACCACACGGCCAGACATTCATCACCACACTGCCAGACATTCATCACCACACTGCCAGACATTCATCACCACACAGCCAGACATTCATCACCACACAGCCAGACATTCATCACCACACAGCCAGACATTCATCACCACACTGCCAGACATTCATCACCACACTGCCAGACATTCATCACCACACTGCCAGACATTCATCACCACACTGCCAGACATTCATCACCACACTGCCAGACATTCATCACCACACTGCCAGACATTCATCACCACACTGCCAGACATTCATCACCACACTGCCATACATTCATCACCACACTGCCAGACATTCATCACCACACTGCCAGACATTCATCACCACACTGCCAGACATTCATCACCACACTGCCAGACATTCATCACCACACTGCCAGACATTCATCACCACACAGCCAGACATTCATCACCACACGGCCAGACATTCATCACCACACAGCCAGACATTCATCACCACACTGCCAGACATTCATCACCACACAACCAGACATTCATCACCACACTGCCAGACATTCATCACCACACTGCCAGACATTCATCACCACACTGCCAGACATTCATCACCACACAGCCAGACATTCATCACCACACTGCCAGACATTCATCACCACACTGCCAGCCATATGAATTAATTGTTCAATGTAATTAAATGTAATTAATTGATCAATTTTGAGTCAGACTGAAAAATATGAACATTTGTTCAGTAGAATAAATAAAATAATGCATTCTTACATGGCGTGGTAACACTTTGATCAATTCCTACCTAGAGTCATCAACAAGTTTATCTCTCCGGAACTTAGCTCCCATGACAGCAGTCTTGAAAAACTCTATTCTGTGCAAGTTGGCCGGCGTCAGCAGCAGTCATTCTCAGATCGTCAATGACATCTTGCACCCATCGTCTTCTAGGTCTTCCTCTCGCTCTTCTTCCAGGCACCATTCTTTCCCAAATTATTTTCTCTAAGCACTTATGTCGTTTGATGTGTCCGAAATATTAAATTTTCCTTGATGTAATACTCTTTAATAACCAACTCTTTTTAATATCAAGCTGTTGCAGAACAGAAGCATTTGTTCTTTTCTCTGTCCATGATATTTTACGTACTCTTCTGTAGCATTTGCATTCAAAGGCAACTAACGATCTTCTCCACAGCTTTGTCAATGTTTCATGTCTCACAACCATATGGTGCCAGGAAAAAAAACGCATGCTCTTAAACACGTGATGTTTGTTCTTATGTCCGTTCCCTTCCATAGGTTAGTTAGTTCTTTTAGTTTTTGTAAAGCAATGCTCAGCCTTCTTTTCATTTCTTTTATAGCATTCCCGTCATTTGTCAGCAATGCCCCAAGGTGGCCGGAATAGGCGATCATGTCTCTCCACAACTTTCTCTCTCCATTGTGCAGCAAATTTGTCTGATCACGATTTCAGACCATCCAACATCTTCTCCCTCTGATTTCCACGATCTCTCCTTCCCTGAATTTTACCTGTTGTTACCAAAGTAATAAATCTTCTCTTCGCATTATTTACCTGAAGAACCTTGATTGTCTATTTCTTACTCTTTTGATAATGTTTCTTTGTGTACAGACCTGTTTTAAAACATCATCATATGTTTTCTTAGCTGTCCATGAAATTTGTAGCATTCCTCTGCAAAATCACATCTTTCTCTCGCTCTCGCGATCACCGCCCAAACCGATGTACTAGATTTCCCCATAAATTCGATTCATGTGGAAATCTGATTCATGCAGCCTTAGCATTGGTGTCTTACTCACATCTTCAGCACCTTT
Source organism: Arion vulgaris (assembly GCA_020796225.1). NCBI lineage: Eukaryota > Metazoa > Mollusca > Gastropoda > Stylommatophora > Arionidae > Arion > Arion vulgaris. The sequence continues at coordinate 6,254,431 of CM036776.1, forward strand.
AAGAGATCTGGTTCTTATCCTTCGACGATGTTTCCGGTTTCAGCCAGCGTTTACTCGGTTCGCTCTCCGTTCTGTAGCTATCTAGTATTTTTACGGTGTGGGGTAGCTAGCCCCACGTCCAACCTTCTTTGTCGCCTTTTACGACATGCGTAGAAGGTAACAGTAGTTATATTCTTTACACCCCAATTTGTGCCCCGGTAACCACTCGGGCGAAATCACATCTATGTGGCTTTCAACGATCTTATTGATTGCTTGTTCATTGTCAATCCGTCATCTAATAAAACAATGATTAATTCCTATGTGGCACAAAAGAATGCTAGCTGGGTACTACCACAGCAAGAAACTAGTGTTACTAATTATAACAATAAGAACCAGTGACGGCTCGTCATTAAGGGCCACTGGGGCCGGACCCCACCAAAAATAATACATAATGTGCATTTATTATTTTATAAATTAAAACATAACTCCAAACCATGATTTTTCCGAAAATGTGTGTCTGGCCCCACTAACAAAAATGATCACGAGCCGCCACTGCTAAGAACATTGACAATGGTAAATGACAAACATAAAGGACTCACCCTATTAGGAATAATCATTCCTTCTATTTCGTTAATAACATCCCAACCTCCAAGAGCAGGGTGACCTTTGACATTGTTAACCAGGGGCGTTAGCGCGTGGTCAATATAAGTCTGCAACTTATTAGAGTCAGTGATGAGACCATTTAGACGCCCTTGGTTATCTTGGTTGACTGCGCCATTCCACAAGGTTGGGAACACGAAAATGTTGTATCTGGAAGACAAAAAATGGAATGTTATGAAATAAAGCTGCTGTCTACCAATTCTTAAAACGCCCTGAACAAGTAGAAGTAATTGGTTATTGGTTATTGGTTACTAAACTGACGTCATTGCACTCGAGGCAGACCCATAGGTGCTCAATCTCGCCCAACATATATCGAAGAGTATGCATACTGATAGTTCCCGTGGCTCCTGATTAAACACACCTCTCACTCTGTCTCTCAGGCATTCAGTTCGACTTGTACAACGGGTAACTTCAAACTGCTTAAATCACTTGATCGATTCAACATCGATTTTAGTGTCCTCATCCAACAGACAGTCGCGAAGAGACTGAAGAATATCCCCTTTATCCATCTTCAACTCCCCAACAATCGATGCTGTTGATCCAAGAATGCCCGCTCTCTCATTACGTTAAACACCCGCATGCCCAGGACAGTATAGTCGGTGCTACGGGGTTCGTGCCTACTGTTCCTCCAGCAGATCAAACAAGAAATATAAGTCAAATATAGACATACTTTGAAAGCTGGTCATCATTGACATTAGTTCATACACAAAATAAACTCACTGAAACTGAAATAGTTTGATTATATTAAATATCAGTGGCGGCTCGTGATCATTTTTGTTGGTGGGGCCAGACAGATATTTTCGGAAAAAACATGGTTTCGGTTAGGATATATTTTAATGTATAAAATAATAAATACACGTTACACCTTATATTTTGTGGACCCAAACCCCACTTGCCCAATGGCGTGCCGCCACGGGTTAAATATTGAAGTTGAGAAAAAAGAAATACTGGAGGACATGGTTCATCAAAGACAAGACAATTGAACGAACAAGATCGCTCGAGTGGTTACCGGGGCCCAAATTTGTGGTGTAAAGAATAGAACCACTGTTACCTGCCACGCATGTCGTAAGAGGCGACTAAGGACGTTTGACAGAAATAGGGTACACGTATCCGCTAGAGAATGCTAACCCGAAACAAATGCTTGCAGAAAACGGATGCACCAGGCCATAAGGTACATAACATGGTGCAACGACCTCTCACAAGGAATGGGATAACGAATATTGTGGTCGAATCTGCCTCGGAGATTTAGCCACGCAGTAAGAATGTCAGACCTACCATCACAAGGGTGACCAAAACTTACTGTTGGAAGTGGTCTGCACAGAGGGGGAAGCAGAAATCATGAAATTATATCCTACAGAACTGCTCCAGTTTACCGACTTGAGAAGAAAGAGGTGGTCCACTTACACCAGCGTCCAAGACAACCTGTATGATGTGGCTGATAATCTGAGGCAGACGGTTGCCTTTATTAGATAATCCGAATTCCCAATCTAGTGAGAACGCAGAAGACAAACTGTATTGCGTGGCTGATAATCTGAGGCAGACTGCTGCCTTTATTAGATAATCCGAATTCCCAATCTAGTGAGAACGCAAAAGACAAACTTGTATGGCGTGGCTGATAATCTGAGACAGACGGCTGCCTTTATTAGATAATCCGAATTCCCAATCTAGTGAGAACGCAGAAGACAAACTGTATGACGTGGCTGATAATCTGAGGCAGACGCCTGCCTTTATTAGATAATCCGAATGTAGCAGTTTCCTGGTACAAGGTCCCAGGTAAATTAATAAGTCTGAGATGGTCTATAGACTCGATATCTACCCCAACGATCACAATTTTAACCAAAAAAAAATTCAACAGGCAACTTATTAGGCAAATTTCATGAAGTCTTTTTAAATACTGATTGTATCTTTTTGTTCTGGAAAGTAATTAGTAACAGATATGGTAACCTCAATTCACCACAATATATATATATAGAAAGCATGTACAAGTCTTCTGCCCCATCTCACTATCGTCTACTTGAATAGCATACAGACTGACACTGTCAAGATCCATGAATTCTTCTGGAATATTCTGTCTATCTCTGTTCTCACCCTCAAGTTATGTCAGAAGTTGATTTTCATCCAGGCGATGTCCTGTCATGATAATCACAATATTAGATCAGTGATGGCCATTAACCTTGTATCGTTGATGCCCATGTCCACAAGGTTAACCCCATACTAAGCATGGATGCTTTTCTCTGTCACCAATCTTAGAAACGGCCCTGCAAGTAGAAATTTGGTTCTGGTTGACTCAGACAACTAGTCATTGCAGTCAGGCGACCCATGGGTTCAATCTGCCCTAATCTTGCTCTGATAGTTCCGTCTCTGTTTCCCTCTGATCTTCTCTAGGCATTCGGTTCATTGTACAACGGGCTTCATCAAAATCGGGCTTGTCGTTCAATCGAGTTTAGTGTCTCATCCAACAACAGTCCAAGACTCAGTTATATCCCCTTTACTCTTCGACCCCCAACGTTTCTGGTAAAATCCCGTTTCAATTCACCCGCTAAACGTTCTGGTTTTCTTTTCCTCCAAAAAAAAATAAAATAAAATATGACACTTGAAAAGCTTCTTTCATTAGTTCTGCACAACAATAACTCCTGAAACGAAATGTTTGTTGATCAAATATTTCCTTGATCTTTTTGTTGCTCCAACCAAGATATTCGCAACTGGTTCGAGATTCTCTAACTGTAAAAAATTTCCCCATTTTAATCAACTTTCTCCAGGTGGGCTCACTGTATAACTAGACTTGGAAAAGAAATTCTAATTCTAATTACAAGGGACAATTGAAGCAAGATCGCTCCATGGTTCCCGGGGCCCTTTGGGGTGTAACAATAGAACCTGTTACCTGCCAATTCTAGTGACAAGAGATGGGAGGGCAGCACCAACTGTAAGCTGTGGCTATAACTGAGACAGACGAGTGACATGGCTGAAACCGACATCTCTAGGATAAGCACAGAGCTCAAATGTGCTGAAGGGGTGATAATCAGACAAAAACGGCTGCCATGTGATTTCACGATAATTTGGAATTGTCACATCTGGGTGAGAAGGCAGAAGAAAAAACTGTAGAGAATGGCTGAAATCTGAGACAGACGGCCTTCTAAGAAATCGAATTCTCCAATCTAGTGAGAACCAGAACAAACTGCTATGGGTGGCTGGATGAATGTCAGACAAAAACGGCATTAATTATATTAGTTTAAAATTCCGAGTTTCCCAAATTTGGGTGAAACGAGATAGAACCACTGTTGGCGTGGCGATAATCTGAGACGACGGCGTTTAGCTGAAAATAATCACGTTCCCAATGCTAAGAAACAATCTTTGAGAAAACGATGCACCAGGCCGTAGGCGATAACATGGTGCAACGACTCCTTATGAGGAGGATAAGTTCCGAATTTCGCAATTCCTAGTTTAGAACGCAGAAGATCAAACATCGTATGGCAAATATGCTGGAAATCAGACAGACGGCGCAGAAATCATAGAATAATCCTAAAGCTGCCCAATCCTTTAGAAGAGGGGAACCCCGGGAAGACAAACTGTTTGGCGTGGCTGATAATCTGAGACAGACGGCTGCCTTTATTAGATAATCAAAATTCCCAATCTAGTGAGAACGCAGAAGACAAACTGTATGGCGTGGCTGATAATCTGAGGCAGACGGCTGCCTTTATTAGATAATCGAAAATCCCAATCTAGTGAGAACGCAGAAGACAAACTGTATGGCGTGGCTGATAATCTGAGACAGAGGGCTGCCTTTATTAGAGAATCCGAATTCCCAATCTAGTGAGAACTCAGAAGACAAACTGTATGGCGTGGCTGATAATCTGAGGCAGACGGCTGCCTTTATTAGATAATCCGAAATTCCAATCTAGTGAGAACGCAGAAGACAAACTGTATGGCGTGGCTGATAATCTGAGCAGACGGCTGCCTTTATTAGAGAATCCGAATTCCCAATCTAGTGAGAACTCAGAAGACAAACTGTATGACGTGGCTGATAATCTGAGACAGAGGGCTGTCTTTATTAGATAATCCGAATTCCCAATCTAGTGAGAACGCAGAAGACAAACTGTATGGCGTGGCTGATAATCTGAGACAGACGGCTGTCTTTGTTAGATAATCCGAATTCCCAATCTAGTGAGAACGCAGAAGACAAACTGTATGACGTGGCTGATAATCTGAGGCAGACGGTTGTCTTTATTAGAAATCCAATTCCCAATCTAGTGAGAACGCAGAAGAAGATGAACATACATTATTACTTACTTTTGTGCCAGATTCAGCAAGTCCTTAAAATCGTTCAGAAAAGTTCCTGTGTTGTCAAGTCCAATAACATTTCCATTACCATCGAAATGTGGGCTAGTTTCTCCTTGGATGTGAATCCAGAGTCCTGAAACCAGTTTTCAAAATGTCAACCACAATATTTTAACAATAATCTCTAAACCTGTAGATCGCCCTTGTGTTACCGGGGCTGGCAGGAGGCAAGAGTAGTAACACTGAGACCTGGGAGACTCTGTGGCTAAGTGGTTAAGCACGTTGCCTTGTGAGTCGAAGTTAGTGGGTTCGAGTCCGGACAGCGCCATTCTGTTCACGAGTGCAGTTTTTTCCCCAAAACCCTAGAATTGTTGCTGGAGCTACGGAGTTCGGGGGCTTTGTGAGGGGGGACCGAGCCGTATTGGGTAAAACCCGGTACAATGAAGTCCTTCGGCTTTTAAACCCTTTTTTTAACACTGAGACCTATAAGGTATGTCGTAAGAGGTAACTGAGGTAGATGCCTAGGAAGCTACCCCAGTAAATAAAAAGCGTCGAAAAAACGGATTGCTGGCCTTCGTGTAGGCGCATAACTGGCACAATGTACAATCAGTATTAGGCTCAGATCACCTACAAATCACAAAGAGTGATTTAACAGGCGATTGATATGGAGGTTTCGAAGAAGAAGTAGAAGAGAAGGACAGAAGAACCGTTACTGTTGTAACAATTTTACGTGAAAATTCTAGATACAGCTGGACAGCAAAGTTAATATTTTATAACATGTACACACTCTGATAAACACCATCTACAAGATATGTACACTAGCAACCTACACATTGTACATATATTATGTACACAGTACACACAAACGTTCACATATGACAACAATGCAGATAAGGAAGAGATTCTATTATGTTAGAATGTCAGGAAGATTGTCTTTTGAAAGAAAGATTTGTGATTGAAAAACAAGACATAAGAAAACAACTTATGAAAGACAAACTTGTGAGTTGAAGCACAAGACATTAAAGAACAATTTATGAAAGAAAATTGTGATTGAAAAACAGACATTAAAAAACAATTTATGAAAGACAAACTTGTGATTGAAGCACAGCACATTAAAGAACAATTTATGAAAGACAAACTTGTGAGTGAAGAACAAGACATTAAAGAACAATTTATGAAAGAAAGATTTGTAAACGAAGAGTTTTAAGTTTGAGTTTAGTCGTTGGATCATCATCACCGCACATTGAACCAATTAGTCTATAAGTGATCCGATCTCCCTCTCAGTATGTCTCTCAGCGTGTGGCGACTAACGTCCCCGGTTCTTTGTTGGTTTGCTATTCTTTGTCTACACGCATAGTGTTCTTGTCTAGCCACGCCACATTTGACTTGGGAAATTTATGCAGTCTAGTTAGTGTTGTAGATTCACCACTATTACTTGAATCATGTACAAATTCCGCGCTCCTTAGGAATTTATAATATCAGCCTGGTCCATTTCTTTCCTGCTTTGTACATCAGCCATCTTTGTACCTGCAAGCCTATCTGCACGTTCATTCCCCCTTACACATGAATGCCCTGGCACAAAAATAAAACTGATCTTTGTCAGTTTAGACCTCCCCAGCGACTACATCCCAAAGTCTCCCAGTCCATCCTGTTTCAATCTTCCTGAGCACACTCATTGAGTCACTGAAAAACATGCATGGATAAAAGTCTGTGATTCCCCGCCAGACCATTGCTTTCCCCACAGTAACTCGGGCCATGATTTCCATAGTGAGAAAAACTAGCCATAAACGTTTTGTCCACGGCACTAAACCACCACTTTAAAGTATTCAGTTGGAAAAATTTCCATGAATGAAGAACAAGAAAGGAAAACCACTATGAAAGACAGACATAAAGAAGAAAGACAGAAAACCACTTATGAAAGACAGACTTGTAAATGAAGAACAAGACATGAGAAAACCACTTATGAAAGACAGAACAAATTACACATGAATATATAAACAAGAAAGTCGACGCAGACTTACTCAATGAATTGCCTCCAGCATCATGTAGTTGCCTCAACTGATCTTCCACTCGTGACTTGACCCCAGCCCACTGACCGTTACCAAAGTCATAAGCGTAATTGATCCATGGGAGATTACCTCCAGACAAGAATACTCTCTGTCCCTTGTAAGTGAAGTGATCGCCGGATATTTGCAGCCTGTCACAAGACACTGAAACAAAAATAACATTATTAGTGAAATTAAGTTTAACTTCTTTCTATGTCAAGTGTATCCTTGCATTGCGAGTCTAAGGTCGTGAGTTCGAATCGGAACAGTGACGTTCTCACGAGTGCATTTTTTCCAGATACCTTTAGGATTGTTGCCGAAGCTGAAAATTAACTGATAATTAACGAGAATTAACTAAGAATTAACTGAGAATTAACTGATAATTAACGAGAATTAACTAAGAATTAACTGAGAATTAACTGATAATTAACTGCATTGCATATTGTTTATCCATTATGGTTGAGTCCCCTACCACTTTGCAAAGGTGGCACGACACTTGTCACGAGTATTGTACAATGTTGAACTCCATACCTCCTCCAACAATCCTTGTGATCTCTAGATAAATACACTCGTCAAACAACGGTCAGGATTCGAACGCACGACCTTTGAAACACAAGAAACATCTTGACTATTTAGCAAGATATATCACCAAGTGTTAAATTTGTATCATGTGCAAGACTAAAGTTAATTTCATATCCTTTACAGGACTTTGTGAAACAACCCCAGCTTTTTAAACGCTGTTTGCGATTCTTCTAGACATTATTACATTCAGTAGTTTGCCATTGCTTTCTGAACGGGTGGTGCCATCGTCCTTTTGTAAAAATCCAAGCGAAACAATGTGACCAAACTGTCCGCAGCGTGATTCGAACTCAGAACGTCGGGTTTAATAGACCGAGTCACTTTCCCCTAAACCACAGAATCCACCCAAGTGCAAGACTAGACAGATTATATTTTAACATAGTTATCTTGTATGCTTATGTATGTAGAGTATGTGGTTACCTAGACTGAGTGTCGCATATATCACAGAGAGCAAGGTTGCTGCTTGAATCTGGGGAAATACGAAGTAATTAGGTATATATGGTATTTCTTTAACAGACAATATAAGGATTACTAACGAGAAGTAAATGGCAGTAAATGAAGGTTAAGAAAAATATACAGATACAGGCAAGATGAATTAGTAGAGGAAGATGAATTGGAAATCGTAGAGTATTCTTTACATCACGTGGTAAACAACCATTGGCCTCTTTGTCTCAGGCGACAATAGGTCTTGCGTCACGTAGTATGTTCTGCACTGTCTCAGGAGACAATAGGTTTTGCGTCACGTAGTATGTTCTGCACTGAATCACAACGTTTCTTGTGTCTGTAATGGTCTATTCTGGAGTGGCACTCCTTGCCACAGTTGCTGCAGGTAAATGGAGCTGATACGTAGGATGTTCTCTCTGCCCTCTGTGCTCTCTTGTGCCTCCACATGTGAAGCTGTTTTTCTTTTACGCAACCCTCACTGCCGCTCGCCATGTTTGCCTGTCTTGGCCATCCACTCCCAGTGTTCTTTGTCTATGCCGCATGAAGTTAGATCAGGCTTGCAGGTGTCAATGGCGCGTAATAATGGGTGCCCATGCTGTCTAGCACTAGATGCGAGTTGACCATATATAATGTTCTTTGCGATTCTATCATCGCTCATACGGCACACGTGTCCCAGCCATCTCAGACGTCGCTGATTCAGTAAGGTGTACATAATCACGTGGTCAAAAACCACAGTAAACGAGTCGTTGATCGTCAAGTCACACCTTATATTTTCAACAGTTTGCCATTGCTTTCTGAACGGTGAGGTCTATTGCTAACGTTTGTAAAATTTCAGGGGAACGAATTTGCTTCCAAACTGCCTGCCTCGGGGCTTGCACCATGTATTCTTGGGACAAGGCTGAGGTCGTTCCTGCTAACTCCATTGGCTGCTCTCTGGAACTACGTTTACTGGGGTCGTTGTTGTACCTGACTTATCAGAGTGTTACCAACTACGCTACTAGTGATCCACATATTGCTTATATAAATGTCCATGATTGACATCCATATGGTATCACAAGAAACATATATCACCAGATTGAGAAAGATGGGTGTCAATATTGGTGCAGCCGAAAAGAACGACATAATAAATATGCAAAGAGATTGATTAATCAACATCAAACTGGCGTATTGTCCGCTGGACGCTGCTGGATTTGCTGAGGTGGAAATCGAAACACCTATGGACATGTCCGACGTGCTATGATGATAGTTCTCTGATAACTGATATATATATCCTTACAATTAGTACATTTGCTAACTTGTCTGTGATAGAAGGCTTCTAAAGGCGAAGCATTGACTTCATTGCATCGGTTGTCCCCATATGGTTTCATCCCTGTCAGCAGAAACGCTCCTGCCAGGTGTGTTACACAAAGCAAGAACCACATAGCACCCACAACAACGCTAAGGATCTCATGAAAACCGTTGCACATGCTACTCGGTCCGGATTGGAAGTCACAAGCTTCAGAGCAACAAGTCATATAGACTCCCACACTTTCCTGTGTTAGATTACATACACTTTAGATTACTTAACTTATTGTGCCCAGGTAAAATTCATTAGAAAATATTAAAATCAAAATTCCTGCAATAATATCTTCACCATCTTCAAAATGACATCGGGAATGCTAGCCGGTGGAACAGAGTTCGTGCACTGCAGCTGAGATCTTCCTGTTTAATTAAGAAAGAGATCGGAGCACGCATGGTTACTCACTGAAGTACAATGATGATAGTCCTATCCATCAATCAATCAATCAATCCATCAACCAATCCATCAACCAATCCATAAATCAATCAATCCATCAATCAATCCATCAATCAATCCATCAATCAATCAAACAATTAATTAATCAACTACTTAGCTTAATACAAAATAAATACACATAATTTACCATTGTTTAGAATTTCTTTTTCAAATCGTGAATATAAAACTAGAAAATAGTCGGACAAAATCAACATTTTAACTGTGGTATTTATAGTGAAAAGTACATGTGTCCTAAACAATTTTTTAAACATATTCTTATCTGGTATCAGTTTTTGTTTTGTTTCTTTGTTTTTCTTGCTTGCGTCTGTTCTTATCAGACAAGCTAATCATTCTTTGTTATTCGTGTGGTTTGCAACGAGGACGTCAATATCTTTCGACACAGTTCAGAAGCTACATGACTGTAAGGACAAGCGCATCTCTCTCTCTCTCTCTCGCGATCGTTCTTAAGCCATTTGTGTCATTCTATTGGGATATATAAACAGCCAAACATCAGAACGGAATGTACGTGCACAGCCTTCAGTGCCAAATGGAGCTCAAGTGCGTATCCTTCGGTGGTTTGTTCAGTTTAAACCCTAACGTTTACTGGGTTCGCTCTTCGTTAGCCTTTTGCTGTCCCCAGCCAAAACCCACGAGGCAGCAGGTTGCTATTGTCTTTCAGGGCAACGACCTGTAGATGAGCTGCCCTCTCTGGCTGATGAGCGTCATCTGCCCAGCGCACACACAAGCGCATCTGAGAGATTTCGGCTCTAGTATATGACATCATCCGAGGGGATTCCTAGGGAACTAGAGGCAAGGGAAGACCCAGGAACATATGGAGACAGGAGTTTGAATAAGGAAGATCGTTGAGAAATCTGGAAAAGACGGTCTTGGATAGGAAACTTGGAAGTCCTTGGTTCCGGATCTATATCTTCAAAGGAACGACAGCTGAAGAAGAATTTGACATTACAGTCTAGATTATCTAGACATCTGTACGTCTGTATATTTCCGTGGCTTGCGAGAGGAGCTAAGAATAGTAACATTGCAATCAACAAAACATGTCGTAAGAGGCGACTCTCCCGAGTGGTTACAGTGTCCCAAATTGGGGTGTAAAGAATAGAACCACTGTTACCTGACACGCATATCGTTAGAGGCGGCTAAGTAGGTTGTAGTGGGGCTACCTACCCCACACCGTAAATAAAAATACTAGATGGCTACAGAACGGAGAGCAAACCGAGTAAACGCTGGCTAAAACCGGACACATCGCCGAAGGATAAGCCCGAGTGCTACAAACGGTGCTGAAGATGTGACGTACAACACACCAATGCTAAGGCTGCATGAATCAGATTTCCACATGAATAGAATATATGGGGACATTTGGTACATCGGTCTGGGAGGTAATCACGATTTCTTATATTGTCTCTTCTTGTTTTATTTACCGTTTTCCTCAAGCATCTCATTTCACAGGTGATAATTATCATTTCTTGTTCTTTTGTCAGTGTCCATGTTTGGCACTGGTAGCACAGTGTTGGTATGAAGATGACATTTATAATCTTTCTTTTAGTCTCTACTGGAATTGCAGGATGTTTATATAAATATATAATAATAATAATTCCTCTCGAACCGTTATACGTTACATAGGCCTGCAAGTAATTTCTCCATACCGCTCAATCCTGGGAAACTCGCTCAACCTCCTCCATGGAACTGAGACCGATATTTTTGCCTTTGCATCCCATTTCAATGCCTGCTTTGATATTCTTTGATCATTTCTCCTCAAGGCGTGTCCAACATATCTCCATCTTCTCTTTCTTATCATCATCATCATCAAATAGCTTGTCCTGAGCAGAACTTTGTCACCCCAACGGTCCTCCAGAAATTATCTCTCTCATAGGCCAGATGTCCTGCCTCTGCAGTTGCAATGTTCCATCCTGAATCCCTCTTCTCCGTGGTCTTCCTCTTCTTCTCTTTGCTTGTATGCCTCCTTCCATGATGGTCTTCTCCAAACCTTCATGTATTTTTATATATCCAAATTATCTTAATTTTCTCATTCTTATTTGTAACATCTGCCAGTTTTCTTTGATTTTGAGTCTGGATAGATCTATTTGTTCTCTTTTCTGTTCAAGATATACGTAGAGCTCTTCTGAAACACTTATTTTCAAAAGCACATACATGTTTTTCCACTGGTTTATTAAATGTCCATTCTTCACACCCATACGTTGCCACTCTTTCTTATAACAGTAACAATAAATATATACATTCCCCATATTCCTCTTTCATAACAACAAAAACGCCCATGGAAAAAGAAAGTATATATTTCCATCGTGATAAAAACAAGGTCCGGATTTACAATCATGAACTTTGTTTTAGAATCAAATTTCTGGTTTCAAGGATACAAACAAATAGAATTGTCACGAATAGATTAAAATTACATTATTTCTCAACATCGAGACTCGAACCCGCATGATTAATGATAATATGTTGAATGAGGTCAAGGTGAAGGAGATACCTATTATCTATATAAGAAATTGACAGTCATCATTTTTCGAGCATGTTTTTAGAAATGGAGGTTTAGATGAGAACAAGGAGGTTTAGATGAGAACAAGGAGGTTTAGATGAGAACAAGGAGGTTTAGTTGAGAACAAGGAGGTTTAGTTGAGAACAAGGAGGTTTAGATGAGAACAAGGAGGTTTAGTTGAGAACAAGGAGGTTTAGTTGAGAACAAGGAGGTTTAGTTGAGAACAAGGAGGTTTAGTTGAGAACAAGGAGGTTTAGTTGAGAACAAGGAGGTTTAGATGAGAACAAGGAGGTTTAGTTGAGAACAAGGAGGTTTAGATGAGAACAAGGAGGTTTAGATGAGAACAAGGAGGTTTAGTTGAGAACAAGGAGGTTTAGATGAGAACAAGGAGGTTTAGATGAGAAAAGGAGGTTTAGATGAGAACAAGGAGGTTTAGATGAGAACAAGGAGGTTTAGTTGAGAACAAGGAGGTTTAGTTGAGAACAAGGAGGTTTAGATGAGAACAAGGAGGTTTAGATGAGAAAAGGAGGTTTAGATGAGAACAAGGAGGTTTAGATGAGAAAAGGAGGTTTAGTTGAGAACAAGGAGGTTTAGTTGAGAACAAGGAGGTTTTTTGGGGGTAAGAACCCCAGAGGAAGCAAAGAATATGATTAATAAACAGACATTGTACAAGTATTAAGAGATTCCGAAAAGTGTACAAGTATTAAGAGATTCCGAAAAGTGTACAAGTATTAAGAGATTCCGAAAAGTGTACAAGTATTAAGAGATTCCAAAAAGTGTACAAGTATTAAGAGATTCCGAAAAGTGTACAAGTATTAAGAACTTCTGAAAAGTGTACAAGTATTAAGAGATTCCGAAAAGTGTACAAGTATTAAGAGATTCCGAAAAGTGTACAAGTATTAAGAGATTCCGAAAAGTGTACAAGTATTAAGAGATTCAGAAAAGTGTACAAGTATTAAGAACTCTGAAAGTGTACAAGTATTAAGAGCTTCTGAAAAGTGTACAAGTATTAAGAGCTTCTGAAAAGGGGTACAAGTATTGATTCCCGAAAGTGTACAAGTATTAAGAGATTCCGAAAAGTGTACAAGTATTAAGAGATTCCGAAAAGTGTACAAGTATTAAGAGATTCCAAAAAGTGTACAAGTATTAAGAGATTCCGAAAAGTGTACAAGTATTAAGAACTTCTGAAAAGTGTACAAGTATTAAGAGATTCCGAAAAGTGTACAAGTATTAAGAGATTCCGAAAAGTGTACAAGTATTAAGAGATTCCGAAAAGTGTACAAGTATTAAGAGATTCCGAAAAGTGTACAAGTATTAAGAACTTCTGAAAAGTGTACAAGTATTAAGAGCTTCTGAAAAGTGTACAAGTATTAAGAGCTTCTGAAAGGTGTACAAGTATTAAGGGATTCCGAAAAGTGTACAAGTATTAAGAGATTCGAAAGTGTACAAGTATTAAGAGATTCCGAAAAGTGTACAAGTATTAAGAACTTCTGAAAAGTGTACAAGTATTAAGAGATTCCGAAAAGTGTACAAGTATTAAGAGATTCCGAAAAGTGTACAAGTATTAAGAGATTCCGAAAAGTGTACAAGTATTAAGAGATTCCGAAAAGTGTACAAGTATTAAGAGATTCTGAAAAGTGTACAAGTATTAAGAGATTCCAAAAAGTGTACAAGTATTAAGAGATTCCGAAAAGTGTACAAGCATTAAGAACTTCTGAAAAGTGTACAAGTATTAAGAGCTTCTGAAAAGTGTACAAGTATTAAGAGCTTCTGAAAGGTGTACAAGTATTAAGGATTCAAAAGTGTACAAGTATTAAGAGATTCTGAAAAGTGTACAAGTATTAAGAGCTTCTGAAAAGTGTACAAGTATTAAAAGATTCCGAAAAGTGTACAAGTATTAAGAGATTCTGAAAAGTGTACAAGTATTAAGAGCTTCTGAAAAGTGTACAAGTATTAAGAGCTTCTGAAAAGTGTACAAGTATTAAGAGCTTCTGAAAAGTGTACAAGTATTAAGAGCTTCTGAAAAGTGTACAGGTATTAAGAGATTCCGAAAAGTGTACAAGTATTAAGAGATTCCGAAAAGTGTACAAGTATTAATAGCTTCTGAAAAGTGTACAAGTATTAAGAGCTTCTGAAAAGTGTACAAGTATTAAGAGATTCCGAAAAGTGTACAAGTATTAAGAGCTTCTGAAAGGTGTACAAGTATTAAGAGCTTCTGAAAAGTGTACAAGTTTTAAGAGATTCCGAAAAGTGTACAAGTATTAAGAGATTTGAAAGTGTACAAGTATTAAGAGCATCTGAAAAGTGTACAAGTATTAAGAGATTCTGAAAAGTGTACAAGTATTAAGAGATTCTGAAAAGTGTACAAGTATTAAGAGCTTCTGAAAAGTGTACAAGTATTAAGAGCTTCTGAAAAGTGTACAAGTATTAAGAGATTCTGAAAAGTGTACAAGTATTAAGAGCTTCTGAAAAGTGTACAAGTATTTAGAGATTCCGAAAAGTGTACAAGTATTAAGAGATTCTGAAAAGTGTACAAGTATTAAGAGCTTCTGAAAAGTGTACAAGTATTAAGAGCTTCTGAAAAGTGTACAAGTATTAAGAGCTTCTGAAAGGTGTACAAGTATTAAGAGATTCTGAAAAGTGTACAAGTATTAAGAGATTCTGAAAAGTGTACAAGTATTTAGAGATTCCGAAAAGTGTACAAGTATTAAGAGATTCCGAAAAGTGTACAAGTATTAAGAGATTCCGAAAAGTGTACAAGTATTAAGAGATTCCGAAAAGTGTACAAGTATTAAGAGATTCCAAAAAAAAATTGACAATAACAGAATTCGAATTACTTACCCGTATTTCTGACGACACCCATTTCAAAAAGGTTTTAAAGCCGAAGGATTGACTTCATTAAACCGGATTTACCCCATACGGCTCGGTCCTCTCCACAGAAAGGGCACGCCACCTGCTGAGAGTATTGCACAAAGCACGAACTCCGTAGCTCCAGCAACAATCCTTGGGGTCTTTGGAAAAAACTGCAATCGTGGAGAGAATAACACGATCCGTACTCGAACCCACAACCTTCGACTCACAAGCCAAAGGGCTTAACCACTTAGCCACAAAGACTCCCTAACACCCATTGTCTAGCCTAGCAAAGCAAACGTTCTCATGAACACAACCAGCGAGGCATTTAATGAAGGTTTCGAAATGAAGACTGTAGCCTTCTCATCGAGTTGCATAGGATGTATTTATGGGCTCAACTTTAGTACAAGCCTCATCGGTTATTGGTTACCAAACTGGCGTCATTGCACTCCGGGCAGACCCATAGGTGCCCATTCTCCCCTAACATATATCAGAGAGTATGCATACGGATTGTTCCCGTGGCTCGCTGATTAAACACACTTCTCACTCTGCCTTTCAGGCATCCAGTTATACTTGTACAACGGATATCTCCAAACTGCTTAAATCGCTGGATCGATTCAACATCAATTTTAGTTTCCTCATCCAAAAGTTCTATAGTTTTATCGTCTGTCTCCGACAGTACTAGGAATCGGATGTCACCAACATTGAGACAGTAGATACACTCAATGAAAGACGAGACAGATAAAGACAAAGAGAACACATTATGAACAGTTTGTCTTCATGGCACGGCAGACTGTCAACATTTAATATGATAGTCATCATCAAAGACAGACGCTTGTGGAGATTCATGACCGCCTACTCCAGCCGGCAAGGCACATGCTAATGATAACATTCAAACCTGTTGCAGAAAAGTAATTTATAAATGATCTAATGTATCTCACAGTTCCTGCACTGTGATACAACTATTTGTTTGATTAATTGACTGAATGATTGATTGACTGACTGATTGATTGAATGATTGATTGATTGACTGATTGACTGATTGATTGACTGATTGATTGATTGATTGATTGACTGATTTATGATTGATTGATTGATTTTACCGCCGGTGTAGTGCCGGAGCCCGCAAGAGAAGCAAAGAATAGTACCACTGTGACCTACAAGGCATGTCGTAAGAAGCGACTGATGTAGGACCTAGGAAGCTACCCTAGTAAATAAAAAGCTTCACAGAGATCGGATATGATGGTCTACTTGTAGGTGCATAACTGACACAACGTACAATCGCTTTTAGGTTCAGATCACATACAAATCACACAGAGTGGTTGACAAGTGCTCAATATGGAGCGTTCGAAGAAGAAGAAGAAGATACAAGTGTCCGCAAATAAACCCCATCAAATAAACCCATCAAATAAACACATCAAATAAACCCATCAAATAAACTCCCATCAAATAAACCCCATCAAATAAACCCCATCAAATAAACCCCATCAAATAAACCCCATCAAATAAACCCCATCAAATAAACCCCATCAAATAAACCCCATCAAATAAACCCCATCAAATAAACCCCATCAAATAAACCCAATCAAATAAACCCATCAAACCTCAAAAACCCCATCAAATAAACCACATCAAATAACCATCATCCCATCAAATAAACCCCATCAAATAAACCCCATCAAATAAACCACATCAAATAAACCCCATCAAATAAACCACATCAAATAAACCCCATCAAATAAACCACATCAAATAAACCCCATCAAATAAACCCCATCAAATAAACCCCATCAAATAAACCACATCAAATAAACCCCATCAAATAAACCCCATCAAATAAACCACATCAAATAAACCACATCAGATCCCAACTGTTTTATCAGTTTTTCTTCTTCTGTTGTCGTCACACTGTTACAATGTTGTTTCCCAGTGTCAAGGTTTTCTGTTTTAGTTTTTCGTTGTTCTAGTGGCTAGGGAGATTGTTATTTTTCAGTTTCAGTTTGGAATATCTTCACTGCACTCCGGACATGTCCATAGATGCTCCGATCTCCTTCCCAATATCTCCAACAGCGTCCAGTGACTGACCGTACCAGTTCGATTTTGATTGATGAACCTACTCACGTACCTGTTATGCTGTTCTTTTCTTGCTACTCCAATCTTCAATCCCAGCTCATACAATCTAGTAGATGACGTGGTTTGGTTTAAATGAAAATCTTCTTTGCTGCCACACTCTATGTGGGCGTTCAAAATATCAGCTCTATCCATTGGCTGGCCCTCTGATATGGTGGCAGAGCCAGCCAGCCTGTCTGCTCTCTCATTGACAACGACACCCTTGTGCCCTGGAACGAAGATAAGTGTGATTCTGCAAATTGTTGATGCTTGTAGTGATTCAGTGATTGTTATTTCTTTGACAGTATTCTGCTATGCTATCTAACCATCTTTTTCGTAGTCTTCCTCTCGCCTTCTTTTCCTATGTTCTGTTGCAGAAGACTCTGTATACAGTGGAGTTTTGTTGCATTCTTATTACCTCTTAGTGGACTTAAGCAAAAATCATGTTTTTACAAGCCATTTGGGTTTTTTGTGAATAAAAACACTCGATAGTTTAGTTCCTGGTAAAATGGCGTCCAATCTAAAGTCAGATAGTGTGGAGTGTTTGGTGGACAAGGAATTAAGTTGTCAATCACTTCATTCTTTGTTTCTTAATGTAATTGAAGGCCCGCCTGTTCAGCGTGTTCGTAGCGAGTTGGACTACGGGTGACTAGCCCTCTGGGAGTGCGGGTTCAATTCCGCTGTCTGGTAGAAAAGCCACAGGCTTCCCAGATGTACGGTGTTCCTGACACCGAGCCGAAGGGTTACGATGTCCATGGCACCGAGCCGAAGAGCTGAAAGCTCAAGTGCTTCTAGATCGCAAAAACAAAAATGTAATTCAAGCAAGGTTCTGTGTCCACTTTCTTTCTTATGCTGATGTTGGTGACTCCGTCTTTTCTGGTGTTGTTGGTAACTTACGTTTACCAGTTAAAAACTAATTGCATACCCTTTACAGGAATTTGCGAATCAACTCCCAGCTTTTTTAACGATGTTTGTGATTTTTCTAGGTATTATTACGTTCAGTAGTTTGCCATTGCTTTCTGAACGGGTGGTGCCATCGTTCTTTTGTAAAAATTGACAGGAAACAATTTGCAACCAAACTGTCCGCAGCATGATTCGAACTCAGAACGTCGGGGTTAATAGATAGTCACTATCCTCTAAGCCACAGACGCCACGTTTACCAGTTACACAATTTAAAAGTGACCGACTTTTACACGAAACACTTATCTGATCTATTTCCCTCTTGACCTTCATTTTAACATATTTACTTATACAAGAATTAACCTTGAATGACCCCCTGTAATCTAAATAGTTCAAGGTAATAGTATTAATATTTTGATTAATTCACATATTTTCAAGGTTATCTCGAATGAATTTGCTTTGTCAGTTTACACACATGATCACGCCGTGTTATTATGCATACAGGCGGCCGCATCAGGTGATACGGTAAGGGGGCGGGTGGCATAAGCAGCGAAATATAAATTACAATTGCATTTAAAAAAAAATAATTTTAAAAACATTTAAGGGGCGGCATTACGAAGACTCGCGTCATACTGAGATAATATACCGCACGGCCCTGTTTACATAAATAGAACATCAAGAACGAAGGAGAGAGAAAGACCACGAAAAAGATGGATAGATGACAACATAATTATATCAAAAAGCAAAAATAGCAATCACACAAGCGACGAGACCAGCGCAAGACAAAAACAGATAACCATGGCACTGTGCAACGAATCGGTAACAGTGCAAGACAAAAAAAAGATAACCATGGCACTGTGCAACGACTCGGTAACAGTGCAAGACAAAAAACAGATAACCATGTCACTGTGCAACCACTCGGTAACAGTGCAAGACAAAAACAGATAACCATGTCACTGTGCAACGACTCGGTAACAGTGCAAGACAAAAAACAGATAACCATGTCACTGTGCAACCACTTGGTAACAGTGCAAGACAAAAAACAGATAACCATGTCACTGTGCAATCACTCGGTAACAGTGCAAGACAAAAAACAGATAACCATGTCACTGTGCAACGACTCGGTAACAGTGCAAGACAAAAAACAGATAACCATGTCACTGTGCAACCACTCGGTAACAGTGCAAGACAAAAACAGATAACCATGTCACTGTACAACCACTCGGTAACAGTGCAAGACAAAAAACAGATAACCATGTCACTGTGCAACCACTCGGTAACAGTGCAAGACAAAAACAGATAACCATGTCACTGTGCAACCACTCGGTAACAGTGCAAGACAAAAACAGATAACCATGTCACTGTGCAACCACTCGGTAACAGTGCAAGACAAAACATATAACCATGTCACTGTGCAACCACTCGGTAACAGTGCAAGACAAAAACAGATAACCATGTCACTGTGCAACCACTCGGTAACAGTGCAAGACAAAAACAGATAACCATGTCACTGTGCAACCACTCGGTAACAGTGCAAGACAAAAACAGATAACCATGTCACTGTGCAACGACTCGGTAACAGTGCAAGACAAAAAACAGATAACCATGTCACTGTGCAACGACTCGGTAACAGTGCAAGACAAAAAACAGATAACCATGTCACTGTGCAACGACTCGGTAACAGTGCAAGACAAAAAACAGATAACCATGTCACTGTGCAACGACTCGGTAACAGTGCAAGACAAAAAACAGATAACCATGTCACTGTGCAACGACTCGGTAACAGTGCAAGACAAAAAACAGATAACCATGTCACTGTGCAACGACTCGGTAACAGTGCAAGACAAAAAACAGATAACCATGTCACTGTGCAACGACTCGGTAACAGTGCAAGACAAAAAACAGATAACCATGTCACTGTGCAACGACTCGGTAACAGTGAGATGACAAGAGAAGAAGAAGACATCTACATAAACCTGCAGACCACACGTCACAGTTACAATAATCTACATAAACCTGCATACCACACGTCACAGTTACAATAATCTACATAAACCTGCATACCACACGTCACAGTTACAATAATCTACATAAACCTGCAGACCACACGTCACAGTTACAATTTTAATTATGGTCCCTGTTAAAGATTTGCCGGTGGGACGAATTAGTGTAACGGATAGAGCGTTCTCTTATCGAATCGTATATAACAACGACGTGGGTTAAATCCTACACTAGATTTTCCTCAAGGGATTAAAGGAATTGGCCTTCCTATCCTCAGAGAGCCGCGGTAGCGTAGTTGTTAGTGGGCTCGCTTCTCAAGGCTGGTGGTCCGGGTTCAACTCACGTATAATTTTTCCGGACTACGACTGCTCTCAGGTCGACCCAGTCTCAACTGGGTACCAGACATGCTCTGGGAAAGTAAAGGTGGCCGGCGTGATGCTGACCACATCACCCATCGTGTACCGACGATCAATGAACGATACAGACCTAACACTGTATTGTCCTATATACCAGGAGGTATGAAAGGGTTCCTTTGCTTACTTTACTACCCCCAGCATACTTGTGCTTAGAGTCTGAATGTGCTCTGAAAAGGCGACAAGACTCTTTAAAAAATAAAATAAAATTGATTGCTTGATTGCTTGATTGATTGATTGATTGATGAGATCAATGTCAGTATACTTGGATGAGTACCAGTTTGTGTTACAATCCGTTTCTTACACAGGGATAACTGCGTAGCAGCTAAAGCTTCGCGATATAATTTGACGATGATTATACCTTGAACAAATTGTATTTCTTTTTGTTTAAATAACAAGAGTCTTCTTTTATCAATTTGCAGCAACAAAATAGTTCTTTGATATGTTTAACTTTAAAACTGAACCACTGTTTTATCTTCTTTTGTCGATATGACTAGAAACTCGATCTCACCTACATTAAGATCATTAATTCCAAAATATCCTGCTCGCTTAAAGGGTTTTTAAGTCGAAGGATTGACTTCATTGCACCGGGTTTTACCCATACGGCTCGGTCCCTCTCCGCAGGCACGTCACCTGCCGGGAGTATTGCATGAAGAACGAACTCCGTAGCTCCAGCAACAATCATTGTGGTCTTTTGAAAATACATCACTCGTGAACAGAACGGCGAGGTCCAGATTCGAACCCATGACCTTCGACTCACAAGACAAATGGTTTAACCACTTAGCCACAGAGACCGTCAATCCCGCTCACAGTACTACGGAAATTAATCGAATCCCTGTAAAACGAGAGGCGAGGACAGTACCTCTACACCAATAAGAACCCCCTCTCCTCTCCCTCCCCATCCGAATATAGACAATCTGTTTAGCATAGTAACAGTCTCGGAACAGATTTGCACTTGACAATAGTTGTTTTGTGATAGATTGT
Source organism: Arion vulgaris (assembly GCA_020796225.1). Taxonomy (NCBI): domain Eukaryota; kingdom Metazoa; phylum Mollusca; class Gastropoda; order Stylommatophora; family Arionidae; genus Arion; species Arion vulgaris. The sequence continues at coordinate 6,275,956 of CM036776.1, forward strand.
TCATGTTTTTTTTTTAAATTTTAATTATAACAAATTAATACATGTCTATGTTTCTTATCTCCGAGTTGTCATGTGTTGTCAGGGCTCACAAGGGAAACAAATAATACATGTCTATGTTTCTTATCTCCGAGTTGCCATGTGTTGTCAGGGCACACAAGGAGAACAAATAATACATGTCTATGTTTCTTATCTCCGAGTTGTCATGTGTTGTCAGGGCACACAAGGAGAACAAATAATACATGTCTATGTTTCTTATCTCCGAGTTGCCATGTGTTGTCGCGGCTCACAAGGAGAACAAATAATACATGTCTATGTTTCTTATCTCCGAGTTGCCATGTGTTGTCAGGGCACACAAGGAGAACAAATAATACATGTCTATGTTTCTTATCTCCGAGTTGCCATGTGTTGTCAGGGCACACAAGGAGAACAAATAATACATGTCTATGTTTCTTATCTCCAGAGTTGCCATGTGTTGTCAGGGCACAAGGAGAACAAATAATACATGTCTATGTTTCTTATCTCCGAGTTGCCATGTGTTGTCAGGGCACACAAGGAGAACAAATAATACATGTCTATGTTTCTTATCTCCGAGTTGCCATGTGTTGTCGCGGCTCACAAGGAGAACAAATAATACATGTCTATGTTTCTTATCTCCGAGTTGCCATGTGTTGTCAGGGCACACAAGGAGAGCAAATAATACATGTCTATGTTTCTTATCTCCGAGTTGCCATGTGTTGTCAGGGCACACAATGGGAGCAAATAATACATGTCTATGTTTCTTATCTCCGAGTTGCCATGTGTTGTCAGGGCACACAATGGGAACAAATAATACATGTCTATGTTTCTTATCTCCGAGTTGTCATGTGTTGTCAGGGCACACAAGGAGAGCAAATAATACATGTCTATGTTTCTTATCTCCGAGTTGCCATGTGTTGTCAGGGCACACAATGGGAGCAAATAATACATGTCTATGTTTCTTATCTCCGAGTTGCCATGTGTTGTCAGGGCACACAAGGAGAACAAATAATACATGTCTATGTTTCTTATCTCCGAGTTGCCATGTGTTGTCGCGGCTCACAAGGAGAACAAATAATACATGTCTATGTTTCTTATCTCCGAGTTGCCATGTGTTGTCAGGGCACACAAGGAGAACAAATAATACATGTCTATGTTTCTTATCTCCGAGTTGCCATGTGTTGTCAGGGCACACAAGGAGAACAAATAATACATGTCTATGTTTCTTATCTCCGAGTTGCCATGTGTTGTCAGGGCACACAATGGGAGCAAATAATACATGTCTATGTTTCTTATCTCCGAGTTGCCATGTGTTGTCAGGGCTCACAAGGAGAACAAATAATACATGTCTATGTTTCTTATCTCCAAGTTGTCATGTGTTGTCAGGGCACACAAGGAGAACAAATAATACATGTCTATGTTTCTTATCTCCGAGTTGCCATGTGTTGTCGGCTCAAGGAGAACAAATAATACATGTCTATGTTTCTTATCTCCGAGTTGTCATGTGTTGTCAGGGCACACAAGGAGAACAAATAATACATGTCTATGTTTCTTATCTCCAAGTTGTCATGTGTTGTCAGGGCACACAAGGAGAACAAATAATACATGTCTATGTTTCTTATCTCCGAGTTGTCATGTGTTGTCAGGGCACACAAGGAGAACAAATAATACATGTCTATGTTTCTTATCTCCAAGTTGTCATGTGTTGTCAGGGCACACAAGGAGAACAAATAATACATGTCTATGTTTCTTATCTCCGAGTTGTCATGTGTTGTCAGGGCACACAAGGAGAGCAAATAATACATGTCTATGTTTCTTATCTCCGAGTTGCCATGTGTTGTCAGGGCACACAAGGAGAGCAAATAATACATGTCTATGTTTCTTATCTCTGAGTTGTCATGTGTTGTCAGTGCTCACAATGGGAGCAAATAATACATGTCTATGTTTCTTATCTCCGAGTTGTCATGTGTTGTCAGGGCTCACAAGGAGAGCAAATAATTGTAACACTGCGACCTACAAGGCGTGTTACTAGCTAGAGGCGACTGGGGTAGGGGCCTAGGGAAGCTACCCTAGTAAATAAAAAAGCGTCATAGAAGTTGAATGTGCACATAACTTGTAGGAGCATAACTGACACAACGCACAATCGCTCTTAGGCTTAGATCACATACAAATCACAAAGTGGGGTAAACAAGTGATCGATATAGAACGTTGGAAGAAGAAGAAGATCTCCAAGAGTTTTTCCATGCTTTCAAATATTTAGCAATCATATTTACTATTTCTTATTCCTTTCCCATGCTTTCAAATATTTAGCAATCATATTTACTATTTCTTATTCCGTTTCAATGCTTTCAAATATTTAGCAATCATATTTACTATTTCTTATTCCGTTTCAATGCTTTCAAATATTTAGCAATCATATTTACTATTTCTTATTCCGTTTCAATGCTTTCAAATATTTAGCAATCATATTTAATATTTCTTATTCCTTGTCCATGCTTTCAAATATTTAGCAATCATATTTACTATTTCTTATTCCTTTTCCTTGCTTTCAAATATTTAGCAATCATATTTAATATTTCTTATTTCTTTTCCTTGCTTTCAAATATTTAGCAATCATATTTAATATTTCTTATTTCTTTTCCTTGCTTTCAAATATTTAGCAATCATATTTACTATTTCTTATTCCGTTTCAATGCTTTCAAATATTTAGCAATCATATTTACTATTTCTTATTCCGTTTCAATGCTTTCAAATATTTAGCAATCATATTTACTATTTCTTATTCCGTTTCAATGCTTTCAAATATTTAGCAATCATATTTACTATTTCTTATTCCTTGTCCATGCTTTCAAATATTTAGCAATCATATTTACTATTTCTTATTCCTTGTCCATGCTTTCAAATATTTAGCAATCATATTTACTATTTCTTATTCCGTTTCAATGCTTTCAAATATTTAGCAATCATATTTACTATTTCTTATTCCTTGTCCATGCTTTCAAATATTTAGCAATCATATTTAATATTTCTTATTCCGTTTCAATGCTTTCAAATATTTAGCAATCATATTTAATATTTCTTATTCCTTGTCCATGCTTTCAAATATTTAGCAATCATATTTACTATTTCTTATTCCGTTTCAATGCTTTCAAATATTTAGCAATCATATTTAATATTTCTTATTCCTTGTCCATGCTTTCAAATATTTAGCAATCATATTTACTATTTCTTATTCCGTTTCAATGCTTTCAAATATTTAGCAATCATATTTAATATTTCTTATTCCTTGTCCATGCTTTCAAATATTTAGCAATCATATTTACTATTTCTTATTCCGTTTCAATGCTTTCAAATATTTAGCAATCATATTTAATATTTCTTATTCCTTGTCCATGCTTTCAAATATTTAGCAATCATATTTACTATTTCTTATTCCGTTTCAATGCTTTCAAATATTTAGCAATCATATTTAATATTTCTTATTCCTTGTCCATGCTTTCAAATATTTAGCAATCATATTTACTATTTCTTATTCCGTTTCAATGCTTTCAAATATTTAGCAATCATATTTACTATTTCTTATTCCTTGTCCATGCTTTCAAATATTTAGCAATCATATTTACTATTTCTTATTCCGTTTCAATGCTTTCAAATATTTAGCAATCATATTTAATATTTCTTATTCCTTGTCCATGCTTTCAAATATTTAGCAATCATATTTACTATTTCTTATTCCGTTTCAATGCTTTCAAATATTTAGCAATCATATTTAATATTTCTTATTCCTTGTCCATGCTTTCAAATATTTAGCAATCATATTTACTATTTCTTATTCCGTTTCAATGCTTTCAAATATTTAGCAATCATATTTAATATTTCTTATTCCTTGTCCATGCTTTCAAATATTTAGCAATCATATTTACTATTTCTTATTCCGTTTCAATGCTTTCAAATATTTAGCAATCATATTTAATATTTCTTATTCCTTGTCCATGCTTTCAAATATTTAGCAATCATATTTACTATTTCTTATTCCGTTTCAATGCTTTCAAATATTTAGCAATCATATTTAATATTTCTTATTCCTTGTCCATGCTTTCAAATATTTAGCAATCATATTTAATATTTCTTATTCCGTTTCCATGTTTTCAAATATTTAGCAATCATATTTAATATTTCTTATTCCTTTTCAAATGTGTTTTTCTTTTTTGTTTCAGCAAAATCATCATCATCATCATGTGACATGTCAGAAGGACGGGCGATCATTTCTTCTTCTTTACCATTCAACTCCCTACGGGCATGGGTCTTCAACAAACTTCTTCCAGCTCTTCCTCTTTCTTGCCATTCTTTCTAATTAACGTTTCATGTTTGTTGATTTATTTGTTCGCTTAGTTGTTCTACGGGGGTGAGATAGCCAGCCCTATGACACACTCTCCTTAGTCGCCTCTTACGACATGCCTGGTAGGTACACATTACCCAATAGACCTCGATTTATACAAATGGTTTCTTTACATTCTTTTTTTACTTTACTTGGTTCGCTGGTATCTGTCGCGCTCTCTCCATACGTTTCAATGGAAATATGGAGTGCATATTAACACCGACAAAAAGTCAGATACTGTTGAATAGGAGCAACAATCACGAGCACATCAATATCTGACTAAACGGACAAAAGCTGGAGGAATGGAAACTTTTTTGCGATCCAGAAGCACTGAGCTTTCAGGTCTTCGGCTCGGTGCCATGGACATCGTAACCCTTCGGTTCGGTGCCACAAACACCGTGAATCTGAGGAATCTGTGGATTTTCTGCCAGCCCGTGGAATTTAACCCGCACTCACAGAGGACTTGTTCCCCGCAGTCCAACCCGCTACGAACACGTTGGACAGACGGGTGAGTGGCAACCTTTAAATACCTAGAGTCCTACATGTGCATCGATGGTAACTCTGGTAAGGAGTTCCAGTCAAGACTTGAGATGGCTTCAGCCGCTATGTCTCGGCTAAACGTGATATGGAAAAGCAAAATCAGTACTATGGCAAAAATCAATATCTACAGATCGCTGGTGCTATCCATTCTTTTATACGGTTGTGAGAGCTGGACGCTCAATGCAGAACTGGAACGAAGAATACAGGCTTTCGAATATAAGTGTTACCGACGGGTACTACGTATTTGTTACATAGAACATAAGACGAACATTTATGTAAGAGACCAATTAAACAACCTTGCAGTGAAACGGCGTAAACTTGCGTGGTTCGGGCATGTGCTGAGCCATAGCTCACTCTCTAAGACTATCCTACAGGAAACAGTTGAGGGTAGAAGAAGGAAAGGAGGGCAGAGAAAATCCTGGTTTGACAACATCAAGAGCTGGTCGAGACAGAGTTTCTCCACACTCGCTCGAGGAGTTGAAGAGAGAGATTCATGACGTGCTTATTGTGCTGATGTCTCCACAGTGACACCTCTTCGACCCTAATGGATTATGGGCTTTATTATCATTAGTATTATACGTTTCTCACTTGTAACCCTATCATACCATCTCATTTAATCTTTTCTGAGCAGACCTCAGTTTATAAACGTATGTAACTAATGATAACAAATGCACAATAATTAAATGTAACATGGTATGGATGGTTCAAGTTGAGATTACAGTCGATCAGGTAGCCAGCATCATCATCATCAACTAGCTTGTCTTGAGCAGAACTTTCCCACCTTAATAGTCCTCAAAATTTCTTCTTCTCATAGGCCAGATGTTCTGCTCTGAAGCCGTCATGTTCAAACCATCAGTTACATCCTGAATCCATCTATACTATAGTCTTCCTCTTCTCCTCTTTGCCGGGATGTCTAAATCCATGACGGTCTTTTTCATACATTCGTGTTTCTTTATATGTCCAACATACTTTAATATGTTCATTAATGTTTGCTTTTAAGATTTGTGGCGTCTGTGGCTTAGGGGATAGTGACTCGGCCTATTAACCCCGACGTTCTGAGTTCAAATCACACTGCGGACAATTTGGTTGCAAATTGTTTCGCGTGAATTTTTACAAAAGGACGATGGCACCACCAGTTCAGAAAGCAATGACAAACTACTGAACGTAATAATTCCTAGAAAAATCACAAACAGCGTTAAAAAGCTGGGGTTGATTCACCAAGTCCTGTAAAGTATATGCAATTAACTTTTTATTCAGAACCTCTCTTAACCCCCAACACAGATTCTCTGTACGAGGATATCAGTCATACAGACAAGACAAGAAGGCCACAGAGAGGGGAGTCCGCATAAAGAAATGACCCACTTACACCAGCGTCCAAGACAAACTGTATGGCGTAGCTGACAATCTGAGGCAGACGACGGCCTTTATTAGAAAATCCGAAATCCTAATCTAGTGAGAACGCAGAAGAAGAAGAAGCAGTGGCGGCTCGTCATAATTTTGTTTCTAGGGCCCGAGAGAAACTTTCGGAAAAATCATGGTTTCGGTTAGGTTATATTTTAATGTATAAAATAATAAATACACGTCACATCTTATTTTTGGTAGGGCCCGTCCCCACTGACCCTTAATGACGAACCGCCACTGAGAAGAAGTATCATAAGTAAATTTTATGATGTTTGGTTTCTGTAGCAGGTGAGATTTTCAATTTACCAATATTCTAATACCAATAAAACTTGAATTTGTATATGGTCCAGGTACAGGTAAGAATTTTAATTTACCTGCGCTAGATCGAAGTTTTACGAACGATAATAATAGACCTCACCGTTCAGAAAGCAATCTCGCCCGAATGTTTACCGGGGATAAATTTGGGTGTAAAGAATAGAACCACTGTTACCTGCCACGTATGTCCTAAGTGACGATTAAGGAAGTTTGGCTGAAATTGGATTCAAGTGTCCTAAACGTCTAAAAGTCTATGCACTTATTGGCCTACCAAACCAATGTGCAATGTATGCATACACATTCTTGGCAAAGATCAAACATATCACAAAGAGTGATTAAAATTGGTCATAAAGAACGAACGAAGAAAGAAGAAGAAGAAGAGAGCCATCACAAACTACTTAACGAATAAGTGGTGCCTAGAAGATCGACGACATGTTTACTGAAGTTGATGACAACGTCCTGTAACGGATATGCCACGATTTTTATTTTCCCGATCCAAGTGGAAATCTTAAATAGCTCTGTCAACATGTCATGTAACATATGTTGGACAATCTTAAATAGCTCTGTCAACATGTCATGTAACATCTGTTGGAAATCTTAAATAGCTCTGTCAACATGTCATGTAACATCTGTTGGACAATCTTAAATAGCTCTGCCAACATGTCATGTAACATCTGTTGGAAATCTTAAATATATCTGTCAACATGTCATGACACATCTCTTGTAAATCTTAAATAGCTCTGTCAACATGTCATGTAACATCTGTTGGACAATCTTAAATAGCTCTGTCAACATGTCATGTAACATCTGTTGGAAATCTTAAATAGCTCTGTCAACATGTCATGTAACATCTGTTGGACAATCTTAAATAGCTCTGCCAACATGTCATGTTTAAAATCTGTTGGAAATCTTAAATAGATATGTCAACATGTCATGACACATCTCTTGTAAATCTTAAATAGCTCTGTCAACATGTCATGTAACATCTGTTGGACAATCTTAAATAGCTCTGTCAACATGTCATGTAACATATGTTGGAAATCTTAAATAGATCTGTCAACATGTCATGTAACATCTGTTGGAAATCTTAAATAGATCTGTCAACATGTCATGTAACATCTGTTGGAAATCTTCAATAGCTCTGTCAACATGTCATGTAACATATGTTGGAAATCTTAAATAGCTCTGCCAACATGTCATGTAACATCTGTTGGAAATCTTAAATAGATCTGTCAACATGTCATATACATCTCTGCAATTTTAAATAGCTCCCGTCAACATGTCAGTACATCTGTTGGAAATCTTAAATAGCTCTGTTCAACATGTCATGTAACATATGTTGGAAATCTTAATAGATCTGTCAACATGTCATGTAACATCATTGAAATCTTAAATAGATCATGTAACATGTCATGTAACATATTTGACATCTTAAATAGCTCTGTCAACATGTCATGCAACATCTGTTGGACAATCTTAAATAGCTTGTCAACATGTCATGTAACATCTGTTGGAAATCTTAATAGATCTGTCAACATGTCATGTAACATCTGTTGGAAATCTTAAATAGATCTGTCAACATGTCATGTAACATCTGTTGTAAATCTTAAATAGCTCTGTCAACATGTCATGTAACATCTGTTGGAAATCTTAAATAGCTCTGTCAACATGTCATGTAACATCTGTTGTAAATCTTAAATAGCTCTGTCAACATGTCATGTAACATCTGTTGTAAATCTTAAATAGATCTGTCAACATGACATGTAACATCTCTTGGAAATCTTAAATAGCTCTGTCAACATGTCATGTAACATCTGTTGGAAATCTTAAATAGATCTGTCAACATGTCATGTAACATCTGTTGAAATCTTAAATAGCTCTGTCAACATGTCATGTAACATATGTTGGACAATCTTAAATAGCTCTGTCAACATGTCATGTAACATATGTTGGAAATCTTAAATAGATCTGTCAACATGTCATGTAACATCTGTTGGAAATCTTAAATAGATATGTCAACATGTCATGTAACATCTGTTGGAAATCTTAAATAGCTCTGTCAACATGTCATGTAACATCTGTTGGAAATCTTAAATAGATCTGTCAACATGTCATGTAACATCTGTTGGAAATCTTAAATAGCTCTGTCAGCATGTCATGTAACATCTGTTGGACAATCTTAAATAGATCTATCAACATGTCATGTAACATCTGTTGGAAATCTTAAATAGCTCTGTCAACATGTCATGTAACATCTGTTGGAAATCTTAAATAGCTCTGTCAACATGTCATGTAACATCTGTTGGAAATCTTAAATAGCTCTGTCAACATGTCATGTAACATCTGTTGGAAATCTTAAATAGCTCTGTCAACATGTCATGTAACATCTGTTGTAAATCTTAAATAGCTCTGTCAACATGTCATGTAACACTCTTGAACTTAATAGATCGTCAACATGTCATAACACTGTTGAAATCTTAAATGCTTGTCACATGTTGTAACATCTGTTGAAATTTCATATGTATGTAACATGTATGTAACATCTGTTGAAAATTCAACAGCTCTGTAAGATGTATGTATCTGTTGGACAATGCTTAAATAGATCTATATGTCATGTAACATATGTTGAAATCTTAAAAGTCTGTCAACATGTATGTAACATCTGTTGGAATCTTAAGAGATCTGTAAATGTTGTATTGTTGAAATTTAAATGTTGTATGTCATGTAACATCTGTTGGAATCTTAAAAAGTTGTAATGATGTACATCTGTTGTCTTAAAAGCTTGTCATGTTGTAAATTGTTGGAAATTATAGCTTGTCAAATGTCATGTAACATCTGTTGAAATAAAGTCTGTAAATGTATGTCATCTTTGTAAATTATAGTCTGTAAGATGTATGTAACATATGTTAAATCTTAATAGCTTGTCAACATGTCATGTATGTGTTGAAATTTAATAGCTTGTACATGTCATGTAACTTGTTGATATTTGGTAATGTATGTACATTTGTTGTATGTTGTATGATGTATGTTGTATGTTGTATGTGTATGATGTATTAGAAAAATTGAATTTAGAGTTGCTAAATACAACTTGACCAGCACGTCAATGAATGAATAACAAATGTGAACATTGAGTGAGTGAGAATAATAAATGAACTGAATAGTGAATGAAGGAATAACTGATGTGAACAGTGAGTGAATGAAACCAACTGATGTGAACAGTGAGTGAATAGACAACTGATGTGAACAGTGAGTGAATAAACAACTGATGTGAACAGTGAGTGAATAAAACTGATGTGAACAGTGAGGTGAAAAAAACCAACTGATGTGAAGGACGATGTAAGGAGTGAATAACCAACTGATGTGAACAGTGATTGAATAACCAACTGATGTGAACAGTGATAATAATAAATAACTGAAGTGAAAAAGTGATTGAATTAATAACCAACGTGGAAGTGTGAAAAAATAGTGAATCCTGATGAGAGAATGGCTGACTGAGATGAACATATATTTAGAAGTCCGACTGGGATTTCCTGGCTAGTCCACATGGAAGAGTCGTTGCTGAAGAGCATATAAGACATCTACTTCCAGTATGAGGAGAGAAGTTGAGACCATAACTGCTGCCCACCTGAGTGCTGCCCTACTGACTGTTGCCCTCCTGACTGCTGCCCTCCTGACTGCTACCCTCCTGTCTGCTGCCTCTGACTGCTGCCCTTTCTGACTGCTGCCCTTCCCGACTGCTGCCCTCCTGACTGCTGCCCTTCTGACTACTGTCCTGAGACTTTCTTTAATGGGGCGTTTGTTGTATATGCCCCTCTGTCGATGCTTCAAAAGTTAAAATGACAGACTGCGGTATGAGAGAATGGCGTATATTGAAGAAGGAGGGTGCTGAGTGGTTAGCCTTTGCCTTGCGAGTCGAAGGTCGTGGTTCGAATCCGGACCGCGGCCTTCTGTTCACGAGTGCAGTTTTCCAGAGACCCTAGGATTGTTGCCGGAGCTACGGAACTATGCGTTGTCAAACTTTCGCAAGACCCTCAGATTCCAAACTTTTTCGACCCACCGCCCACTTTTACAGATAAACTTTAACGCCCCTCCGCATTATAACAGTTTGCCAACGCCCCCTACATATATCAGTACATGTTCTTTTTCTCTTTGACATAGAAAAGTGATATATATTTCTGTCACACATGGTCAACTTTCAAATGATTATATGCATGAAATAGAAAATTGAAGATAAAATGGATCAATACGACGATCATAGGATGAATAAAATGCAGAATTCAAATTTTAAAAGATTATTCAATCGCAAAATCACGAAAATAATTTATTTACAAATATTTGTTATTAATTTCTTCTCTAAGGAGCCACCAACACATAATCTCATGAACACCTCCCCCATTCTTCTGAGCCCACTATGCCTCCCCCTCGCCCTAGAACGCTCAGTGCCCACTGGGGACGATACCGCCACTTTGGGAACCTACTTGAGCTTTTCAGCTCTCCGGCTCAGTGCCATGGACATTGTAACCCTTCGGTTCGGTACCACGAACATCGTAAATCTGGAGAACATGTGGCTTTATCTGCAAGTCAGCGGATGTAAACCCGCACTCACAGATGGCTTGTCACACCGTCATCTAAAGCGCTACGAACACGTTGGGCAGGCGGGCTATTAGAAATTTATAGCCCAGGCATGGTTGTCTTTGAACCCCTGAGGGAGGGGATGTGTTTGCCTCGAGAACATCATTAATTGGGAAGATGAAGACAGAGTGAGGGTCGAGAACGTTCTTCTGTCTGTAGGAGATCACCTTTTCGTCGAAAACGTCCTTCTGTCTCTAGGAGATCACCTTTTCGTCGAGAACGTCCTTCTGTCCCTAGGAGATCACCTTTTCCAGAGACCCGTGTTCAATTCACGGTAGGATCAAGAATTGTTTTCTGTCGGGGCATAAACAAAAAATAATAACATGAAGAGCTTCGCGGTGACTATATTAACAATGTGGCCATTACATTTCTTAGGCTCACGTCCCAACTGTCCTACACCGCCATCAAAAGTTGTACTACAGGTAGTAACGGAAGTTTGTTTATTAACATTAATATTAACTTTATCTAGCGGATTAACCCTTTCGCTCTTCTGATCCGATTTACAGGCTCGTAGTATGTTTCAAGATAACGCAAAACCGGTACACTGACTTATTCAGTATAGCTTGCAATGTTATATACGTCCGGACGTAGACAAAATTACGGAGTTTAAGGAGTTTGAAGTTGTACCATCTAGCCAGCTATTCCAGTAATAACTTTCCAGTAATAACTTCGAGTTCCTCTCTCTCTCTTTTAGTCAGCTATTCCAGTAATGACTAAAAGACAGATTATAAATTCAATCTTTATACCAACACTGTGCTACCAGAGCCAAACGTGGGCACTGACAAAAGAACAAGAGAGGAAAATTACCACGTGCGAAATGAGATGCCTGAGGAAAGCAGTAAATAAAACAAGAAGAGACCATATAAGAAATGAGGAAATTAGAAGAACAGTTGGAACAACACCTGCTATTAGATTTATTGAAAAACAAAGACTCAAATGGTTTGTCCACTTGGTCAGAATGAACCCGAATACACCAGTTGCAAGAGCGTACAACCTGAAAATAGAATCATCAAGAGGAAAGGGCAGACCAAGAAAAAGATGGGTTGATGGAGTTACATACATCTTAAAACTCCACAATACCACAACATATCAAGCGACCGAGCGTGCATTATCTCGGAAACCGATCATCAGTTAAACCTGCTACGCCTAGCGGCAAAAAAGCAGAAAAGGACAAAAGAAAGAAAGAATGGTAAGTCCAAACCTATCACAGGCCATGGAAAACATGTTCATGTATATCTTCCTCAGAGTTGGTACCGAGGCGGAGTCATCAGCAAACAACAGGTTAGAGATACCAATAATCAACCACTTTTACAAATTCTGTCCGAAGTGTTATGACCAGCGACAAACCAGCATCCAAGCTTCCAACTCCAACCACTGAGTGACACGTCATGTGCTAGGATCAGAGCATTGGTCACTTTCCACTATATAACCTCTCAACACGGGAAAGCCGATCTGTTCTGACGTGCAATTTTCATATGTCTTGATAATTTGAAGAGACACATGCGATTTTTACATCAGGTTGTAACTTACTTTCAAGTTATTAATTTTCTGTTCCTACCGACCATTGACGTATTATCCATGTTTTAGTTATTTCAGTTTGAATTTCATTTGTTTATGCTTGTAACATTTCTTAATAAATAAATGTGATGTAAACATTGAATTATTATTGTTTATATTTGATTGCTTATTTCCATGGCAACGTCAAACTGTTATCTAATTGTTTTCAGTCAACATCAAATATTTGAAGAAGAAATTGTTGGAAGATATATATAAACTATAAGTCAGGAGTATGGATTTTCTTGTCATCAAGTTTACACTTGTCATTACTTTGTTGTTTACAGCAGGTAAGATATCAATTTTAACATTCAGTTCTATGTTTGTTTGTTGTTTACCACAGGAGGTAAGATATCAATTTTAACATTCAGTTCTATGTTTGTTTGTTTGTTGTTTACCACAGGAGGTAAGATATCAATTTTAACATCCAGTTCTATGATTGTTTGTTTGTTTGTTATTTACCACAGGAGGTAAGATATCAATTTTAACATTCAGTTCTATGTTTGTTTGTTTGTTGTTTACCACAGGAGGTAAGATATCAATTTTTACATTCAGTTCTATGTTTGTTTGTTTGTTGTTTACCACAGGAGGTAAGATATCAATTTTAACATTCAGTTCTATGTTTGTTTGTTGCTTACCACAGGAGGTAAGATATCAATTTTAACATTCAGTTCTATGTTTGTTTGTTTGTTGTTTACCACAAGAGGTAAGAAATCAATAGTAACGTCCAGTTCTATGTAGTTTTTGTTTGTTGAAATCTTGGAGTAAGATTCTCTCAATCGATGCACGTCTCTTTCAACCTATAGCCGATCACATGTACAATGACATTTATTAACGTATCTGCGTTATCATAATTATCCTAATATATTTTTGTAATTGATGATAACGTGCAACGGGTTCGGTTCGGTGCCAGAAACACCGTAAATCTGGACAACCTGTTGTCATTGGCGGTAATGTTGACGTGAATAATCTGGTTCGGTGTTATGCTATATTTGTTTTCTTAAGTTTGTGACTTAATTCATAATGAACAGTTCTCAAACTAAAGATTAGAACATGCTTCTTGTTGGATATATCTCTGACAACCTTTCACAAATGTAATGCTGCTTGTGTCTAACGTTTCGATTCTTGTAAGAGAATGATAATCATCATCAAGTGCCGTGTCTACTACCGCTAGTGATCTTAGATCTCCACAACACTTTGTTTCTCTGTGTTGACGATCTTCCCTGTTGTTGACAAAGTGACATCTCAAAATATGATCTATGTACGAAGCGACCACTTTATGTGTTAATGTTTCACATTATTTATGCTATATACTTTGTTACAGAGTCCGCAGTTTGTGGTAAAGTCTAAAATTATTTATGCTATATGACTAACAAGACTAATTGTTTGATAGTTTCTGCATTCAATTTCTTTGACAAAGATATGAATATATACTTGAGTAAACCATTGAGTAAAATATACATGTGTAATAGCTCGTTAAAGCTAGTACATGGCCCCAGGGAATCAAAATATAAGTCCAAGGAAAAATGGGTTGCCCCAAAAGAAAAGGCTCGTGATAATTTGAAATTTGAAAGATGAATGTCCACCCAAAATTGCTCTAAATGAAATTCCTCCTTACTGCCGACTCTAATACAATTATCAAGGACGGAGAATCTATCTCTTCTAGTCTAGAGATCTGCACACAACATGACGTTTACAATAACTCAATCAAACACCTGTTTAAAGACTTTTTATATCAATTTAATAGAAAGAAAATACTCTCTCTCTCTTTAAGAGCATAGACACACATACGTAGACCCTTCGGTCTTCAAAACAAATTATAATATCAGCCAAAAAATATTGATTCACAGGTGACACTCCTAACTCAACGTCCCTTTGGACACCCGTAATGTATATCTTAGTAAATCAATCCTTAGCATCAACTCACATCAACCTAATTCATGCTATACTATAATTGGCAACCGTCTATCTTTATAAGTTCACCGTAATTATTTCATTTCACATAACAAAATATATCTTAGCTCAGAAATTGTTCTTTACCTTAGCATCAACTCACATCAACCTAAGGAATTGACATGGTCATCATCAGCAATTCTGTGTATGCTAGTTGGTTGAGCACTCTTGTTCACAAATACAGTGGTCTAAACGTGGCCGCTCTCGGGAATTTGCTCCCGTCAATGAAACGTTCGTTGAATAGGGAGTTTCTAGTTCCTGAAGAACAGTTAGTTTTAAAAAGTGTTAGTTTTTATCGACCCTCTCACAAAGTTTCGGATGTCGTCTCGGCTTAGGTCGTCGAAGTGGCCTCTGGAACCTGGTCATCTGATCTCAGGTCATCTTGTCTCTGGTCATCTGGTCATCTGGTCTCTGGTCATCTGGTCTCTGGTCTTCTGGTCTCTGGCTGCTTGTTCACAACAACACCAACTATTCATCACATGATTGGAAAGTTATATGTCCCTCCGTATAAGAAAACAATATATTCACATATTCACTTCGCTAGTTGACTTCTGACTGTCTCGCTCACTGTTAAAAGCTTAGTGTCTCTTCAATTTTGTCAGATCAATTTTTTCCGCTAAAAAAACAAAAAACAAAAATATAGGACTATTAGTTAGTCTTCCTCTCTCTCAATGTTCTTCACACAACGATCCTCAGCTTCGTGTGTTACCTCTTCGAGTTCCTCTCTCTCAATGTTCTTCGCACAACGATCCTCAGCCTCGTGTGTTACCTCTTCGAGTTCCTCTCTCTCAATGTTCTTCGCACAACAGAACTCAGCCTCGTGTGTTACCTCTTCGAGTTCCTCTCTCTCAATGTTCTTCGCACAACGGACCACAGCTTCGTGTGTTACCTCTTCGAGTCCTTTTCTCAATGTTCTTCGTACAACGGACCTCAGCCTGGTGTGTTTAGTCAGCAGTCTGGCTTAGTCGATCAAGGATCTCCACAAATCTCAGTCCATGGTATTTACTTTCATCTCAGATGTTGACGCTTTTTCTTTTATGACGTCAGATTGTCACAACAAAACACGTACAAAATATAACGTTCATTTTTAACTTATTTGTTATGTATTTAAATGTTAGTAACTAGTTAATATTATTTGTTATCTGTTCAGATCTTAGTAAATTGTTCATGTTATTTGTTATCTGTTTAGCTGTTGGTAACTTGTTCATGTTTTCTGATTATCTGTTTAGATGTTAGTAACTTGCTATTGTTATTTGTCATCTGTTTAGATGTTAGTAACCTGTTCATGTTATTTGTTATCTCTTTAGATGTTAGTAACTTGTTCATGTTATTTGTTATCTCTTTAGATGTTAGTAACTTGTTCATGTTATTTCTTACCTGTTTACAAGATAGTAACTTGCTCATGTTATTTGTTATCTGTTTTATGTTAGTAACTTGTTCATGTGATCTGTTTAGATGATAGTAACTAGTTCATGTGATCTGTTTAGATGATAGTAACTTGTTCATGTTATCTGTTTAGATGTTAGTAACCTGTTCCTGTTATTTGTTATCTGTTTTGATGTTAGTAGCTTGTTCATGTTATTTCTTATCTGTTTAGATGTTAGTAGCTTGTTCATGTAATCTGTTTAGATGTTAGTAACTTGTTCATGTTATTTGTTATATGTTTAGCTGTTAGTAACTTGCTCACGTTATTGGTTATATGTTTAGATGTTAGTAACCTGTTCATGTTATCTGATTATCTGTTTAGTAGATGTTAATAAATTATTCATGTTATTTGTTATCTGTTTAGATGTTAGTAACTTGTTCCTGTTATTTGTTATATTTTTAAATGTTAGTAACTTGTTCCTGTTATTTGTTATCTGTTTAGATGTTAGTAACTTGCTCATGTTATTTGTTATCTGTTTAGATGTTAGTAACTTGCTCATGATATTTGTTATCTGTTTAGATGTTAGTAACTTGCTCATATTATTTGTTATATGTTTAGATGTTAGTAACCTGTTAATGTTATCTGATTATCTGTTTAGATGTTAGTAACTTGTTCATGTTATTTGTTATCTGTTTTGATGTTAGTAACTTGTTCAAGTTATTTGTTATCTGTTTAGATGTTATTAACGTGTTCATGTTATATGTTATCTGTTTAGATGTTAGTAACTTGCTCATGTTATTTGTTATCTGTTTAGATGTTAGTAACTTGCTCATGTTATTTGTTATCTGTTTAGATGTTAGTAACTTGCTCATGTTATTTGTTATCTGTTTAGATGTTAGTAACTTGCTCATGTTATTTGTTATCTGTTTAGATGTTAGTAACTTGTTCATGTTATTTGTTATCTGTTTAGATGTTAGTAACGTGTTCGTGTTATTGAATATAGCTTTTTGCTATCTCATCTCTCCTTCTAATTTCATTTTCACATCTTCCATCTATTGTCATTTTGTATTCTAGATATCAGATACTGTTGACTAGTTTCTGTAGTTATTCATGTAGTTTTATAATTATTTCTGCTTTCTCCCTATCTTTGTTGTGATAACCTTACTATTCGTTTTCTCAATGTTGACTGTCTAATCTATATGCATTGCCAGTTGTGTCTTGTTCCTGTAGAACGCGAATGTAGTGCTTGTGAACAGAGTCGGTGCTTCATTTGTGAGTATTGACTAATAGCCCAACATTATCTCACTATAATCCAAATACAGCGCAAGCTACAGTTTCAGACAAATCACACAACATGGATAACACGCTTAAAGCTCACGACATAGGCTCGTGGAACAAACGAATACTATTAAATAACATTAAAGCTGAACGACTTGAGAGACGGTCTTCAATCATAGCTGGACAAATGTGTTAGTAACTTGCTCATGTTATTTGTTATCTGTTTAGATGTTAGTAACTTGATCATGTTATTTGTTATATGTTTTAATGTTAGTAACTTGCTCATGTTATTTGTTATCTGTTTAGATGTTAGTAACTTGCTCATGTTATTTGTTATCTGTTTAGATGTTAGTAACTTGCTCATGTTATTTGTTATCTGTTTTAATGTTAGTAACTTGCTCATGTTATTTGTTATCTGTTTAGATGTTAGTAACTTGCTCATATTATTTGTTATCTGTTTAGATGGTAGTAACTTGCTCATGTAATTTGTTATCTGTTTAGATGTTAGTAACTTGCTCATGTAATTTGTTATCTGTTTAGAAGGTAGTAACTTGCTCATGTAATTTGTTATCTGTTTAGATGTTAGTAACTTGTTCCTGTTATTTGTTATCTGTTTAGATGTTAGTAACTTGCTTATTTGTTATCTGTTTAGATGTTATTAACTTGTTCATTAAGGACTTATACAGTGATAACAGACAAGAAGTACACATCAATTACAACCATGAAGGACCACAAATACTTCCATCAGAAGTTATCAACGTCATAAGACACACGAAAAAGGCAAAACCCCAGGACCAGACAATATAACAACAGAAGAAATAGAAGCAACAGGCAAATTGGGCGTAGGCGTTTTAACAAAATTATTCAATGACATCTATAACACTGGATATGTACCCAAAGATTTACGACAATCCATTTGTATAGCACTACCAAAGAAAGCAGGAACGATAGAATGCGAAGAACACCGCACAATCAGCCTCATGAGTCACGTAACAAAATTACTTTTCAGCATTATTATGAGAAGGGTACGAAACAAAATAAGACCAGAAGTTAAGGAAGAACAATGTGACTTTGTTGAACGCAGTGGAACAAACAACACAATATATACAATAAGAATAATAATGGAAAGATCAATAGAAATGAAGTTGGACTTATACCTATGTTTCATAGACTACTCAAAAGCTTTCGATAAAGTAAAACATGGAGAAATAATCAGCATGTTAGAAAGTATAAATATTGATGGTAAAGATCTTAGACTGATCAAGAATTTGTACTGGCAACAAAGCGCAGCCATTAGACTAGAGAGTAAGATTGGAATCTATCAGGCGATACAGTTAGGAGTACGACAAGGGTGCGTACTCTCACCAGACCTATTCAACTTATATAGCGAAAACATCATGAGATCTATAGAAGAAAAGACAGGAATAGCAGTCGGAGGACAAAATATAAACAACCTAAGATACGCTGATGACACAATTCTCATGGCTACAAATGAACACGATCTGCAAGACTTGATAGACATACTAGTGAGAGAAAGTGAAAAGAAAGGATTAAGCATGAATATAAAGAAAACAGAGGTTATGGTTGTCTCCAAGAAACAGGAAACACCTACATGTAATATCAAAATAAATAACACAACACTGAAACAAGTCCATCGATTCAAGTATCTGGGAACATTCCTAACTTCAGATGGAAGGTGTACAACAGAGATTAGGAGTAGAATAGCTCAAACGAAAGCAGTTTTTATGAAAATGAAGAACACACTATGCGTGAACTCACTACCAATGACACTGCGAAAACGAGTACTCAATGCTATATTGAACCAATACTTATGTATGGCAGCGAATCATGGACACTGAACAAACAATCAATACGATCATTGGAAGCCACAGAGATGTGGTTTTACAGAAGAATGTTGAAAATTCCATGGACAGCAAAGAAAACAAATGGGGAGGTTTTAAATCAGGTCTGCACACAAAGAAACCTTATCAAAAGAATAAGAATCCGACAATCAAAGTTCTTCGGGTATATAATGCGAAGAGAAGGTTTAGAACATTTGGTGACTACAGGTAAAATTCAGGGAAGGAGAGATCGTGGAAGACAGAGGGAGAAGTTGCTGGATGGCCTGACATCATGGTTCGACAAAATATCGACTTCAGAACTGATTACATGTACCAAGCAAAGAGAGTTATGGAGAGACATGATCGTCTACGCCGGCAGGCACGGAACTTGATTGATTGAGCTTGTTCATGTTATTTGTTATCTGTTTAGATGTTAGTAACTTGCTCATGTTATTTGTTATCTGTTTAGAAGTTAGTAACTTGTTCATGTTATTTCTTATCTCTTTAGATGTTAGTAACTTGCTCATGTTATTGAATGTAGCTTTTGTCTAACTCTATTCTCTTCCTTATTTCATTTTCACATCTTCCATCTATTGTCATTTTGAATTCTAGATATCAGATATTGTTGACTAGTTTCTGTAGTTATTCATGTAGTTTTATAATTATTTCTGCTTTCTCTCTATCTTTGTTGTGATAACTTTACTATTCGTTTTCTCAATGTTAACTGTCTAAGCTATATTCCTTGCACGTTTTCTCTTGTTCCTCTATATAGTATTTGTTTTATTAATGTTATTGTATAATTCATATTTCCTTCCTAGCTTTAGTCTAATCTGGACATGCATACAATTATAACTAGAGACTATCTACCAAGTTATTTATTTCTTTAATCTGTTTACAAACATGTTCTTCTCTAATCAAATCCATCATTTATTTATCCACAGTGAGTTCTGGGATGCAGCCACTTCTTTCAGCCACAAGGGTACTACATGGAACACCCTTTAATATCACTTGTGACGAAAGTCAGGTGGATAGCTTAAGGCCAAACTTTTTTTTCGTTCGTGACATATTTCTCAGTAAACAATTAAAGAATGGTAGTTATCTTATGCATGGAATTTATTCTTCAAACCTCGTTAATAACGGGAGCAAATATTATGAGGTTAGTTGTTTTCTTTTATTACAATTAGATAATTACTTGAAATATTTTGTTATTAAATGAATATATAAATGAATGTTTTAATTGTTTATTATCACTAATCAATTTTATTTGACTGGATAATTTGTATAAATCATCATTATTAAACAGTTTATCCAGAGCGGAACTTTGTCACAATAACATCTCTTATGCATTTCTCTCTCTGTCTCTCTCTCCCTAGGACAGATGTTCTACCTCTAAAGTCATCATGCTCAAATCATCAGTTACATCCTGACTCCATCATCTTCGTCATCTTCATCTTCTCCTGTTTGCAGTCATTTCTCCTTGCATAATAATCTTCTCCCTCTTTCATTTTATATTTTCAAAATACTTAAAATGTATCATTCTTTTTTTGAAGCATCAATCAGTTTTCTTTGATTTTGAGTTCATTCTGGATATATATATATTTGTCTCTCCTCTGTCCATATCAGGGGACTCTTCCGTAACACTTATTCAAAGGCAGATATACGGTGGACTCTACCGTAACACTTATATTCAAAGGCAGATATATGCTTTTTCACTGCTCTGTTAAATGGTCATACCTTCTGCTGCCATTGGGAAAGTTCATGATATTATCTTATGATCTTTATTTTTCTATCAGTTTCATTTAATAATGTTTTTAGTTGTGTAGTTTTTGTAAGGCCACGTTTGTTCTATGTCTGTTATTTATCCCATTGCCATATCTTGTAAGCAGAGGGCCGATATATTCAAAACTGTTGACATTTTCTATTTTCTGTCTTTGTATAAAATTGAAGTATTTTGGACATAACAAGAGACACGACGTGTTAGAGATGACCGTCTTGAAAGAAGTCATCTGGGTCAAAGAGGAGAAGGAAAAGACTGTGGAGAAGATGGATTCCATATGTGACTGATGGTTTGAACAACTCCGCCAAGAGCACAGCTACCTCAGCACAAGAAATTTAAAGAGCTGTAGAAACTTGCAAGAAAGGACGCCATACCGGTAAACCGACCAGCCATGTGGTGTACAGCGCATCTAGTGCATCAGTGACGGTTGCTTATGAAAGCGGTTTTACGGAAGTCAGCAAACCTAACTTGTACATTACTTGGCTCAAAAACAAACGCTAAAATTGGCTCTTGGAATGTTAGAACGATGATCACGGCTACAAAATCAGCCCAGATTGCTGAATAAATGAAGAGATACAATCTGGACATACTGGAGTTAAGTGAGGTGAGATGGCCTGGAACAGATAGAAGAGTAGTTTGTAGAAGAGATACGAGCTGGACATACTGGGGTTAAGTGATGTGAGATGACCTGGAACAGATAGAAGAGTAGTTTGTAGAAGAGATACAATCATGACATACTGGGGTTAAGTGATGTGAGATGACCTGGAACAGATAGAAGAGTAGTTAGTGGATTAACTTTCATATATTCAGGGAGAGAGGATGGTAAGCATTTTAAAAGAGTGTGTATAATGATGACACCTAGAGCAGAAAAAAGGGAATGTTAGAATGGGAACCCATCTCGAGTAGGATAATCAGAACCTGTTACAGTACAAGGCATGTTAAGAATGAGGTTGCAGAAAGTCTTGGTCATTACTGATATATAGGGTGATCCCTCTCCAGTTGTTGCAATCTGGCCAGATTCTGTATCATCTTCAGCTTTGAGCATTTCTGCAGTAATGTTGTCATCACTCGCTGCTTTATTGTTTATCAATGAACGGATTGCCTCCTTGACCTCAGCTACACTTATCATTTATTCGTTAAGTACGTAGTAGAAAGTTGTTTCTTGCCTCTTCATCAAACTTGAGTAGTGTTGGTGGATCAGGTCTATCTAGTATTTCTTGAAAATGCTCTGCCCATCTTTTCTTCTGCTCGATATATGCTGCTACTTCACCATCTTTACTCTTAATCGGGCCCAGGGGCGGCTTATCATTACGGGCCAGTGGGGCCCGGACCCACCAATAATCGATAGGGGGAATAACATCCCCGAATAGATAAATAATAGTAAATACTTCAAAACCCATGATTTTTCCGAAAATGTGTTCTGGCCCCATCAAGACAAATAAACACGAGCCGCCACTGATTGGGTCACACTTTGAAACAGAAGTTTCAGTTAGTTGTTTCAGTGTACTGTATAGCATTTTACGGTTTCCAGTCTTAGCTGCCTTTTCCCCTTCTTCGGCCAGTCGATTGACATATGATCTTTTGTCACTTCTAGCCGATTCTTCTTTTTCTTCATTGCATTCGTTATTTACCACCAATTGTAATCACTCTTTTGTGATATGTTTGATCTTTGCCAAGAACGTGTATATCTTGCACATTGGTTTAGTAGGCCCCTAAACGCATATACTTCTACAAGTTTAGGACACGTGCATCCGATTTCCACCAAACTTCTAGCCGATCTTTTCACTCCCTTGTCTTTTAGTCTCTATTTTTCGTTAGCTCGGATTTCAACTGCTGCATTCTTAGTATTTAAAGTGTTTTAAAGCCGAAGGATTGACTTCACTGTACCGGGTTTTACCCATATGGCTCGGTCCCTCTCCGCAGAAATGACACGTCACCTGCCTAGAGTATTGCACAAAGCACACCATCCGTAGCTCTGGAAACAATCTTGGGGTCTCTGAAACAAACTGCATCCGTGAACAGAACCGCGCGGTCCGGATTCGAACCCACGGACTTTGACTCGCAAGGTAAAGGGCTTAACATATATATTTTAGTATTAAATATCGTTAGTTTCATCTTTCTTCTTTCTTGAATACATTTCCAGGTGTCATCACTTATCCAGGTTTTTCTGTCTTTCGTCTTTAATCCTGCGCTACTATTTGCTGCCCCAATAGTGTGTCCTTTATTTCAGTCCATTTGTCTTCAATGTTCTGTTCCTTTTCACCATTGAGTAACTCAAACCTATTCTTAAGTTCAAGCTGATATTCCTCTTTACTTCTTTATTTTGTAGCCTTTGACTGTCTATTCGCAGTTGTTCTTTTTTAGTATGATGAATTTTCAATTTCAGTTTCAATTTACCTATGCATAAATTATGATCACTTCCTACATCTGCCCCTCTGTATGCACGGACATCCAGCAATGATGTTCTAAATTGTACATTTATGCACATATGGTCAATCTGATTCCTGGTCACTCCATCACACGAGTACCAAGTAAGTTTATGAATCTCCTTGCGGGCAAAGATGGTACCTCCAAGTGCTAAGTTTGATAGCATAATAACTGTTATAAGAATGAGAAGATGGAGATATGTTGGACACACCTTGAGAAGAAAGGACCAAAGATTATCAAAGCAGGCATTGAAGTGGGATGTAGAGTGTTCAAGAAAGAGATCACAACCTAAGGAGACCCTGAAACGAATTTTACTGAGAGAGGCAAGAAATATCGGTCTCAGTATCATGGAAGAGAATGACCGAGTTACCCAGGATAGATCGATATGGAGACATTACTTGCTGGCCCTATGTAACGTATAACAGTAGGAGAGAAATTGTTATTAAACTAGTATTTCATATTAAATACTCTATGAAATGCCACGATCTGTCAGATTATGATTCCTCTAGTACATTTATAGTTTCTGTTAATAATAAAACTCATATTTTTCACACTTTTCTCTAATATTCGTTATCGCTGATAGTATTTATCGCCATGATATTCTCTCGATGAACATATTTCTATTCTAAAAGGAAAGTTCTAACATTCGCTGTGTTTTATAACAGACAAGATTACCTTGTGTAATTGCTGAAGAATATTTGAAATGAGAGCTACATCATCTGCCTATCAACATGCTGGAGTCATAGTTCTACTACTTGTACAGGGATCAATATTAATTGTAGCTTCAGTCAACTAGACATTTCTCATGATATTTTGTAACTTCAGTCAACCAGATATTTTTCATGATATTTTTGTAACTTCAGTCAACCAGACATTTCTCATGATATTTTCGTAGCTTCAGTCAACCAGACATTTCTCATGATATTTTTGTAACTTCAGTCAACCAGATATTTTTCATGATATTTTTGGAACTTCAGTCAACCAGACATTTCTCATGATATTTTCGTAGCTTCAGTCAACCAGACATTTCTCATGATATTTTTGTAACTTCAGTCAACCAGACATTTCTCATGATATTTTTGTAGCTTCAGTAAACCAGACATTTCTCATGATATTTTCGTAGCTTCAGTCAACCAGACATTTCTCATGATATTTTTGTAACTTCAGTCAACCAGACATTTCTCATGATATTTTTGTAGCTTCAGTAAACCAGACATTTCTCATGATATTTTTGTAACTTCAGTCAACCAGATATTTCTCATGATATTTTCGTAATTTCAGTCAACCAGACATTTCTCATGATATTTTTGTAACTTCAGTCAACCAGACATTTCTCATGATATTTTTGTAGCTTCAGTAAACCAGACATTTCTCATGATATTTTTGTAACTTCAGTCAACCAGATATTTCTCATGATATTTTCGTAATTTCAGTCAACCAGACATTTCTCATGATATTTTTGTAACTTCAGTCAACCAGACATTTCTCATGATATTTTTGTAGCTTCAGTCAACCAGACATTTCTCATGATATTTTCGTAGCTTCAATCAACCAGACATTTCTCATGATATTGTTGTAACTTTGTGCAACCAGACATTTCTCATGATATTGTTGTAACTTTGTGCAACCAGACATTTCTCATTATATTGTTGTAGCTTTGTGCAACCATACATTTCTCATTATATTGTTGTAACTTTGTGCAACCAGACATTTCTCACTATATTGTTTTAAGTTTGATCAACTAGACATTTCTCATTATTATTATTATTTTTTTTTAAATCGTATACTTTCCATCTTTTACGTTTGTTTCTGTTTTTGGAAAACCTAGTGCAGCAATATGAAAAATTCGAATACTGTAAGGCTTACGTTTAGTGGAGACAATGGTGGCGGCAACAATATCAATACAATGAGAATTGTGATGAATTCTAATAGTGCCGTGTGTGCTGATGCTGGGAGATATAAGTGCGTAATCTTGTATTATTCAACTTTTAAAAGCAATTTTCATAGAGCCAGTTATGCAAATTTGACAATTGTCGGTGAGTATACGTAGTTTATTCGTACCTATTATTTAATTGAACTCTTTCACTATCAATAACACTTCCAAAAGCAAATATTTTAATTTATCACTTGAAAGTGTTATCAGCCGGAAAGAAGGAGATGTATCTGCCATTAAAAGCAGACTTCGTAAAGCGCTGAATACATTCATGACTTATGAAATGAAATATAAATCAACTTAATACAGCATCAGAGCCAAGATTTGCTGCAGTTTTGTACTATTAAGGGGACAGTTCTAGCAGGGAATAACAAACAAATGTGATTCTTAAATTTCAAGACATACTTGTTTATCTAACTAAAGGTGAACGAATTGTGGACACATTTCTGTTTAAAATATTAGAATTAGTTAAATAGTTTTCAAGTTATGATGCCTCAAAGATTATCAAATCTTCTTCGCATGGATGGTTTTAGATTTTGTCAAAAAATTAACAATTCATGATAATTTTTACATCATAACTTTGTCAAATATTAACCAATCAGCATGTACTTTCTTTTGCAAGTTTGTTTACATTAGAACTCTCTATAACGTATTGTTTACATTAGAACTCTCTATAGCTTATTGTTTACATTAGAACTCTCTATAGCTTATTGTTTACATTAGAACTCTCTATAGTGTATTGTTTACATTAGAACTCTTTATAGTGTATTGTTTACATTAGAACTCTCTATAACTTATTGTTTACATTATAACTCTCTATAACTTATTGTTTACATTAGAACTCTCTATAACTTATT
Source organism: Arion vulgaris (assembly GCA_020796225.1). NCBI lineage: Eukaryota > Metazoa > Mollusca > Gastropoda > Stylommatophora > Arionidae > Arion > Arion vulgaris. Next base: position 6,302,223 of record CM036776.1, read on the forward strand.
GTTTACATTAGAACTCTCTATAACTTATTGTTTACATTAGAACTCTCTATAACTTATTGTTTACATTAGAACTCTCTATAGTTTTTTGTTTACATTAGAACTCTCTATTACGTGTTTTTACATTATAACTCTCTATAGCGTATTGTTTACATTAGAACTCTCTATAGTGTATTGTTTACATTAGAACTCTCTATATCGTATTGTTTACATTAGAACTCTCTATAGCGTATTGTTTACATTAGAACTCTCTATAGTGTATTGTTTACATTAGAACTCTCTATAGCGTATTGTTTACATTAGAACTCTTTATAGTGTATTGTTTACATTAGAACTCTCTATAGTGTATTGTTTACATTAGAACTCTCTATAGTGTATTGTTTACATTAGAACTCTCTATAGTGTATTGTTTACATTAGAACTCTCTATAGTGTATTGTTTACAGTAGAACTCTCTATAGCGTATACTAATGGCATTCCAAAATCTTAATTACATTAATTTTTATGTTTTCTTTACATTAGACAATTTTAAAACCATAAAAAGATAATTTTCTGGTGATCAAAGAATACAATCTATTACAAATATACTATTTTCCCTAGTACTTGCCAAAATCACACAATCTGTGTTAAGTTAGTTAGTTAGTCTTTCCTCTTGGGCCTGTGGGCGGCGCATAGGGCAGAGGTCATAGTTCTCCATGTCTCGGGGTTCGTTGCTATCTGTTTTAGGTCTTTAATGTTTACTAGGCCCATCGTTGAGCCTTCTCTGGTGATGGTTCTACGCAGAGTCTCTCTTGGTCTTCCTCGTTTTCTTTTTCCTCTGGTGTCCATATGAGGATTGGTAAGGAATCTTCTCTCATCCATTCTAAGTGTGTGGCCGATGTAGTTAGAGCGGCGATTTCTTATAAAATTTGATACATTTTCTTGCTTGGTCTCTTGTCTTATTTGTGTATTGGGTCTGAAATCTGACCATTTGAGGTTCAATATTCTTCTAAGACATTTATTCTCAAAGTTATCTAATTTTCTTTCTAGAGCTTTTGTTGCTTTCAAACTCTCGCATCCATAAGTTAATACTGGAATCACACAAGAGTTAAAGATCTTTAATTTTAAGTGCTTTCTGAGTGAATTGGACTTCCATATATTTGACAATTTGTTAAAAGCACTTGATGCCAATGCGATTCTGTATGGAATTTCTGGCGCTGTATCCCCGTAGATGTCATCATACTTCCTAGGTATGTAAAACTTTTGACTTTTTCAATAGTGTAGTTTTTGAGTTGGATATTTTCTGGACTGCTGGTAAGGTCAACAATTTTTGTTTTTGTGGTGTTGATTTGGGGATCAATTTGTTCTGAGATATTTTGGAGAAGGTTTGTTTTCATTTGAATATCTTGGTGTGATGAACTCAAAAGGCTATATCGTCGGCAAAATCAAGGTCTTCTAAAATTGTATCCACCCATTTGATGCCCATATTTGCGTTATTTGTCCATTTTCGTATGACCCAGTCAATTGCTATTCCAAAGAGCATTGGCGATAAGACGCAGCCTTGTTTCACTCCTGTCTCCACTGGAAACCATTTAGAGTTACCGAAAGCTGTTCTTACACTTCAGAGCAATTCACTATAGAAGGATTTTATGATGTTGATGAATTAAGTAGGCAAACCGTAGTTTTTGAGTAGCTTATCTGTGTTAAGTAGTATATATAAATTAGGGAATCAGCTTACACATTTATTCACTTTCCTGCAGGGGGCGGGGACACGAGAAGGAGAGACACATAATGTGTGTTCTGATCTCTAATTTATATATATTACTTGTGTATGCTGATCTCCTAATTTATATATATTACTTGTGTATGCTGATCTCCTAATTTATATATATTACTTGTGTATGCTGTATAATTTTGAATGAATTTAACTTTATCATTTCCAAAAACAATTGTAAGAATTGAGACCAGTATTTTGCACGTCTAAAATAATTGTTCATGTCCAAATTCTCATTAACTTTCTTGTATATAAGGAACCCCAGTGACAATTACTTTTTGTACATAGCTTAATGATTTGTTAAGTACATCAGAAAATATGGTTCAAAATCTTTAAAATTGAAATTATAATAATTTTTTTACTAATGGCAGCAAATCTCTGCTAGTACTGCTCCCATGACTTTAGCAAACATTACAGAATGCTGTCTCTGCTAGTACTGCCCCCATAACTTTAGCAGACATAACAGAATGCTGTCTCTGCTAGTATTGCCCCCATAACTTTAGCAAACATAACAGAATGCTGTCTCTGCTAGTACTACACCCTTAACTTTAGCAAACATAACAGAATGCTGTCTCTGCTAGTACTGCCCCTATAACTTACCAATCATAACAGAATGCAGTCTCTGCTAGTATTGCTCCTATAACTTTAGCAAACATAACAGAATGCTGTCTCTGCTAGTACTGCCCCTTAACTTTACAATTATAACAGAATCCAGTCTCTGCTAGTATTGCCCCTTAACTTTGAAAACATAACAGAATGCTGTCTCTGCTAGTACTGCCCCTTAACTTTAGCAAACATAACAGAATGCTGTCTCTGCTAGTATTGCCCCCTTAACTTTAGCAAACATAACAGAATGCTGTCTCTGCTAGTACTGCCTCCTTAACTTTAGCAAACATAACATAATGATGTCTCTGCTAGTATTTCCTCCTTAACTTTAGCAAACATAACATAATGCTGTCTCTGCTAGTACTGCCTCCTTAACTTTAACAAACATAACAGAATGCTGTCTCTGCTAGTACTGCCCCTTAACTTTAGCAAACATAACATAATGCTGTCTCTGCTAGTACTACCCCCTCAACTTTAGCAGACATAACAGAATGCTGGAGAATAATAGAACAAGATGTGTCACAACTTTCTATATTCCATACAACTTGTCTGTGAAAGTACTTCTGATCTAATCAATAATGTTCTGAGATCAGAACCATATCTCTAACCAAGAATGCTGACACAGTGTCAGTAAGAGAATATGTCAGTAAGAGAATATGTCAGTAAGAGAATATGTCAGTAAGAGAATATGTCAGTAAGAGAATATGTCAGTAAGAGAATATGTCAGTAAGAGAATATGTCAGTAAGAGAATATGTCAGTAAGAGAATATGTCAGTAAGAGAATATGTCAGTAAGAGAATATGTCAGTAAGAGAATATGTCAGTAAGAGAATATGTCAGTAAGAGAATATGTCAGTAAGAGAATATGTCAGTAAGAGAATATGTCAGTAAGAGAATATGTCAGTAAGAGAATATGTCAGTAAGAGAATATGTCAGTAAGAGAATATGTCAGTAAGAGAATATGTCAGTAAGAGAATATGTCAGTAAGAGAATATGTCAGTAAGAGAATATGTCAGTAAGAGAATATGTCAGTAAGAGAATATGTCATTAAGAGAATATGTCAGTAAGAGAATATGTCAGTAGAGTTATGTCAGTAAGAGAATATGTCAGTAAGAGAATATGTCAGTAAGAGAATATGTCAGTAAGAGAATATGTCAGTAAGAGAATATGTCAGTAAGAGAATATGTCAGTAAGAGAATATGTCATTAAGAGAATATGTCAGTAAGAGAATATGTCAGAAAGAAAACAAACACCACTATCTAAAATGCTCTTTTTCTGACTATGTGAGGTATTTCCGGATTATGAACATTCTCAGTCATTAGAGACGCATGTACTTGTCACACATACGATCAATTTGTGGCTATTTAATTGGTCTTTATATGATTTGAGCCATATGGTTTGGACATCATCGTACTCGGTGTAGGACCATCGACGTCCGAAACATATCGTCCTTCGCCAATGTTTGGTTTTGTACCAGTCAAACCGTTACATTATCGGCCTTACTTTTCTAGTCAAGGTGAGTTTATTCCGGAAGAAACATTTACTACCGTTTCGAGAGGCATGTCGGCACTTGGCAATTTGCAGTTTCTACTCTGTATTTTCCCTTTTCCCAGGAAACACTAGACTGGGGCTGCACACAGATAATCCATATGGTCATTTCATTAGGCGCTCACAATGAAACTTAAATTTTGCACTCGCCAACATCATCCACCCCAGTTTTTTAGGGGATGTTAGTTGTCAATGCAATAGTACCGTTCCCAGTGGTTACAGTGAAGGCCGTTTCGATAGGCACAAAACGCAACTCTAGGATTTGCGCTCTGCCAACCTTACCCAATAAATGTATATGTGCTTCGCCTCTGGTACGGAGTTAATTGCAATCTTCCCTTGCATGCAATCCTCTCCTGGGTGAACTGAGAAGCAACATGTGGCCACACCAAGTCGACCTGAAAACTAAGCATTGGGGAAACCTGACAGATCTGAAGCTGACTGTCCAGTTTGTGGTCGACGGTAAATTAAGCGCATGACCAGAGATCGGTGAAGAAGAAGAAGAAGTATCTACATTCTTTGCGTAATAAAGACCTTCTGGTCGTGATGTACATTTAGTCTGTTTTATTTTTCATTTACTTATTTATTTCATTTTTTATTTTGACAGTTCGTTTTGTTTTATATTTGTTTTTATTATGGAAAACAGCAAATGACGTTTCTGGTGTAACCGCAATTGCCAACTCGATCAACGTTCAGAATGGTATATATCATTATAAAGTTGGTGATAACATCACTTTGACTTGTAGTGCTAAGGTAAATGGATACTTTCTGGGGCTTTTAAAAATCAATATTATGGATATATATATATATATATATATATATATATGATAATATAATATATCAACATATTCGTCACACAAACAAGTCAGGTCAGATACATAGAGACAGATTTCACTTCAGACAGTAACATAGATAGAGCAATTAACACACAATACCTCTTCTTCTTCTTCTTTTGTCGTCACACTGCTACCAGGTTGTTGGACAGTGTCGTGGTTTTCTGTTTTAGTCTTGCGCTGTTCCGGTGGCTTGGGTGATTGTTATTTTTGCTCTTTCACAGGATTCTGCTATGCCATAACTAATGATGTAAAGCAAAAGATACTGGCGTACAAACCTGCTCCAAAAGTGCTTGTCTCTTGGTCGATCTTCTTCTTCTTCTTTCTCGAATCATGTATGCCTCACAGCGTCAGGTCAGGAAGAGATTTCTAAAACGGGCCCTAGTATGCGCTTCGCAGATAGTCTCTTTCGTCGCCTCTGTTATCTCTGAGGTCCATCTTTGCGTGGCCGGCCTTTTGCTTTGTACCCATTGTATCGAGCAGCATTGCTCTTTGGGGTGCACTGTCTGATGGTAATCTGCTTACGTGACTGAACCATTTAATTTGTTGTTTCTTGATGAAGTCTAGTACTGATGTTGTACCCACTTTTTCCTGATGTCTTCATTTCTCAACCGGTCTCTTCTTGTTACACCCAGCATTCTGCGTAGACACTTCATCTCTGTTGTGACTAGTTTTCTTCTATCGTTTGTTGTCAGCGTCCAGGTTTGGCACTGGTAACATAATGTGGGAGAAAGATTGTGTTGAACATTGCTCTTTTGTGTTCATGGTGACGTGTTTGCATCTTAAAATTGGCGCATTTGCCCTATCATTTGATTTGCTTTGTTGCATCTGTGTTGAATTTCATTAGTTATTCTTCCATTTGCTGAAAAAATGCTCCCCAGGTATGTGAAATCTTTTACTTGATTTAGTAGGTGGTTATCGATGGAGATAATTGGTAATGTTTTCTTCTCTGGCAGATGTCATTACTTCTGTTTTGTCGATGTTAATTCTCATGTTGTATTCGTTACATGCTAACTGGAGTCTGTTGATGTGTTGTTGTAGCTGTTCTTCTGTGATTCTGTGTTCTTCTTTGATATGATTGCCTGATCGTCTGCAAAAGAAATTCATTTAAGAGTTCTCCGAGGTTGTTTCCTTCGCTGGTGTTAGCTATTTTACAAATGTGGTCAATATACGTGATGAATAGCAGCGGGGATAGTACGCAACCTTGTCTTACTCCTGACCCTACGTGAAACTTTTCTGGTAATCCTGTATTTGTTCTAATCGTACATTGGCTGTCAGTATAAATGTTCTTGCAAAGGTTGATTAGGCGTTCATTAACCCCATAGGTTGTTAGTATTTTCCACAACTTGTGCCTATCTACGCGGTCGATCGCTTTTTCCTGATCTACAAATGCAACGTGTAAATGTTTGTCGGATTCGATAGTCCTTTCTACTAACTGTCTGAGGGCGAATATTGCGTCTGTACAGCTTTTGTTCTTCCTGAATCCCATTTGGGAGTCATTAAGCTATGGCTCGATGATGTGGCGGAGCCTTTTCTCAAGTATTTTGCAGAATATTTTCCCAGTGTGGCTCAGTAGCGCTATGCCTCTATACTTTGTACAGTCCTCTTGCTACCTTTCTTCTTCCAGATGGGAACAATTGTAGCATTCCTTCACTCTTCTGGTGTTTCTTGTGTGATCCAGACGTGGTTGAATAGTCTATGGAGCCAGCTGATTCCTACCTCTTTAGTTGCTTTGATTAGGTCGGCCGGGATATTGTCTGGGCCTGGTGTTTTATTAGGTGGGGCCATATTTACAGCATTTCTGATCTCTGATAGTGTTATGCTTGGTTCTACTTCTGAAGTTACATTTACTGTGTGTTCTTGAGTGTTCAGTTGGTCCTCTTGTTGTAGGTTGAGAAGTTCACTAAAGTATTGTCGCCATCTGTTCATTATCATTTTTGGATCATTAAGAGCTTGGCCGTTTTCATCGTTCATAATTTCAGTTGGGTCATATTGTTCTTGTCTTTCCCGCATAGCTTTAATTTTCTTGTAGAAATGTCTTGTTGAATTTTTGTAGTCTGAATATAATGTTTCGCCATAATCTTGCCATGCTTGTATTTTAGACTTCTTTATTATCTCCTTGGCTTGTTTTCTAGCTGTTCTATACTCAGTGAGGTCGTTTTGATGTTTGTTTTTTGCCCATAAGTTGTATCTGTGTTTTTCTCCTTTACCGCTAGTTTTACTTCGTCATTCCACCAAGTTGTGATTTTTGGTCGGGTACCTCTGTATTTTACTGTTCCGCATGTTTCTTTGGCTGCTTCTAATAAAGTTCTCTTAAATACTGTCCTTCCTTCCTTTGCGTTCTTCTTCTACTGACTTGCTTTCTTCAGTTAGTTTAGCAAAATTATCTGTGACTCTTTGAAGATATGACTCTTGTGTGTTGGCATCTGTTAATTTATTGATTTTGATTATTTCTTTTGTAGTCGTGTGTTGCCCTCTGGTACTCTTCTTGTGTGTTCTGATAGTCATAACTACTACTTTGTGGTCCGTGTCTATGCATAAATTTGGTATAGCCCTAGCGTCTATCACTGACCTTCTTTTTGATCTTTTGACTAGAATAGATCTCTTGGTCGGTATCTCATGAATAATAGAATGGACAGGAAATAGTAACCGAGACTGGGAAATGTTATGAACAACGACATAGATGTCAAATATAAAATAATTATAAACAACGATATCTGTTCCTGACTTGTCAGACTAATTCACACAACTCTTTCTGACTTTCAACTAATATTTATTTCTTTCTTTTGTCCTTCTCTGCTTTTTTTGCCGTTAGGCGTAGCAGGTTTAACTGATGATCGGTTTCGAGATAGTGACGCTCGGTCGCTTGATATGTTGTGATATTGTAGAGTTTTAAGATGGCTGTAACTCCATCAATCCATCTTTTTCTTGGTCTGCCCCTTCTCCTTGATATTTAAATTTTCAGGTACACTCTTGCAACTGGTGTATTCGGGTTCATTCTGACCAATTTGCCAAACCATTTTAGTCTCTGTTTTTCAATGAAACTAATAGTAGGTGTTGTTCCGACTGTTCTTCTAATTTCCTCATTTCTTATATGGTCTCTTCTTGTTTTATTTATTGCTTTCCTCAAACATCGAATTTTTTCAGAGGTGGTAATTTTTCTTACTTGTTCTTTTAGTCAGTGTCCAATATTTCTTTCCCTTTGCTTATTACTGATAATTTGGATTATTACAAAACACCAAGCCAAGCAAACATACAAATTGACAACATCAGAGTAAAGCAAATATCTGAATTAAAATATTTAGGCAGCATTTTTTCAGAGGACGGATAACTTTATAGATAAATAGAGACAAGGTTTCAAAAAGCAAATGCAGTGACCTACCAGCTGGCACCATTACTACAACATGCAAAGATCAAGATGGAAGTGAAAAGACAGATGATAAATGTGTTTTCCTACCAACACTTTTTTACCAGTGCCAAACTTGGTCTTTGACAGCAACACACCACAGAAAGCTTACCACATGTGAAATGAAATGCTTGAGGAAGGCAGTGGAGTCACCAGGAAAGATAAGACTACGAAATGAAGACATCAGAAGCAGAGTGGACATAACTTCATGCATCGAATACATCAAAATACAACAAATGCAGTTGTTTGGACATTTAATAAGAATGAAATACCACCAATAACAGAATACAATAAAAAGAGATCAGTTACTAGAGCTAAGAGAAGACCAAGAAAAAGATGGATAGACAATATCAAGACCACACTACATAAACACGGATATAACACAACAAGGGCGACTCATCTGGCCCTAGAACACAAATTAAAGCTCCTATCCCTATGCTTAACGGCAAGAGTGGACAACCAACTACATCTTCCACCTTGGAATAGACAATAGATAGACTAATCATTATTCTTCACTTGATGTAATTTTATTATGTACGTAAACTGAATGTCATTATTTATTTTGGTTATTTTGTCATTCAGGGTTCACAGAACATAACAATTAAATGGGAGAGAAATGGCACAGAATTGAATCCTAAGATATCACCAAAGTTTGCAATCACAAATGATGTTACGATGTATTCAGAAGATCCCTTAGACTGTGTATACTATCGCCATGTGTCTACATTAAGTTTTAGGGAATCAGATGCCAGCATACATAACAACTACCTATGCGTTGCTTCCTACAAAGGAACATCACAGGTCACCAATTATATTTACTGTGCAGAAAGCAGTAAATGAAGATTACATTACAACTTAAATCACATAAAGTAAGTAGAAGATTACATTACAACTGTAGACACATAAAGTAAGTAGAAGATTACAACTGTAGACACATAAAGTAAGTAGAAGATTACAACTGTAGACACATAAAGTAAGTAGAAGATTACAACTGTAGTCACAGAAAGTAAGTAGAAGATTACATTACAACTGTAGTCACAGAAGTAAGTAGACGATTACATTACAACTGTAGTCATGAAAGTAAGTAGAAGATTACATTACAACTGAAGTCACAGAAAGTAAGTAGAAGATTACATTACAACTGAAGTCACTGAAAGTAAGTAGAAGATTACATTACAACTGAAGTCACTGAAAGTAAATATATTTGATAATGTTTATTTTCTCCTTGAGAACTTGACTTTATTTTCCGCTCTGATATCAAGTTCTTCTATTTCTAACTCTGATAACAGATGTAGATTTGGATGTTAGCAAGTTCTTACTGCTTTCTTTTAGACATCGTATTGGGTTTGATCTCTTTACTTTACGACACCAGTTGTTGGAATGTCCTCGCTCGCTAGTTCCATCCGATACAACAAATGCTTCGGTTACTGCAACCCAAATAATTTTGGGTACTCGAATGGGTTGCCAGTCTCTTGTCTACAGTCCAACCTGGAGGACTAGCAGATCAAATGTTATCTGCACTCTATCCTTCAGTCTGTCTAATGTGGGCGTCCCTAACAAGAGCAAAACTATTGAGATCATGGAGGTCAACATGTGTACTAACACTACAGTAAGACTACAGTAATACTAGAGTAACACTACAGTAACACTACAGTAGCACTACAGTAACACTATATTACAGTAACGCTACATTACAGTGACACTATGGTAACACTACGGTACAGTAACACTACAGTAACACTACAGTAACAATACAGTAACACTACAGTAACACTACAGTAACAATACAGTAACACTCAGTACACTCACTAACAATCACTACAGTAACCCTACACTAACAATCACTCAGTAACAATACAGTAACACTACAGTAACACTACACTAACACTCACTAACACTCAGTACAGTAACATTACACTAACACTACAGTACAGTAACACTACACTAACACTACAGTACATTAACACTACACAAACACTACAGTACAGTAACACTACACTAACACTACAGTAACACAACATTTACACTACAGTACAGTAACACTACATTACAGTAGCACTACAGTAACACTACAGTAACACTACAGATTGCGCTACACTACAATATAGCTACAGTAACACGACAGTACAGTAAAACTACAGTAACACTACAGTACAGAAACACTACTGTAACATTACAGGAACATTACAGTAACAATACACTACGTTAACACTACAGTAACATTACACTACGTTAACACTACAGTAACATTTCAATAACACTACATTAGCACTACAGTACAGTAACACTACCGTAACTCTATAGTAACACTACAGTAACACTCCAGTACAGTAACACAACAGTAACACTACTGTACAGTAACACTACTGTACAGTAAGACTAATGATACTTGTCCATCACGGGTGATGTTGACCACACAAATTTAATCTAATTGAATGTAGGTGCGTTATGTTTGTCTGCGTGTGCGTATATGATTAGTGAGCCTGATACGGGCTTGAAATATTCTTGTACAGTGTGGGAAGGTATACTTGCACTTGTGGGAATGTTACTGCCTTTTTGTTTCGACGTTTTTGTTCCATCCGTGCTGTTCTACCTGCCTCGCAGGCCGAAGAACCGTGTCGAAGAAGTGTGCGCCAGGCTGATCTGTCTTGAGCAACATTCTCCCAGTTGTTGACATCTATGCCAAAGGATTTCATCGAGTTCTTGAGTGTATCTTTGAATCGCTTTTTCTTACCACCCTGTGAGCGTTTACCGCTATGCAACTCACCATAAAAGAGTCGTTTGGGTATTCTGCAATCTGTCATTCAAGCCATGTCCTGCCCATCGTGTCTGGGACTGCATCAAGATTGTGTAGATGCTGAAGAGAGCAGCTCTTTTTAGGACCTCTGTGTCTGGGATCATATCCTGCCATTTTATGTTCATTATTTTTCTAAGGCAGACTGTGTGAAAGTGGTTTATCTTCCTTGCGTAACAGTAACACTACAGTATAGTAACACTACATTACAATAACACTACATTAGAGTAAGACTACAGTAACAGTAGCACTACAGTACAGTAACACTACAGTAACACTACTGTAACACTATAGTAACTGTAACAATACAGTACAGAAACACTACAGTAACATTACAGTAACGGTAACACTACAATACAGTAACATTATAGTACAATAACAATACAGTAACACTACAGTAACAGTAATACTACAGTACAGTAACACTAAAAGTACAGTAACACTACAGTAACACTACAGTAACACTATAGTAACTGTAACAATACAGTACAGAAACACTACAGTAACATTACAGTAACGGTAACACTACAATACAGTAAAATTATAGTACAATTAACTACAGTAACACTACAGTAACAGTAATACTACATTTACAGTAACACTACAGTACAGTAACACTACAGTACAGTAACTACATTAACACTACAGTGCAGTAACACTACAGTAACACTTCATTAACACTACAGCAGTAACACTACAGTAACAATCAGTAACATTACATAACATTACAACTACGGTAACCAACAGTAACACTACGGTAACACAACAGTAACACTACAGTCAGTAACACGACAGTAAATACACTGCATAGCTACGGTAACAATACAGTAACAATACAGTAACACTACATGAATAATCAGTGGCAATACAGTACAATGCAGTAACACTCAGCAACAATACGGTAACACTACAGTAACACTACAGTAACAATACAGTAACAATACAGTAACACTAGGTAACAAACGGTAACACTACAGTAATCACTACAGTAACAATCAGTAACAGTAACACTACAGTACAGTAACACTCACATTGACAGTAACACTCACTACAGTAACACTACAGTACAGAACACTACATTACAGTAACACTACAGTACAGTAACACTACATTAACACTACAGTACAGTAACACAATAGTAACACTTCATTAACACTACAGATCATTAACACACAGTAACCTACAGTACAGTAAACACGACAGTAACACTACAGTAAAACTACGGTAACACTACAGTACAATCAGTAACAATACGAGTAACAATCAGTAACACTCTATGGTAACAATGCAGTGACAATACGTAACAATACAGTACACTAATAACACTACAGTAACAATACAATAATACTACAGTAACACTACAGTAACACTACAGTAACAAAACAGTAACAATACAGTAACACTACAGTAACAATACAGTATAGTAACATTATTGTATACCAATGCCATATTATAATAACAAACACATATCTCAAACATTGCAATAACTTTTCGATACTGATATAACTACAGACATCGCAATTTAAAACTGTAATCTGTTGTATCCACAGAACTCCAGAACTAACAACAAGACAGACGTGCCAATTACATAGGCAATGGAGAAATATCTGTAACAATTACATAGACAATGGGTGCAATATCTGTAATAATTAACAGACAATGGAGGGTAATATATGTAAAATAACATAGACAATGGGGACAATATCCGTAACATTTAAATGAGAATAGGGCAGTATCTGTAACAATTACATAGACAAGAGGGGCAATATCTGTAACAATTACATAGACAATGGGGGCAATATCTGTAACAATTACATAGACAATGGGGGCAATATCTGTAACAGTTACATAGACAAGATATGTGGTTGTGTGTTGTTTAAAAATAAACTAGTTTCGTCTAAATATATTTTGTTGTCTTATCGTTGTTATTATGTGAGCTCTTTGTGGTGTAGGTGTAAGCTACTTATATCATATTATAAAAGTATTCCGTTCGCTTCCTGTATAAAACAATCTGAGAATATTTTCAGTGATCCTGATCTATGTGTAGGTGAGATCAAGTTACAAGTCATATCGTAGATGGACGATACAATATCAGTCTTCAAAACTGGGAACATAAAGAACTATTGGTAAATAGAAATATAATAGGCTGGAAATGTGCTGCCCTGACCAAACAATTATTAATAACAAATTATAAGTGATATAAATTTGTATAATCTAATAATTGACATCAGATATTCAAATCGCAAACAATACTTGAAATATCATGGACAGAGAAAAAAACATATGTTTCTGTTCTGCAATTCATTAGGAAAGATTACAAATACAATACCTACATAAATATCTTCACTATCTTCAATATTACATCGGGGACCACGCCAGTGCTACGAAGCTCGTGCACTGCAGCTGAGATCTTTCTGTGTGAGAAAGAGATCGGAGCACATATTGTTACTCACCGAAGTGCAATGATGATGGACCTATCAATCAATCAATCAATCAATCAATCTAAAAAAGTTAATTTCTTATCCTTTACAGGATTTTGCGAATCAACCCCGGCTTTTCAACGCTGTTTGTGATTTCTCTAGGCATTATTACGTTCAGCAGTTTGCCTTTGCTTTCTGAACGGGTGGTGCCATCGTCCTTTGTAAAAATCCACGCGAAACAATTTGCAACCAAACTGTCCGCAGCGTGATTCGAACTCAGAACATCAGGGTTAATAGACCAAGTCCATATCCCCTAGGCCACAGACACCACCATCAATCACTCTACAGCTTGATATTAAAAAGAGTTGGCTATTAAAGAGCATAAAATCAAGGAAAATTAAATATTTCGGACATATCAAACGATATGAGTGCCTAGAGAAGATAATTTTGGAAGAAATGGTGTCTGGAAGAAGAATGAGAGGAAGACCTAGAAAACAATGATGAGTGCAAGATGTCATTGACGATCTGAGAATGACTGCTGCTGACGTCGGTCAACTTGCACAGAACTGTGAGAGTTTTTCAGGACTGCTGTCATGTGAGCCAAGTTCCAGAAAGGACGACAGCCTACTTGATGATGACTCTCATCGCTGCTTCTTTATTACATTATTCCAACATCTGTATACTTGTCGGAATAGCTTTATTGATTTGTTATTCCTTTTACTTTCATAGAATTCTTTGTCTACTGCTGATTTTTAGCTGTTTTATTTAACAAGTGTTTTTATACTCAATTGTTTACTTATCATCAAATAGCTTGTCATGAGCAGAACTTTGCCACCCCAACAGTCCTCCAGTACTTATCTTTCTCATAGGCCAGATGTCCTGCCTCTGCAGCCGTCATGTTCAAGCCATCAGTTACATTCTGAATCCATCTTCTCCGTGGTCTTCCTCTTCTTCTCTTTGCTGGTATGCTTCCTTCCATGATGGTCTTCTCCAGCCCTTAGTGTTTTTTATATACCCAACATATCTCAATTTTCTCCTTCGTATTTGTAGCATCAGCCAGTTTTCTTTGATTTTGAATTCTTTCTGGATAGATCTATTTGTTTTCTTCTCTGTCCAAGATATACGGAGGACTCTTCTATAACACTTTATATTCTAATGCACATATATGTTTTTCCACAGCTTTATTAAATGTCCATGCTTCACACCTATATATTGCGACGGGGAATATGCATGCTCTTAGTATTCTGATCTTTGTTTTCTTATCAGTTCCATTTCATACTGTTTTTAGTTGTTTAATTTAATTGTTAACTATCCAAGTCCTCTTTGAACTGCAGGATGTTACCACGCTGTGTGGTTCTGCTTTCCTTGACATTTTGTTACATCCTCACAGAACACTATTTGTCTAACCACGCATTGTAACAGAACACTACTTGTCTAACCACACATTGTAACAGAACACTACTTGTCTAACCACACATTGTAACAGAACACTATTTGTCTAACCACGCATTGTAACAGAAAATCACTTGTCTAACCAGGCATTGTAACAGAACACCACTTGTCTGACCACACATTGTAACAGAACATCACTTGTCTAACCACACATTGTAACAGAACACCACTTGTCTAACCACACATTGTAACAGAACACTACTTGTCTAACCACACATTGTAACAGAACACTACTTGTCTAACCACACATTGTAACAGAACACTACTTGTCTAACCACACATTGTAACAGAACACTACTAGTCTAACCACACATTGTAACAGAACACTACTTGTCTAACCACACATTGTAACAGAATACTACTTGTCTAACCACACATTGTAACAGAACACTACTTGACTAACCACACATTGTAACAGAACACTACTTGTCTAACCACGCATTGTAACAGAACACTACTTGTCTAACCACACATTGTAACAGAACACTACTTGCCTAACCACACATTGTAACAGAACATTACTTGTTTAACCACACATTGTAACATAACTCTACTTGTTTAACCACACATTGTAACAGAACATCACTTGTTAACCACATTGTAACAGAACATCACTTGTCTAACCCACATTGTAACAGAACACTCTTGTCTAACCACACAATGTAACAGAACACTACTTGTCTAACCACACATTGTAACAGAACACAACTTGTCTAACCATTTGTTCTTCTTGTCCACCATTTATTTCTTTATAGAAAGTGTTGGGGGTGAAACGTAGTGATCTTGTGTGTGCTTGTTTTAAGGCACTTTGTAAGCTGATATTCATGTTCGTAAGGATGTTCTTGATGCCGTTGATCCATCTTTTGCGTGGTCTTCCTCTTGCTTTGTACGCATTATACTTTTTCGGTGTGGCTCTCTGTGGTAGGCGATACCAGAGCATTCTTGTCAGGTGTCCAAACCATTTAATCTGTTGTTCTTTTATGAATTGCATGACTGGTTTCACATCCAATCTTCTTCTGATTTCTTCATTTCTAATTTTGTCTCTTATTGTCACACCTACAGCTCTTCTAAGACACCTCATCTCTGTCGTTATAATTTTCCGCTCATTGTCTAACCACGCATTGTAATAAAATAATATGGAAAACATGTGTTGTCAGTTTGAAGGTGTATTGTATAATTATGTCCGACAGAGGTGACAAATATTATTTGCCTACACCTGGTGCAGGTGTCAACTTCAATTTATCACTGTAAAGTTCACTTATAAACATATTAGTGAGAGAACGTAAAAAGAAAGAATTAGATATGAATATAAAGAAAACAGTGATAATGGTTATCTCTTGGTAACACCACATTGAAATATCAAAATAAATAACACAACACTGCAACAAGTCCATCGATTCAAGTATCTGGGAATATTCCTAACATCAGATGGAAGATATCAAACAACAGATTAGAAGTAGAATAGCTCAATACCTAGAATACCCAACCCATCGTTATTTTCTTCTCTTAACTAGAGACATTATGTGTTACTATCCTGTTCTTCTTCTTCTTCTTAACCTGAGACATTATGTGTTACTATCTTGTTCTTCTTCTTCTTCTCTTAACCTGAGACATTATGTGTTACTATCCTGTTCTTCTTCTTCTTCTCTTAACCTGAGACATTTTGTGTTACTATCCTGTTCTTCTTCTTTTTCTCTTAACCTGAGACATTATGTGTTACTATCCTGTTCTTCTTCTTCTTCTCTTAACCTGAGACATTATGTGTTACTATCCTGTTCTTCTTCTTCTCTTAACTTGAGACATTATGTGTTACTATCCTGTTCTTCTTCTTCTTCTCTTAACCTGAGACATTATGTAGTTACTATCCTGTTCTTCTTCTTCTCTTAACTTGAGACATTATGTGTTACTATCCTGTTCTTCTTCTTCTCTTAACCTGAGACATTATGTGTTACTATCCTGTTCTACTTCTTCTTCTCTTAACTTGAGACATTATGTGTTACTATCTTGTTCTTCTTCTTCTTCTCTTAACCTGAGGACATTATGTGTTACTATCTTGTTCTTCTTCTTCTTCTCTTAACTTGAGACATTATGTGTTACTATCTTGTTCTTCTTCTTCTTCTCTTAACCTGAGACATTATGTGTTATTATCTTGTTCTTCTTCTTCTCTTAACTTGAGACATTATGTGTTACTATCTTGTTCTTCTTCTTCTCTTAACTTGAGACATTATGTGTTACTATCTTGTTCTTCTTCTTCTTCTCTTAACTTGAGACATTATGTGTTACTATCTTGTTCTTCTTCTTCTCTTAACTTGAGACATTATGTGTTACTATCTTGTTCTTCTTCTTCTTCTCTTAACCTGAGACATTATGTGTTACTATCTTGTTCTTCTTCTTCTCTAACTTGAGACATTATGTGTTACTATCTTGTTTTCTTCTTCTTCTCTTAACTGAGACATTATGTGTTACTATCTTGTTCTACTTCTTCTTCTCTTAACTTGAGACATTATGTGTTACTATCCTGTTCTACTTCTTCTTATCTTAACCTGAGACATTATGTGTTACTATCCTGTTCTACTTCTTCTCTTAACTTGAGACATTATGTGTTACTATCCTGTTCTTCTCCTTCTCTTAACCTGAGACATTATGTGTTACTATCCTGTTCTTCTTCTTCTCTTAACCTGAGACATTATGTGTTACTATCTTGTTCTTCTTCTTCTTCTCTTAACCTGAGACATTATGTGTTACTATCCTGTTCTTTTTCTTCTCTTAACCTGAGACATTATGTGTTACTATCCTGTTCTTCTTCTTCTTCTCTTAACCTGAGACATTATGTGTTACTATAGTGTTCTTCTTCTTCTTCTCTTAACCTGAGACATTATGTGTTACTATCCTGTTCTACTTCTTCTTCTCTTAACCTGAGACATTATGTGTTACTATCCTGTTCTTCTTCTTCTCTTAACCTGAGACATTATGTGTTACTATCCTGTTCTTCTTCTTCTCTTAACCTGAGACATTATGTGTTACTATCTTGTTCTTCTTCTTCTCTTAACCTGAGACATGTATGTGTTATATCTGTTCTTCTTCTTCTTCTCTTAACCTCAGACATTATGTGTTACTATCTTGTTCTTTTTCTTCTCTTAACCTGAGACATTATTATTACTATCCTGTTCTTCTTTTTCTTCTCTTAACCTGAGACATTGTTGTTACTATCCAGTTCTTCTTCTTCTCTTAACCTGAGACATTATGTGTTACTATCCTGTTTTTCTTCTTCTTCTCTTAACCTGAGACATTATGTGTTACTATCTTGTTCTTCTTCTTCTCTTAACCTGGACATTATGTTTTACTATCTTGTTCTTCTTCTTCTTCTCTTAACCTGAGACATTATGTGTTACTATCCTGTTCTTCTTCTTCTTCTCTTAACCTGGACATTATGTTTACTATCTTGTTCTTTTTTCTTCTCTTAACCTGGACATTATGTGTTACTATCCTGTTCTTCTTCTTCTTCTCTTAACCTGAGACATTATGTGTTACTATCCTGTTCTTCTTCTTCTTTTAACCTGAGACATTATGTGTTACTATCTTGTTCTTCTTTATCTCTTAACCTGAGACATTATGTGTTACTATCTTGTTCTTCTTCTTCTTCTCTTAACCTGAGACATTATGTGTTACTATCCTGTTCTTCTTCTTCTTCTCTTAACTTGAGACATTATGTGTTACTATCTTGTTCTTCTTCTTCTTCTCTTAACCTGAGACATTATGTGTTACTATCCAGTTCTTCTTCTTCTCTTAACCTGAGACATTATGTGTTACTATCTTGTTCTTCTTCTTCTCTTAACCTGAGACATTATTTGTTACTATCCTGTTTCTTCTTCTTCTCTTAACCTGAGACATTATGTGTTACTATCCTGTTCTTCTTCTTCTTCTCTTAACCTGAGACATTATGTGTTACTATCTTGTTCTTCTTCTTCTTCTCTTAACCTGAGACATTATGTGTTACTATCCTGTTCTTCTTCTTCTTCTCTTAACCTGAGACATTATGTGTTACTATCTTGTTCTTCTTCTTCTCTTAACCTGAGGGCATTATGTGTTACTATCCTGTTCTTCTTCTTCTTTCTTAACCTGAGACATTATGTGTTACTATCCTGTTCTTCTTCTTCTTTTCTTAACCTGAGACATTATGTGTTACTATCATGTTCTTCTTCTTCTTCTCTTAACCTGAGACATTATGTGTTACTATCCTGTTTTTCTTCTTCTCTTAACCTGAGACATTATGTGTTACTATCTTGTTCTTCTTCTTCTTCTCTTAACCTGAGACATTATAGTGTTACTATAGTGTTCTTCTTCTTCTTCTCTTAACCTGAGACATTATGTGTTACTATCATGTTCTTCTTCTTCTTCTCTTAACCTGAGACATTATGTGTTACTATAGTGTTCTTCTTCTTCTTCTCTTAACTTGAGACATTATGTGTTACTATCTTGTTATTCTTCTTCTTCTCTTAACCTGAGACATTATGTGTTACTATCCTGTTCTTCTTCTTCTCTTAACCTGAGACATTATGTGTTACTATCTTGTTATTCTTCTTTTTCTCTTAACCTGAGACATTATGTGTTACTATCTTGTTCTTCTTCTTCTCTTAACTTGAGACATTATGTGTTACTATCTTATTCTTCTTCTTCTCTTAACCTGAGACATTATGTGTTACTATCCTGTTCTTCTTCTTCTCTTAACCTGAGACATTATGTGTTAATATCCTGTTGTTCTTCTTCGCTTAACCTGAGACATTATGTGTTACTATCCTGTTTTTTTCTTCGCTTAACCTGAGACATTATGTGTTACTATCCTGTTCTTCTTCTTCTCTTAACCTGAGGGCATTAGTGTTACTATCCTGTTCTTCTTCTTCGCAACCTGAGACATTATGTGTTATCCTGTTGTTCTTCTTCGCTTAACCTGAGACATTATGTGTTACTATCCTGTTCTTCTTCTTCGCTTAACCTGAGACATTATGTTACTATCCCGTTCTTCTTCCTCTTCTCTTAACCTGAGACATTATGTGTTACTATCCTGTTCTTCTTCTTCTTCTCTTAACCTGAGACATTATGTTTTACTATCCTGTTCTTCTTCTTCTTCTCTTAACCCGAGACATTTATGTTACTATCCTGTTCTTCTTCTTCTCTTAACCTGAGACATTATGTGTTACTATCTTGTTCTTCTTCTTCTTCTCTTAACCTGAGACATTATGTGTTACTATCTTGTTCTTCTTCTTCTCTTAACCTGAGACATTATGTGTTACTATCTTGTTCTTCTTCTTCTCTTAACCTGAGACATTATGTGTTACTATCTTGTTCTTCTTCTTCGTCTCTTAACCTGAGACATTATGAGTTACTATACTGTTCTACTTCTTCTTCTCTTAACCTGAGACATTATGTGTTACTATCATGTTCTTCATCTTCTTCTCTTAACCTGAGACATTATGTGTTATTATCTTGTTCTTCTTCTTCTCTTAACATGAGACATTATGTGTTACTATCCTGTTCTTCTTCTTCTCTTAACCTGAGACATTATGTGTTACTATCCTGTTCTTCTTCTTCTTCTCTTAACCTGAGACATTTTGTGTTACTATCTTGTTCTACTTCTTCTCTTAACCTGAGACATTATGTGTTACTATCTTGTTCTACTTCTTCTTTAACCTGGACATTATGTGTTACTATCCTGTTCTTCTTCTTCTTCTCTTAACCTGAGACATTATGTGTTTCTATCTTGTTCTTCTTCTTCTCTTAACTTAGAGATTATGTGTTTCTATCCTGTTCTTCTTCTTCTCTTAACTTGAGACATTATGTGTTACTATCCTGTTCTTCTTCTTCTTCTCTTAACCTGAGACATTATGTTACTATCCTGTTCTTCTTCTTCTCTTAACCTGAGACATTATGTGTTACTATCCTGTTCTTCTTCTTCTCTTAACCTGAGACATTATGTGTTACTATCCTGTTCTTCTTCTTTTCTTACCCTGAGGACATTATGTGTTACTATCCTGTTCTTCTCTTCTTCTTAACCTGAGACATTATGTGTTACTATTTGTTCTTCTTCTTCTTCTCTTAACCTGAGACATTGTATATTTTCTATCCTGTTCTTCTTCTTCTTCTCTTAAC
The DNA here is from genome assembly GCA_020796225.1 of Arion vulgaris. Lineage (NCBI taxonomy): Eukaryota > Metazoa > Mollusca > Gastropoda > Stylommatophora > Arionidae > Arion > Arion vulgaris. The sequence continues at coordinate 6,323,174 of CM036776.1, forward strand.
CTGAGACATTATGTGTTACTATCCTGTTCTTCTTCTTCTTCTCTTAACCTGAGGCATTATGTGTTACTATCCTGTTCTTCTTCTTTTCTTAACCTGAGACATTATGTGTTACTATCCTGTTCTTCTTCTTCTTCTCTTAACTTGAGGCATTATGTGTTACTATCTTGTTCTTCTTCTTCTTTCTTAACTGAGACATTATGTGTTACTATCCTGTTCTTCTTCTTCTTCTCTTAACCTGAGACATTATGTGTTACTATCTTGTTCTTCTTCTTCTTCTCTTAACCTGAGACATTATGTGTTACTATCCTGTTCTTCTTCTTCTTCTCTTAACCTGAGACATTATGTGTTACTATCTTGTTCTTTTTCTTCTCTTAACCTGAGACATTATGTGTTACTATCCTGTTCTTCTTCTTCTCTTAACCTTAGACATTATGTGTTACTATCCTGTTCTTCTTCTTCTTCTCTTAACCTGAGACATTATGTGTTATTATCTTGTTCTTCTTCTTCTCTTAACCTGAGACATTATGTGTTACTATCCTGTTCTTCTTCTTCTCTTAACCTGAGACATTATGTGTTACTATCCTGTTCTTCTTCTTCTTCTCTTAACCTGAGACATTATGTGTTACTATCTTGTTCTACTTCTTCTTCTCTTAACCTGAGACATTATGTGTTACTATCCTGTTCTTCTTCTTCTTCTCTTAACCTGAGACATTATGTGTTACTATCCTGTTCTTCTTCTTCTTCTCTTAACCTGAGACATTTTGTGTTACTATCCTGTTCTTCTTCTTCTTCTCTTAACTTGGGACATTATGTGTTACTATCCTGTTCTTCTTCTTCTCTTAAACTGAGACATTATGTGTTACTATCCTGTTCTTCTTCTTCTTCTCTAACCTGGACATTATGTGTTACTATCCTGTTCTACTTCTTCTTCTCTTAACCTGAGACATTATGTGTTACTATCCTGTTCTACTTCTTCTTCTCTAACCTGGACATTATGTGTTACTATTCTGTTCTTCTTCTTCTTCTCTTAACCTGAGACATTATGTGTTACTATCCTGTTCTTCTTCTTCTCTTAACCTGAGACATTATGTGTTACTATAGTGTTCTTCTTCTTCTTCTCTTAACTTGAGGGCATTATGTGTACTATCTTGTTCTTCTTCTTCTCTTAACTTGAGACATTATGTGTTACTATCTTTTTCTTCTTCTTCTCTTAACCTGAGACAGTATGTGTTTTCTATCCTGTTTTACTTCTTCTCTTAACTTGAGACATTATGTGTTACTATCCTGTTCTTCTTCTTCTCTTAACCTGAGACATTATGTGTTACTATCTTGTTCTTCTTCTTCTTAACCTGAGACATTATGTGTTACTATCCTGTTGTTCTTCTTCGCTTAACCTGAGACATTTATTTTTACTATCCTGTTCTTCTTCTTCGCTTAACCTGAGACATTATGTTTTATATCCTGTTCTTCTTCCTCTTCTCTTAACCTGAGACATTATGTGTTACTATCCTGTTCTTCTTCTTCTTCTCTAACCTGAGACATTATGTGTTACTATCCTGTTCTTCTTCTTCTTCTCTTAACCTGAGACATTATGTGTTACTATCCTGTTCTTCTTCTTCTCTTAACCTGAGGCATTATGTGTTACTATCTTGTTCTTCTTCTTCTTCTCTTAACCTGAGACATTATGTGTTACTATCTTGTTCTTCTTCTTCTCTTAACCTGAGACATTATGTGTTACTATCTTGTTCTTCTTCTTCTCTTAACCTGAGACATTATGTGTTACTATCTTGTTCTACTTCTTCTTCTCTTAACCTGAGACATTATGTGTTACTATCATGTTCTTCATCTTCTTCTCTTAACCTGAGACATTGTATTTGCTATCTTGTTCTACTTCTTCTCTTAACCTGAGACATTATGTGTTACTATCCTATTCTTCTTCTTCTTCTCTTAACCTGAGACATTATGTGTTACTATCTTGTTCTTCTTCTTCTTCTTATAACCTGAGACATTATGGGTTACTATCCTGTTCTACTTCTTCTCTTAACCTGAGACATTATGTGTTACTATCATGTTCTTCATCTTCTTCTCTTAACCTGAGACATTATGTGTTACTATCTTGTTCTACTTCTTCTCTTAACCTGAGACATTATGTGTTACTATCCTATCCTTCTTCTTCTTCTCTTAACCTGAGACATTATGTGTTACTATCCTGTTCTTCTTCTTCTCTTAACTTGAGGCATTATGTGTTACTATCCTGTTCTTCTTCTTCTTCTCTTAACCTGAGACATTATGTGTTTTCTAGCCTGTTCTTCTTCTTCTCTTAAGCTGAGACATTATGTGTTACTATCCTGTTCTTCTTCTTCTCTTAACCTGAGACATTATGTGTTACTATCCTGTTCTTCTTCTTCTCTTAACTTGAGACATTATGTGTTACTATCCTGTTCTTCTTCTTCTTCTCTAAACCTGAGACATTATGTGTTACTATCCTGTTCTTCTTCTTCTCTTTACCTGAGGGCATTATGTGTTACTATCCTGTTCTTCTTCTTCTTCTCTTACCCTGAGACATTATGTGTTACTATCCTGTTCTTCTTCTTCTCTTAACCTGAGACATTAGTGTTACTATCTTGTTCTTCTTCTCCTTCTCTTAACCTGAGACATTATGTGTTACTATCCTGTTCTTCTTCTTCTTCTCTTAACCTGAGACATTATGTGTTACTATCCTGTTCTTCTTCTTCTTTTTCTCTTAACCTGAGACATTATGTGTTACTATCCTTTTTCTTCTTCTTATCTTAAGAGACATTATGTGTTACTTTCTTGTTCTTCTTCTTCTTTTCTTAACTTGGACATTATGTGTTTACTATCCTATTCTTCTTCTTCTTCTCTTAACCTGAGACATTATGTGTTACTATCTTGTTCTTCTTCTTCTTCTCTTAACCTGAGACATTATGTGTTACTATCCTGTTCTTCTTCTTCTTTTCTTAACCTGAGACATTATGTGTTACTATAGTGTTCTTCTTCTTCTTCTCTTAACCTGAGACATTATGTGTAACTATCCTGTTCTTCTTCTTCTCTTAACCTGAGACATTATGTGTTCCTATCCTGTTCTTCTTCTTCTTCTCTTAACCTGAGACATTATTTTTTACTATCCTGTTCTTCTTCTTCTTCTCTAAACATGAGACATTATGTGTTACTATCCTGTTCTTCTTCTTCTTTTCTTAACCTGAGACATTATGTGTTTCTATCCTGTTCTTCTTCTTCTTCTCTTAACCTGAGACATTATGTGTTACTATCCTGTTTTCTTCTACTCTTAACCTGAGACATTATGTGTTACTATCCTGTTCTTCTTCTTCTTCTCTTAACCTGAGACATTATGTGTTACTATCCTGTACTTCTTCTACTCTTAACCTGAGACAATATTTGTTACTATCCTGTTCTTCTTCTACTCTTAACCTGAGACACTATGTGTTACTATCTTGTTCTTCTTCTTCTCTTAACCTGAAACATTATGTGTTACTATCCTGTTCTTCTTCTTCTTCTCTTAACCTGAGACATTATGTGTTACTATCCTGTTCCTCTTCTTCTCTTAACCTGAGACATTATGTGTTACTATCCTGTTCTTCTTCTTCTCTTAACCTGAGACATTATGTTTACTATCCAGTTCTTCTTCTTCTCTTAACCTGAGACATTATGTGTTACTATCCTGTTCTTCTTCTTCTCTTAACCTTAGACATTATGTGTTACTATCCTGTTCTTATTCTTCTTCTCTTAACTTGAGACATTATGTGTTACTATCCTGTTCTTCTTCTTCTCTTAACCTGAGACATTATGTGTTACTATCCTGTTCTTCTTCTTCTTTTAACTTGAGACATTATGTGTTACTATCTTGTTCTTCTTCTTCTTCTCTTAACCTTAGACATTATGTGTTACTATCTTGTTCTTCTTCTTCTCTTAACCTGAGACATTATGTGTTACTATCCTGTTCTTCTTCTTCTTCTCTTAACCTGAGACATTATGTGTTACTATCTTGTTCTTCTTCTTTCTTAACTTGGACATTATGTTTACTATCTTGTTCTTCTTCTTCTCTTAACTTGAGACATTATGTGTTACTATCTTGTTCTTCTTCTTCTTAACCTTTAGACATTATGTGTTACTATCTTTGTTATTCTTCTTCTCTTAACCTGAGACATTATGTGTTACTATCTTGTTATTCTTCTTTTTCTCTTAACCTGAGACATTATGTGTTACTATCCTGTTCTTCTTCTTCTCTTAACCTGAGACATTATGTGTTACTATCCTGTTCTTCTTCTTCTCTTAGCCTGAGACATTATGTGTTACTATCCTGTTCTTATTCTTCTTCTCTTAACTTGAGACATTATGTGTTACTATCCTGTTCTTCTTCTTCTTCTCTTAACCTGGACATTATGTGTTACTATCCTGTTCTTCTTCTTCTCTTAACCTGAGACATTATGTGTTACTATCCTGTTCTTCTTCTTCTCTTAACCTGAGACATTATGTGTTACTATCCTGTTCTTCTTCTTCTTCTCTTAACCTGAGACATTATGTGTTACTATCCTGTTCTTCTTCTTCTTCTCTTAACCTGAGACATTTTGTGTTACTATCCTGTTCTTCTTCTTCTCTTAACCTGAGACATTATGTGTTACTATCCTGTTCTTATTCTTCTTCTCTTAACTTGAGACATTATGTGTTACTATCCTGTTCTTCTTCTTCTCTTAACCTGAGACATTATGTGTTACTATCCAGTTCTTCTTCTTCTCTTAACCTGAGACATTATGTGTTACTATCCTGTTCTTCTTCTTCTCTTAACCTTAGACATTATGTGTTACTATCCTGTTCTTATTCTTCTTCTCTTAACTTGAGACATTATGTGTTACTATCCTGTTCTTCTTCTTTTTCTCTTAACCTGAGACATTATTGTTACTATCCTGTTCTTCTTCTTTTAACTTGAGACATTATGTGTTTACTATCTTGTTCTTCTTCTTCTTCTCTTAACCTTAGACATTATGTGTTACTATCTTGTTCTTCTTCTTCTCTTAACCTGAAGGGCATTATGTGTTACTATCCTGTTTTTTTCTTCTTCTCTTAACCTGAGACATTTTTTTGTGTTACTATCTTGTTCTTCTTCTTCTCTTAACTTGAGACATTATGTGTTACTATCTTGTTCTTCTTCTTCTCTTAACTTGAGACATTATGTGTTACTATCTTGTTCTTCTTCTTCTCTTAACCTGAGACATTATGTGTTACTATCTTGTTATTCTTCTTCTCTTAACCTGAGACATTATGTGTTACTATCTTGTTCTTCTTCTTCTTAACCTGAGACATTATGTGTTACTATCTTGTTCTTCTTCTTCTCTTAACCTGAGACATTATGTGTTACTATCTTGTTCTTCTTCTTCTCTTAACCTGAGACATTATGTCTTACTATCCTGTTCTTCTTCTTCTCTTAACCTGAGACATTGTGTGTTACTATCCTGTTCTTCTTCTTCTCTTAACCTGAGACATTATGTTTTACTATCCTGTTCTTCTTCTTCTCTTAACTGAGACATTATTGTTACTATCATGTTCTTCTTCTTCTTCTCTTAACCTGAGACATTATGTGTTACTATCCTGTTTCTTTTTTTCTTTCTCTTAACCTGAGACATTATGTGTTACTATCCTGTTCTTCTTCTTCTCTTAACCTGAGACATTATGTGTTACTATCCTGTTCTTCTTCTTCTCTTAACCTGAGACATTATGTGTTACTATCCTGTTCTTCTTCTTCTCTTAACCTGAGACATTATGTGTTACTATCTTGTTCTTCTTCTTCTCTTAACCTGAGACATTATGTGTTACTATCCTGTTCTTCTTCTTCTCTTAACCTGAGACATTATGTGTTACTATCCTGTTCTTCTTCTTCTCTTAACCTGAGACATTATGTGTTACTATCCTGTTCTTCTTCTTCTCTTAACCTGAGACATTATGTGTTACTATCATGTTCTTCTTCTTCTTCTCTTAACCTGAGACATTATGTGTTACTATCCTGTTCTTCTTCTTCTTCTCTTAACCTGAGGCATTATGTGTTACTATCCTGTTCTTCTTCTTCTCTTAACCTGAGACATTATGTGTTACTATTCTGTTCTTCTTCTTCTCTTAACCTGAGACATTATGTGTTACTATCCTGTTCTTCTTCTTCTCTTAACCTGAGACATTATGTGTTACTATCCTGTTCTTCTTCTTCTCTTAACCTGAGACATTATGTGTTACTATCCTGTTCTTCTTCTTCTCTTAACCTGAGACATTATGTGTTACTATCCTGTTCTTCTTCTTCTCTTAACCTGAGACATTATGTGTTACTATCATGTTCTTCTTCTTCTTCTCTTTAAACCCGAGACATTATGTTTACTATCCTGTTCTTCTTCTTCTCTTAACCTGAGACATTATGTGTTACTATCCTGTTCTTCTTCTTCTCTTAACCTGAGACATTATGTGTTACTATTCTGTTCTTCTTCTTCTCTTAACCTGAGACATTATGTGTTACTATCCTGTTCTTCTTCTTCTCTTAACCTGAGACATTATGTGTTACTATCTTGTTCTTCTTCTTCTCTTAACCTGAGACAGTATGTGTTACTATCCTGTTCTTCTTCTTCTCTTAACCTGAGACATTATGTGTAACTATCATGTTCTTCTTCTTCTCTTAACCTGAGACATTATGTTTTACTATCCTGTTCTTCTTCTTCTCTTAACCTGAGACATTATGTGTTACTATCTTGTTCTTCTTCTTCTTCTCTTAACCTGAGACATTATGTGTTACTATCCTGTTCTTCTTCTTTATCTCTTAACCTGAGACATTATGTATTTACTATCCCGTTCTTCTTCTTCTCTTAACCTGAGACATTATGTGTTACTATCTTGTTCTTCTTCTTCTCTTAACCTGAGACATTATGTTTTACTATCCTGTTCTTCTTCTTCTCTTAACCTGAGACATTATGTGTTACTATCATGTTCTTCTTCTTCTTCTCTTAACCTGAGACATTATGTATTACTATCCTGTTCTTCTTCTTCTCTTAACCTGAGACATTATGGTTACTTTTTCCTGTTCCTCTTCTTCTCTTAACCTGAGACATTATGTGTTACTATCCTGTTCTTCTTCTTTATCTCTTAACCTGAGACATTATGTTTTACTATCTTGTTCTTCTTCTTCTTCTCTTAACCTGAGACATTATGTTTTACTATCCTGTTCTTCTTCTTCTTCTCTTAACCTGAGACATTATGTGTTACTATCCTGTTCTTCTTCTTCTCTTAACCTGAGACATTATGTTTACTATCCTGTTCCTCTTCTTCTCTTAACCTGAGACATTATGTGTTACTATCCTGTTCTTCTTCTTCTTTTCTTAACCTGAGACATTATGTGTTACTATCATGTTCTTCTTCTTCTTCTCTTAACCTGAGACATTATGTGTTACTATCCTGTTCTTCTTCTTCTCTTAACCTGAGACATTATGTGTTACTATCCTGTTCTTCTTCTTCTCTTTTAAACCCGAGACATTATGTGTTACTATCCTGTTCTTCTTCTTCTCTTAACCTGAGACATTATGTGTTACTATCCTGTTCTTCTTCTTCTCTTAACCTGAGACATTATGTGTTACTATCATGTTCTTCTTCTTCTTCTCTTAACCTGAGACATTATGTGTTACTATCCTGTTCTTCTTCTTCTTCTCTTAACCTGAGATTTTTGTGTTTACTATTTTTTTCTTCTTTTTAACTTGAGACATTATGTGTTACTATCCCGTTCTTCTTCTTCTCTTAACCTGAGACATTATGTGTTACTATCCTGTTCTTCTTCTTCTCTTAACCTGAGACATTATGTGTTACTATCTTGTTCTTTCTTCTTTTTCCCTTTGTCTTCTTTGTCCTTCTTCTAATATCACTGACCCACCAGACATATAAATGTGTTTACTATTAATATAAGAAGAAAAATATGGACTTAACAATTTAAAAACCAAAAAAGTAAGGAATGAAAATGATAGAAAAACAAAGATCACAATAATCAGATCATGCATATTACCAATGGCAACATAACTTTGTGAAGCATGGACATTTAACAAGAAGTGGAAAATATATGTGGTTTTGAAATAAGTGTTACAGAAGAGTCCTCCATATTGATGAACAGAGAAGAGAACAAATAAATCTATCCAGAAATAACACAAGATGAAAGAACAATGTCTGATTCTACAAATAAGAATGAGATAATTGAAGAATTTTAGACATAGAAAAAGGACACCAAGTGTTAGAGAAGACAAATATGAAAAGATGCATCCATTCAAAGAGGAAAAGAGGAAGCTCACGGAGAAGATAGATTCATGATGCAACTGATGATCTGAGAATGACGGCTACGGAGGCGAGACATCTGGGCAATGGTAGAAGAAATTTAAAGTTCTGTTAGAGTATCACATTTCTACCACGGCAAGCTGCATGATGATGATGAACATAATAAGGTTTTCTGATTCTTGGTTGCAGATACAGGTCAATGTCAAATTTAATTTGTATATGGTCCAGGTACAGGTGAGAACTTTAATTTACCTGTGATAGATACAAGTGGAAATCTTAATTATCTCGTTCGACATTTCTGGTAACATCTGTTGACTGTTGTATGGAGAAAAAAATCAAATACAACTCTGTGAGAGATTTGTTGTATGATGTATTTGTAAGGGTGTATGTTGTATGTTGTATGTTTTAGGATAAAGGTTGTATAACAAATGATGTAAGTTGTATGGTTTTAACTTGTGTGATGTATGTTGTATTTTGTATATGTATGTTGTATGATGTGTTTTGTATAAAGTGTGTTGTATGATCTATGTTGTATGTTGTGTCTTGTTGTTGAAGATGTATGTTGTATGTTGTATGGTGTACGTTTTATGTTATATGATGTATGTTGTATGATGTATGTTTTATGTTGTATGATCTATATTGTATGTTGTGTGTTGTATATTGTGTGATGAATGATGTATGATGTATGATATATGTCGTATGATGTATGTTTTATATTGTGTGATGTATGTTGTATGATGTATTATGTATGTTGTAAGTTGTATGTTGTATGATGTATGTTGTATGATATATGATGTAGGATGTATGTTATATGATGTTTGTTGAATGATGTGTGTTGTATAATGTATGGTGTGAAGAAGTATGTTGTATGTTATTTGATGTATGTTATTTGATGTATGTTGTACGATGTATGTTGTATGATGCATGTGGTACTTTGTATGTTGTATGTTGTATGATGTTTGTTGTATGATGTATGATTCATGATGTATGTTGTATGATTTATGATGTGTGTTGTATAATGTATGTTGAATGATCTATGTTGTATGTTGTGTGTTGTATGTTTTATGATGTATGTTGTATTTTTTATGTTTTTATGTTGTATGATGTATGGTTGTATGATGTATGTTTTTTGTTGTATGATCTATATTGTATGTTGTGTGTTGTATTTTGTATGATCTATGTTGTATGGTGTAAGTTGTATTATGTATGTAATATGATGCATGTTGTATGATGTATTTTATATAACGTATGATGTATGTTGTATGATGTATTATGTATGTTGTACGATGTATGTTGTATGTTGTATGATGTATGTTGTATGATATATGATGTAAGTGTATGTTATATGATGTATGTTGAATGATGTGTTGTATAATGTATGTTGTATGAAGTATGTTTTGTTATTTGATATATGTTATTTGATGTATTTGTATGTTGTATGATGCATGTTGTATGATGCATGTGGTACTTTGTATGTTGTACGTTGTATGTTGTATAATGTGTGTTGTATGAAGTATGATATATTATGTATGTTGTATGTTGTAGGGTGTATGATGTGTGTTGTATAATGTATGTTGTATGATCTATGTTGTATGTTGTGTATTGTATGTTGTATGATGTTGTTGTTTGATGTATGTTTATGTTGTATGATCTATGTTGTTGGTGTAAGTTGTATGATGTATGTTATATGATGCATGTTGTATGATGTATTCTGTATAACGTATGCTGTATGTTGTATGATTTATATTTTGTGATGAATCGTGTATTTTGTATAATGCATGATGTATTCGTGAATGATTAGATGGTGTAGTAGAATCCTGTGAAAGAGCAAAAAAAACAACCAAACCACCAAAACAGCGCGACAAAAGCGAAAACCACGAACTGGGCAACAACGGTAGCAGTGTGACGACAAAAAAAAACGATTAGGAAAGAAGTGAACTTCAGCGTTTCTGAGCAAACCTTGTCAAGTACAAGGAGGGAATAAAACTGGGGAAAAGAAAAGAATTAATTACTAAAGTGAACAGTGAGTAAATGAATAACAAGTGAACAGTGAATAAATGAATAACTGAAGTGAGAAGTGAGTTAATGAAAAACTGAAGTGAACAGTGAGTAAATGAATAACTGAAGTGAGCAGTGAGTAAAAAAGAATAACTGTAGTGAGCAGTGAGTTAATGAATAATGTAGTGAGCAGTGAGTTAATGATTAATTAGTTAGCAGTGAGTTAATGAATAACTGTAGTGAGCAGTGAGTAAATGAATAACTGTAGTGAGCAGTGAGTAAATGAATAACTGAAGTGAGCAGTGAGTTAATGAATAACTGAAGTGAACAGTGAGTTAATGAATAACTGAAGTAAACAGTGAATGAACGGTCGACTGGAAGAATGAATGAACTAATAACTAACGTTAACAGTTATCAATACTTTTGCTTCCCTGCTCTCATCATCATCAAGGTTCGTATCCTTTATAAGACGTTGCTTTCTTTGCATAATATCTGAACTTCACTCTTTCTCCAGCCAGTTCACCCACTTCGTCGATGGTCATATTCATGGTTTCTGTAATATCGTGTAGCCACCTTCTTCTTGGCCTATCTCTCCATTCTGAGTCCCTACCTTCTAATATTACTGCCCTACCAGACACATAAATGGGCTTACTATTAATATAAGAAGACAAAATATGGACTTAAAAATTTAACTCTTACAATACACATACTAAAAGCCTTTTAGCACTGTTTTGAGGAACAAATTTTAAGGCGAAGGTGTCCTTACAAAATTTGTTATAACTTTTTTGTATTCAACAGCAGATACAAACTGCACCAAAGTGTGCAATTGAAACATCTATTACAAATATCCACTTGCTGTTTTGAATTTTAAAAATACACTTAAAGCATTAAATGTATTTAGGAAGTTAAAACAAATGGTTAGAATCATATGGTCCGTGAAGTGGCTTTTCGTAAAATGGGAACCAACTTTATGGTCTGTCAGGTGGCGTTTCGTATTCTAAGAGTTAAACAACTAAAAAGTAAGGGAAAAAAACTGATAAAAACAAAGATCAGAATAATAAGATCTGCATATTACCAATGGCAACATAACGTTGTGAAGCATGGACATTTAACCAAGAAGTGGGAAAATATATATGGGTTTTTAATATAAAGTGTTACAGAAGAGTCCTCCATATTGCATGAACAGAGAAGAGAACAAATAAATCTATCCAGAAATAACACAAGATGAAAGAACAATGTCTGATTCTACAAATAAGAATGAGATAATTGAAGAATTTTAGACATAGAAAAAAAGGGCACCAATGTTGAGAAGACAAATATGAAAAGATGCATCCATTCAAAGAGGGGAAAAAAGGAAGCTCACGGAAAGATAGATTCATGATGCAACTGATATCTGAGAATGCGGTACGGAGGCGAGACATCTTTGGGGAATGGTAAAAGAAATTTTAAAGTTCTGTTAGAGTATCACATTTACGCACGGCAAGCTTGATGATGATGATGAACATAATAAGGTTTTCTGATTCTTGGTTGCAGATACAGGTCAATGTCAAATTTAATTTGTATATGGTCCAGGTACAGGTGAGAACTTTAATTTACCTGTGATAGATACAAGTGGAAATCTTAATTATCTCGTTCGACATTTCTGGTAACATCACTGTTGTATGGAAAACAAGTCAAATACAACTCTGTGGAGATTTGTTGTATGATGTATGTTGTATGATGTATGTTGTATGTTGTATGTTTTAGGATAAAGGTTGTATAACAAATGATGTAAGTTTATGGGGTAACTTGTGAGTTATGTTGTTTTTGTATGATGTATGTTTATGATGTGTTTTATAATGTGTGTTGTAGATCTATTTTGTATTTGTGTCTTGTATGTTGTATGATGTATGTTGTATGTTGTATGGTGTACGTTTTATGTTATATGATGTATGTTGTATGATGTATGTTTTATGTTGTATGATCTATATTGTATGTTGTGTGTTATTTGTGTGATGAATGATGTATGATGTATGATATATGTCGTATGATGTATGTTTTATATTGTGTGATGTATGTTGTATGATGTATTATGTTTTTTTGTTGTTATTTGTATGATGTATGTTGTATGATATATGATGTAGGATGTATGTTATATGATGTTTGTTGAATGATGTGTGGTTGATAATGTATGGTGTGTGAAGTATGTTGTATGTTATTTGATGTATGTTATTTGATGTATTTGGTAATGATGATGTTGTATGATGCATGTGGTACTTTGTATGTTGTATGTTGTATGATGTTTGTTGTATGATGTATGATTCATGATGTATGTTTTTATGATTTATGATGTGTGTTGTATAATGTATGTTGAATGATCTATGTTGTATGTTGTGTGTTGTATGTTGTATGATGTATGTTGTATTTTGTATGTTTTATGTTGTATGATGTATTTTGTATGATGTATGTTTTATGTTGTATGATCTATATTGTATGTTGTGTGTTGTATTTTGTATGATCTATGTTGTATGGTGTAAGTTGTATTATGTATGTAATATGATGCATGTTGTATGATGTATTTTATATAACGTATGATGTATGTTGTATGATGTATTATGTATGTTGTACGATGTATGTTGTATGTTGTATGATGTATGTTGTATGATATATGATGTAGGCTGTATGTTATATGATGTATGTTGAATGATGTGTGTTGTATAATGTATGTTGTATGAAGTATGTTGTATGTTATTTGATATATGTTATTTGATGTATGTTGTATGTTGTATGATGCATGTTGTATGATGCATGTGGTACTTTGTATGTTGTAAGTTGTATGTTGTATAATGTTTGTTGTATGAAGTATGATATATTATGTATGTTGTATTTTGTATGATGTATGATGTGTGTTGTATAATGTATGTTGTATGATCTATGTTGTATGTTGTGTATTGTATGTTGTATGATGTATGGTGTATGATGTATGTTTTATGTTGTATGATCTATATTGTATGGTGTAAGTTGTATGGGTGTATGCTATATGATGCATGTTGTATGATGTATTCTGTATAACGTATGCTGTATGTTGTATGATTTATATTTTGTGATGAATCTGATTTTGTATAATGCATGATGTATTCGTGAATGATTAGATGGTGTAGTAGAATCCTGTGAAAGAGCAAAAATAACAATCACACAAGCCCAAAACAGCCCACAAAGCGAAAACCACGACACTGGGCAACACACGGTAGCAGTGTGACGACAAAAGAAAACGATTAGGGAAAAAAGGAACTTCAGCGTTTCTGAGCAAACCTTGTCAAGTACAAGAGGGAATAAAAACTGAAGAGAAAAGTAAATGAATTAATTACTAAAGTGAACAGTGAGTAAATGAATAACTGAAGTGAACAGTGAATAAATGAATAACTGAAGTGAGAAGTGAGTTAATGAAAACTGAAGTGAAAAGTGAGTAAATGAATAACTGAAGTGAGCAGTGAGTAAATGAATAATTAGTGAGCAGTGAGTTAATGAATAACTGTAGTGAGCAGTGAGTTAATGATTAACTGTAGTTAGCAGTGAGTTAATGAATAACTGTAGTGAGCAGTGAGTAAATGAATAACTGTAGTGAGCAGTGAGTAAATGAATAACTGAAGTGAGCAGTGAGTTAATGAATAACTGAAGTAAACAGTGAGTTAATGAATAACTGAAGTAAACAGTGAATGAACGGTCGACTGGAAGAATGAATGAACTAATAACTAACGTTAACAGTTATCAATACCCTTAGCCCCTGCTCTCATCATCATCAAAGGGTTTGTATCCTTTATAAGACGTTGCTTTCTTTGCATAATATCTGAACTTCACTCTTTCTCCAGCCAGTTCACCCACTTCGTCGATGGTCATATTCATGGTTTCTGTAATATCTGTACCTTCTTCTTGGCCTATCTCTCCATTCTGAGTCCCTACCTTCTAATATTAAATGCCCTACCAGACACATAAATGGGCTTACTATTAATATAAGAAGACAAAATATGGACTTACACAATTTAACTCTTACAATACACATACTAAAACCGCCTTTTAAGCACTGTTTGAGGGAAAAAATTTTAAGGCAAGGTGTCCTTACAAAATTTTTTATACTTTCTTGTATTCAACAGCAGATACAAACTGCATACACCAAAGTGTGCACAATTGAAACATCTATTACAAATATCCACTTGCTGTATTTGAATTTAAAAAATACACTTAAAGCATTAAATGTATTTAGGAAGTTAAAACAAATGGTTAGAATCATATGGTCCGTGAAGTGGCTTTTCGTAAAATGGGAACTAACTTTATGGTCTGTCAGGTGGGATATAGTATTGTAAGAGTTAAACAACTAAAAAAGTAAGGAATAAAACTGATAGAAAAACAAAGATCAGAATAATAAGATCATGCATATTACCAATGGCAACATAACGTTGTGAAGCATGGACATTTAACCAAGAAGTGGGAAAACATATATGTGGTTTTGAATATAAGTGTTACAGAAGAATCATTCATATTACATGAACAGAGAAGAGAACAAATAGATCTATCCAGAAATAACACAAGATTAAAGAACAATGTCTGATTCTACAAATAAGAATGAGAGAAAATTGAAGAATTTTAGACATAGAAAAAGGACACCAAGTGTTAGAGAAGACAAATATGAAAAGATGCATCCATTCAAAGAGGAAAAGAGGAAGATCACGAAGAAGATAGATTCATGATGCAACTGATGATCTGAGAATGACGGCTACGGAGGCGAGACATCTGGGCAATGGTAGAGAGAAATTTTAAAGTTATGTTAGAGTATCACATTTCTACGCACGGCAAGCTGCATGATGATGATGAACATAATAAGGTTTTCTGATTCTTGGTTGCAGATACAGGTCAATGTCAAATTTAATTTGTATATGGTCCAGGTACAGGTGAGAACTTTAATTTACCTGCAATAGATACAAGTGGAAATCTTAATTATCTGTTCGACATTTCTGGTAACATCTGTTGACTGTTGTATGGAGAAACAAGTCAAATACAACTCTGTGAGAGATTTGTTGTATGATGTATGTTGTATGATGTATGTTGTATGCTGTATGATGTATGTTGTAAGTTTTAGGATATATGTTGTATAATGAATGATGTAAGTTGTATTGTGTAACTTGTGTGATGTATCTTGTATTTTGTATGATGTATGTTGTATGATGTGTGTTGTATAGTTGTATGAGTGTACGTTTTATGTTGTATGATGTATGTTGTATGATGTATGTCTTATGTTGTATGATCTATATTGTATGTTGTGCGTTGTATATTGCGTGATGAATGATGTATGATGTATGTTGTATGCTGTATGATGTATGATGTATGTTGTATGTTTTAGAATAAATGTTGTATAATGAATGATGTAAGTTGTATGGTTAACTTGTGTGAGTATGTTGTATTTTTATGATGTATTTGTACGATGTGTTTTGTATAATGTATGTTGTATGATCTATGTTGTATGTTGTGTGTTGTATGTTGTATGATTAGTACTATGATTTGATGGATGTGTACTTTGTATGTGTATATTGCATGATGTTGTTGTATGATGTATGATATAGAGGAGTGATTGTATGATGATGATGTGTGATATAATACAGTTGAATATCTATGAATGTTGTTGTGAATATAGTGATAATAGTCTGATGTAGATGATATGAAGTATGATGTATGTATTTGAGTATGAGTATATGATGAGATTTGAAATGATGTTGATGATATGTTGTATGAATATTTAGATACGTATGATGTATGTTAGTATATAAAAGTTTGTTGAATGATATGTATGTATAATTATGTTGTAGATATTATGATGATGTTTGATGAATGTTATTTTAATCATGTTGTATGTTGTATGATGTATGTTGTATGATGCATGTGTACTTTGTATGTTGTATGTTGTATGATGTTTGTTGTATGATGTATGATATATGATGTATGTTGTATGTTGTATGATGTATGATGTGTGTTGTATAATGCATGTTGAATGATCTATGTTGTATGTTGTGTGTTGTATGTTGTATGATGTATGTTGTATTTTGTATGTTTTATGTTGTATGATGTATGTTGTATGATGTATGTTTTATGTTGTATGATTTATATTGTATGTTGTGTGTTGTATATTGTATGATCTATGTTGTATGGTGTAAGTTGTATTATGTATGTAATATGATGCATGTTGTATGATGTATTTTATATAACGTATGCTGTATGTTGTATGATGTATTTTGTATGTTTTAGATGTATTTCTATGTTGTATGATTTATGTTGTATGATATATGATGTAGGCTGTATGTTATATGATGTGTGTTGTATAATGTATGTTGTATGATCTATATTGTATGTTGTGTGTTGTATGTTGTATGATGTATGTTGTATGTTGTATGTTTTATGTTGTATGATGCATGTTGTATGATGTATGTTTTATGATGTATGATCTATATTGTATGTTGTGTGTTGTATATTGTATGATCTATGTTGTATGGTGTAAGTTGTATTATGTATGTAATATGATGCATGTTGTATGATGTATTCTGTATAACGTATGTATCTATGTTGTATGATTTATATTTTGTGATGAATCGTGTATTTTGTATAATGCATGATGTATTCGTGAATGATTAGATGGTGTAGTAGAATCCTGTGAAAGAGCAAAAAAAACAATCCACAAGCCACCAAAACAGCGCGACAAAAGCAGAAATCCACGACACTGGGCAACACACGGTAGCAGTGTGACGACAAAAGAAAACGATTAGGAAAGAAGTGAACTTCAGCGTTTCTGAGCAAACCTTGTCAAGTACAGGGAGTGAATGAAAAACTGAAGAAAGTAAATGAATTAATACTTATGAACAGTGAGTAAATGAATAACTTAAGTGAACAGTGAGTAAATGAATAACTGAAGTGAACAGTGAGTAAATGAATAACTAAGTGAAGTGGAGCAGTGAGTTAATGAATAACTGAAGTGAACAGTGAGTTAATGAATAACTGAAGTAAACAGTGAATGAACGGTCGACTGGAAGAATGAATGAACTAATAACTAACGTTAACAGTTATCAATACTTCGCTTCCCTGCTCTCATCATCATCAAGGTTCGTATCCTTTATAGACGTTGCTCTTTGCATAATATCTGAAATTCACTCTGTCTCTAGCCAGTTCATCCACTTTGTCGATGGTCATATTCATGGTTTCTGGAATATCTTGTAGCCACCTTCTTCTTGGCTACTCTCGTCCTGACCTACCTTCTAATATCACTGACCTACAGACAATAAATGGCTACTATTAATATAAGAAGAAAAAAATATGGACTTACACAATTTAAACAACTAAAAAGTCAGAATGAAACTAATAGAAAAACAAAGATCACAATAAAAGAGCATCATATTACCAATGGCAAATAACTCTGTGAATATGGACATTTAACCAAGAAGGGAAAACATATATGTGCTTTTAAATATAAAGTGTTACAGAAGAGTCATCCATATTGCATGAACAGAGAAGAGAACAAATAGATCTATCCAGAAATAACACAAGATTAAAGAACAATGTCTGATTCTACAAATAAGAATGAGAGAAAATTGAAGAATTTTAGACAAGAAAAGGACACCAAGTGTTAGAAGACAAATATGAAAAGATCACCATTCAAGAGGAAAAGAGGAAGATCACGGAAGATAGATTCTGATGCAACTGATGATCTGAGAATGACAGCTAGAGGCGAGACATCTGCAATGGTAGAAGAAATTTAAAGTTATGTTAGAGTATCATATTTCTACGCACGAAAGCTGCATGATGATGATGAACATAATAAGGTTTTCTGATTCTTGGTTGCAGATACAGGTCAATGTCAAATTTAATTTGTATATGGTCCAGGTACAGGTGAGAACTTTAATTTACCTGCAATAGTTACAAGTGGAAATCTTAAATATCTAGTTCGACATTTCAGGTAACATCTGTTGACTGTTGTATGAAGAAACAAGTCAAATACAACTCTGTGAGAGATTTGTTGTATGATGTATGTTGTATGTTGTATGATGTATGGTGTAGATGTATGTTTATGATGTATGTTGTATGATGTATGATGTATGATGTATGTTGTATGTTGTATACTGTATGTTGTATGATGTATGTTGTATGATGTAAATTGTATGGTGTAATTTGTATGATGTAGGTTGTATGATGTATGTTGTATGATGTATGCTGTATGTTTTATGATGTATTTTGTATGTGGTATGATATATGATGTATGATGTATATTGTATGATGTGTGTTGTATAATGTATGTTGTATGATGTATGATTATGTATATTTGATGATGTTTTATGTTGTATGATGTCTGTTGCATCATATTGTATATCCTCCGTAGTCGCCTCTTACCACATGCGTGGCAGGTAACAGAGGTTCTATTCTTTACACCCCCAATTTGGGCCCCGGAACCACTCGGTGCAATGAATGAATATGGTGATGTCTGCTCGTTTCTTCTATAACACGTCCTTAGGCGTTAAGAACTGGTTCCAATATCATCAACGCCAACATCAAAGTTTGGATGGAAATCCTGATGCTTGCCAGGATACTTGCTGAACCGACGCGTTTAGTAAGCAAAGAGGACAGGACATGACAAGAAGGAGAGAGACAAATATATTACAGGAAGAAAAAACAAATAAAATAAAAATGTTTCGGAATAAAGAAGAAAAAAAAACCGTCGGAAGAATAGAGATAAAAAACATTATGAAGAATAGAAATAAAAGCATTATGAAGAATAGAGATAAAAAAAACAGTATGAAGAATAATGAAAAAAACATTATGAAGAATAGAGAAAAAAAAACAGTATGAAGAATAGAGATAAAAAACAGTATGAAGAATAGAGATAAAAAAACAGTATGAAGAATAGAGATAAAAACAGTATGAAGAATAGAGATAAAAACAGTATGAAGAATAGAGATAAAAACAGTATGAAGAATAGAGATAAAAACAGTATGAAGAATAGAGATAAAAAACAGTATGAAGAATAGAGATAAAAACAGTATGAAGAATAGAGATAAAAACAGTATGAAGAATAGAGATAAAAACAGTATGAAGAATAGAGATAAAAACAGTATGAAGAATAGAGATAAAAACAGTATGAAGAATAGAGATAAAAACAGTATGAAGAATAGAGATAAAAACAGTATGAAGAATAGAGATAAAAACAGTATGAAGAATAGAGATAAAAACAGTATGAAGAATAGAGATAAAAAACAGTATGAAGAATAGAGATAAAAACAGTATGAAGAATAGAGATAAAAACAGTATGAAGAATAGAGATAAAAACAGTATGAAGAATAGAGATAAAAACAGCATGACGAATAGAGATAAAAAACAGTATGAAGAATAGAGATAAAAAACAGTATGAAGAATAGAGATAAAAAACAGTATGAAGAATAGAGATAAAAACAGTATGAAGAATAGAGATAAAAACAGTATGAAGAATAGAGATAAAAACAGTATGAAGAATAGAGATAAAAACAGTATGAAGAATAGAGATAAAAACAGTATGAAGAATAGAGATAAAAACAGTATGAAGAATAGAGATAAAAAACAGTATGAAGAATAGAGATAAAAACAGCATGAAGAATAGAGATAAAAAACAGTATGAAGAATAGAGATAAAAACAGTATGAAGAATAGAGATAAAAACAGTATGAAGAATAGAGATAAAAACAGTATGAAGAATAGAGATACAAAACATTATGAAGAATAGAGATAAAAACAGCATGAATAATAGAGATAAAAAACAGTATGAAGAATAGAGATAAAAACAGTATGAAGAATAGAGATAAAAAACATTATGAAGAATAGAGATAAAAACAGCATGAAGAATAGAGATAAAAAAACAGTATGAAGAATAGAGATAAAAACAGTATGAAGAATAGAGATAAAAAACAGTATGAAGAATAGAGATAAAAACAGTATGAAGAATAGAGATAAAAAACAGTATGAAGAATAGAGATAAAAACAGTATGAAGAATAGAAAGAAAAATATTACTCTATTCTGATGAAGTACTAAATTCAGTTATAAAGTGTATCAATGCTATTAAAGCTAATGACAAATGTGAGTGTCTCTTCATGCTATGTTGTGAATAACAAAATGCAAACCATGTGAGACTTTTACTTCCCACTGAAGTAAGATTGCTCTCGAAAGGGAACTGCTTGAAAAGATTTATGGAACATTTTGATACTCTTAGTGATTTTTAAATCGACAAAAACCTAAAATAAAGTATCCGTTAACGGTCGACGGTAAAGCATTTGTGAGTTGTCAAGCTGATATCTTTAAAAAAACTAAATATATTAAATAACCAACTTCAAGGAATAAATAAAACTCATGTTGATGCAAAAGCAAAGATATTTGCTTTACTTACCTATATTGAACTATGTCAGAAATATATTTGCGACCACAATTTTAAATAGTTTCATTGGCTCCAGAAATGTGAAGGGACTGGTACCGCAATATTTTTACTGTCGATATTCTGAAAATTCCATCTGCTGATTTAAAAGAAAGATTTTCTGATCTGAAAATAATTGATTTTAGAAACTTGGATGTTGCAGCCAATGTTAGTGAATTTGTCTGATATTTCAAATGTTCAGTATCAAGAAAAACTCGCTGAAATGCAAAATGAAGAGTCAGTTAAAACTTTATTTAGTATGAAAAGAGCAATGGCATGGCTTTGTGAGGAAACAGAAAAGAAACATCCAAATTCAACCAAATGTGCAAGAAAACTGTTATTACCGTTTCCATCTTCATATTTAGCTGAATGTGGATTTAGGGCAATAACTGATTTGCTGCTAAAAAAAATTTAAAAATCGGCTGAATGTAACACAACGAGGAGACTTGAGACTGAAGCTAACTAAATTGAAATCTAACATAAAATCTCTTTACATCATGCATCAAGCGCAATGATCTCACTAAGTGTAAGTAATAAATAATTACTAATAATTAAAATAACAGAAAAAATATGTGATTAAATTTATTTCGTACTTGAATTTCAGTTCTCCATTATATGTTTTGAAAATCTACTGTGTTTTCTTGACAATTTCCTAATTATGTCTTCCTAAAACCTATCATTTCTTCTTCTTTGCGTTCGTTCTTTACGACCAATTTTAATCACT
This sequence comes from Arion vulgaris, assembly GCA_020796225.1. Taxonomy (NCBI): domain Eukaryota; kingdom Metazoa; phylum Mollusca; class Gastropoda; order Stylommatophora; family Arionidae; genus Arion; species Arion vulgaris. The sequence goes on from CM036776.1 coordinate 6,344,668, forward strand.
TTTTGTGATATGTTTGTGATATTTGCCAAGAACATGTATACGTTGCATATTGGTTTGGTAGGCCCTAAACGTGGTGGGACGTGGCACAAAAAGGTTGGGAAACACTGCACTAGAGCTTTCAGTTCTTCGGCTCGGTGCCATGAACATCGTAACCCTTCGGTTCAGTGCCACAACATTGTAAATCTGGAGAACCTGTGGATTTTTATGAAGTCCGCGGAATTGAGCCCACTCTCACAGAGGGCTTGCCACACCGTCGATCAACGCGGTACGAACACGCTGGGCAGGCGGGTGTATATCGCTGTATCTTTGTTGTTTTGACAAAACTGGAGAAGAATCTGGCTCTTATTATTCTGGGACTCACAGGTTCCCATTATATCATGCTCTTGTTTGCATTCCTGTCCAGAATTAGTGCTACTCCTTCTGGCGATTGAACAAAGACAGGTATAGCCAGTATTACACAAGTAGTGAAAAATTAATTATAAAATATGAAAATAAACAACACTGAACGTTTCGGTGCTAGACCTTTATCAGGAACAAATATGTACACAAAACGTAATTAACTAAAACATAATACTAACTAATGATGTAAAGCAAAAGATACTAGCATATAAACATAGTGCTTGCCTATTGATCGGTTTCTCATGAATGATAGAATGGACATGAAATAGGAAGACTAATAAGTTTCCGGTTGGCTGGTCAATCGGAATGGGTCAGTGGCAGGTTACGTAAGATATTGTGTGTACTGGTGGGAACCTTCTGCAAGGTGGTCATCATTCCTTATTGAACAGTATATTGTTTATACTGTGTCTAGTTGTATTTGTCCAGAGTTTGTCCATCTCATTTCACTGACGTCAAGTATACTAATATGATATCTTCTCATTTCACTGACGCCAAGTATACTAATATGATATTTTCGCATTTCACTGACGCCAAGTATAATAATATGATATCTTCTCATTTCACTGACGCCAAGTATACTAATATGATATCTTCTCATTTCACTGACGCCAAGTATACTAATATGATATCTTCTCATTTCACTGACGCCAATTATACTAATATGATATCTTCTCATTTCACTGACGCCAAGTATACTAATATGATATCTTCTAATTTCACTAACGCCAAGTATACTAATATGATATTTTCGCATTTCACTGACGCCAAGTATACTAATATGATATCTTCTCATTTCACTGACGTCAAGTATACTAATATGATATCTTCTCATTTCACTGACGTCAAGTATACTAATATGATATCTTCTCATTTCACTGACATAAGTATACTAATATGATATCGTCTCATTTCACTGACGCCAAGTATACTAATATGATATCTTCTCATTTCACTGACGCCAAGTATACTAATATGATATCTTCTCATTTCACTGACGTCAAGTATACTAATATGATATCTTCTCATTTCACTGACGTCAAGTATACTAATATGATATCTTCTCATTTCACTGACACCAAGTATACTAATATGATATCTTCTCATTTCACTGACCTAAGTATACTAATATGATATCTTCTCATTTCCTTGGCTACTTGTGTTGTTTTATCTGTCTCCATCATTGTCTTAAAGTGTCATGTGAGAAACATTAAAAGTGTTGTGGCTGCTGTCAAAGGATCCTCTCAGAGACTGGGATTTTTTGTTGTGGATTTTGCGCCCGAATCATTATGCAGAGTGTTTCCACCTCGTACCCTCCACTGATCTCCCAGTTTCTGATTCTTCTCTTCTTCTCTCGTGCGTTCTTCTCGGTTACTTTTATCATTATTTTTGTGATATATAATTGATCTTTGCAAGACGGATTTTACGTTGCGTGTTACGTGTCTGCTGACTGGCCAGCCACCGTTTCAGTCAGCTGTTTATTTACTAGGGAGTTGCCTAAACGATCCATTCTATCGATGATGTTTGCCCATCTACGCCTTGCGATCATCTATTTGCATTATCTATTATGATCTGAGCCATGGTGTTGACGTCATTTAACTCTGTTAGATGATCGGCTCCGAAAGTATTCCATTAGCCAATGTTTGGTTTGTACCATCAGCCTTTGCATTATCGGCCTTACCATCCACGTGAATGTCTGAGTAATTCGTTTCGGCGCGTGTGACGTTGCAATTTGAAGTGTCTCTGATTTCGCTCTAAACACAGACCGGGATTTCACATTTCTATTTTCAATGACCTTGCAACGCAATGCATTTGTGTTATACCCTCACCCTGGGGAATTTTATTGCAATCCTTTGCCAAGGGTGAGTAGCTTGGATTTGCTGTCAACCTTACCCACTAGCTGATCTTAGTTTATGCACATCTGCTTTTGAGGAGATCTGTTCGTAATCCTTGCACTTTGTTCTGATTTGGTTCTGCTTGCTTACTTTCGTGCTTGCTCTACTACACTACCTGTAGCTCTCCCTTAATCCATGCCCGTTTAGCCAGACCGAAACCAAAGTCTATTTCCAGGGCCACCACGAGGAGGTGGGCACGATCTTGAATAGTGGCAACTCACTAATCATGTCGCACGCTATGCCCATGCGTCTTTGACCCCAGTTTCTGATTGAAAAATTATGCTGAAGTTTCATTAGCTAGCTTATTTTTCTATGGTGGGGCGACAAGCTAACACAAAATCCTACATTCTGAAGAATAGGGGGTGTCCATCTTCGTTCGATTCAATGTTACCGCCTACAAAGTTGACATCCTTGTACCAACTACACGACAGAGACACCTTTGGGAGGAGTCGTTTTATGTACAACAACCAACAGAAATTCATTCTCATATAGTCCATCTTTTACTCCAACCACTGAGTGACACGTCATGGGCTAGGATTTGAACATTGATCATTGTAGACTATAAAACCTATCTACACGGGACTGACAATCTGTTTTGAGCTGCAGGTTTCATTATTTCTTGATCATTGGAAGAGACGCATGCGATTTTCAAATTTTAATTTATTTTCTAAGTTATTAAATTTCTCTTCCAACCGACCTCTGACGTATTATCCATGTTTTAGTTATTTCAGTTTGAATTTCATTTGTTTATGCTTCTAACATTTCTTAATAAATAAATGTGATGTAAACATAGAATTATTATTGTTCATATTTGATTGTTTATTTCCATGGCAACGTCAAACTGTTATCGAATTGTTTTCAGTCAACATCAAATATTTGAAGAAGAAATTGTTGGAAGATATATACAAACTACAAGTCAGGAGTATGGATTTTCTTGTCATCAAGTTTACACTTGTCATTACTTTGTTGTTTACAGCAGGTAAGATATAAATTTTAACATTCAGTTCTGTGTTTGTTTGTTTGATGTTTACCACAGGAGGTAAGATATCAATTTTAACATTCAGTTCTATGTTTGTTGTTGTTTACAGCAGGTAAGATATCAATTTTAACATTCAGTTCTATGTTTGTTTGTTGTTTACAACAGGAGGTAAGATATCAATTTTAACATCCAGTTCTATGTTTGTTTGTTTGTTGTTTACCACAGGAGGTAAGATATCAATTTTAACATTCAGTTCTATGTTTGTTTGTTTGTTGTTTACCACAGGAAGTAAGATATCAATTTTAACATTCAGTTCTATGTTGTTTTTGTTTGTTGAAATCTTGGATTAAGATACTTTCAGTCGATGCACATCTCTCTCAATCTATGACCGATCCCATGAAAGATAACATTTATTTTAAAAAAATCTTCTCTGATATTATAATTTTTCTCCTAATTTATTTTTAATTTTTGCTCACATACAAAAGTTCTTTCGTTGGTGGCGATATTTACTTGTTGGAGTTGGTGCTGTTTTCTGGTATATTTAGTGTTCTCAAGTTTTTGACTTAATTTGATTCTAACAGTTCTTAAACTAGTGACCAGAACTTGCTTCCAGATGGATTTATCCATGACAACACTTCTTCAGTTTCATGTTGTTTATGTCTGACGTTTTGATTTATTTATGGGAGTGATGATCATCATCAGGTGCCGTGCCTGCTGTTGCTAGTGCGTTTTCTCTAATTAATATTGCTTACGTTTAGGGTTTCAAGTCTTGTAAAAGTATGATAATCATCATCAAGTGCCGTGTCTGCTGCTGCTGGTCGTCATAGATCTCCACAACATATTGTTTCTCTGTGTTGACGATCATCATTGTTGTTGACACAATGACATCTCAAAATATGGTCTATGTACGGAGCGACCACTTCATGTGGTAATGTTTAATATTATTTATGCTATATACTATGTTACAGAGTGAGCAGTTTATGTGATAATTTTTTAAATTCCGGATTGGGGCATAGGCCCTCAACCAACTCTTGCCAAGTCTCCTGCAGCTCCCTCAAGATCTTCTTTAAATTGTTGTGATCTCCAAATTTCATCTCCATGTATTTCTCGTCCTCCTCATCTCAGATGTTGATTCTCTTCTGTGTATGAAGTCAGGCTGTCAAAAATACGAAGAAAATATGAATGAAATTCTTAGCATATCCTTTACAAGACGTAGCCATCAACCACAGTAAACGAGTCGTTGATTATCTAGGCACCACTTATACGTTCAGTAGTTTGCCATTGCTTTATGAACGATGAGGCCTGTTTTACCTTTTTATAAAATACCACAGAAAAAATGTGCTTCCAAACTTGTCTACCGTTGGGTTTGAACCAGTTACGCTTGGGTTTGTGATCGATCTCACTACCGCTTGAGCTACAGACGCTTACAACACAAAGAAAATATAACATTTCTTCTCCTTCTTCTTCTTTGCGTTCGTTCTTTACGACCAATTTTTCTTACGACCAATAATCACGCTCGTTCTTTACGACCAATAATCACTCTTTGTAATATCTTTGATCTTTGCCAAGAACGTGTACACGTTTCACATTGGTTTAGTAGGCCCTTAAACGCATAGATTTTTACATGTTCAGGACACATGCATCCGATTTCAGGCAAACCTCATTAGTCGCCTCTTACGACATGCGTGGCAGGAAACAGTGGTTCTATTCTTTACTCTCCAAATCTGGGTCCCGGTAACCACTCAGGCGATGTAACTTTTGATAATGTTCATCTTTAACTTGTTTGTTATCTGTTTAGATGTTAGTAACTTGTTCATGTTATTTGTTATCTGTTTAGATGTTAGTAACTAGTTCATTATTTTGAATGTAGCGTTTGTCTATCTATTTTCTCTTCCTAATCTCATGTTCACATCTTCCATCTATTGTCATTTTGTATTCTAGATATCAGATATTGTTTACTTGCTTCTGTAGTTATTCATGTAGTTTTATAATTATTTCTGCTTTCTCTCTATCTTTGTTGTGATAACTTTACTATTCGTTTTCTCAATGTTAACTGTCTAAGCTATATTCCTTGCAAGTTTTCTCTAGTTCCTCTATATAGTATTTGTTTTATTAATGTTATTGTATAATTCATATTCCCTTCCTAGCTTTAGTCTAATTTTTTTTTTTTTTTTTCCAGAAGCACTTGAGCTTTTCAGCTCTTCGGCTCGGTGCCATGGACATCGTAACCCTTCGGTTCGGTGCCACGAACACCGTGAATCTGGGGAATCTGTGGCTTTTCTGCCTGCCCACGGAATTGAACCCGTACACACAGAGGGCTAGTCACCCACAGTCCAACGCGCTACGAACACGCTGGGCACAGCGGGCAGCTTTAGTCTAATCTGGACATGCATACAATTATAACTAGAGACTATCTACCTAGTTATTTATTTCTTTAATCTGTTTACAAACATGTTCTTCTCTAATCCAATCCATCATTTATTTATCCACAGTGAGTTGTCAGAAGCAGCCACTTCTTTCAGCCCCATGGGAACTACATGGAACACCTTTTTCTGTCACTTGTGACGCAAGTCGTGTGGATAGCTTAGGGCCTAACGCCACTTCCATTCGTGAAATACGAATCACTCAACAAACAGTGGGTGGAGCTAATGTAACGCATGCACTTTATTCTACAGTTGGCGATCATCAAGGGGAGAAATATTATGAGGTTAGTTGTTCAGTTTTATTACAATTAGATAATTACTTGAAATATTTTGTTATTAAATGAATATATAAATGAATGTTCTAATTGTTTATTATCACTAATCAATTTTATTTGACTGGATAATTTGTATAAATCATCATTATTAAACAGTTTATCCAGAGCGGAACTTTGTCACAATAACATCTCTTATGCATTTCTCTCTCTGTCTCTCTCTCTCATAGGACAGATGTTCTACCTCTAAAGTCATCATGCTCAAATCATCAGTTACATCCTGACTCCATCATCTTTGTCATCTTCATCTTCTACTGTTTGCAGTCATTTCTCCTTGCATAATAATCGTCTTCCTCTTTCATTTTATATTTTCAAAATACTTAAAATATATCATTCTTTTTTTTTTGAAGCACCAATCAGTTTTCTTTGATTTTGAGTTCATGCTGGATAGATATATTTGTCCTCTCCTCTGTCCATATACGGGGGACTCTTCCGTAACACTTATTCAAAGGCAGATATACAGGGGACTCTTCCGTAACACTTATATTCAAAGGCAGATATATGCTTTTTCACTGCTCTGTTAAATGGTCATACCTTCTGCTGCCATTGGGAAAGTTCATGATATTATCTTATGATCTTTATTTTTCTATCAGTTTCATTTAATAATGTTTTTAGTTGTGTAGTTTTTGTAAGGCCACGTTTGTTTTATGTCTGTTATTTATCCCATTGCCATATCTTGTAAGCAGAGGGCCGATATATTCAAAACTGTTGACATTTTCTATTTTCTGTCTTTGGATAAAATTGAAGTATTTTGGACATAACAAGAGACACGAAGTGTTGGAGATGAACATCTTGAAAGAAGTCATCCGGGTCAAAGAGGAGAAGGAAAAGACTGTGGAGAAGATGGATTCCATATGTGACTGATGGTTTGAACAACTCCGCCAAGAGCACAGCTACCTCAGCACAAGAAATTTAAAGAGCTGCAGACACTTGCAAGAAATGACACCATACCGATAAACCGACCAGCCATGTGGTGTACACTGCAACTAGTGCATTAGTGATGATTGCTTATGAAAGCCACTTTGCGGAAGTCAGCAACCCGACTCGTACATTACTTGGCTCAAAAACACACACTAAAATTGGATTTTGGAATGTGAGAACGATGGCCACGGCTACAAAATCAGCTCAAATTGTAGAAGAAATGAAGAGATACGAGCTGGACATACTGGGGTTAAGTGAGGTGAGATGGTCTGGAACAGACAGAAGAGTAGTTAGTGGATTAACTTTCATATATTCAGAGAGAGAGGATGGTAAGCATTTTGAAGGAGTGGGTATAATGATGACACCTAGAGTATGAAAAAGCATGTTAGAATGGGAACCCATCTTGAGTCGGATAACCAGAGCCTGCTCCAGTACCAGGCATGTTAAGAATGAGATTGCAGAAAGTCTTGGTCATTACTGATATATAGGGTGATCCATCTCCAGTTGTTGCAATCTTTGAGATCACCTTATTTAGGGATCTTAACAATTATTTCCTTTTTCCAATGATCTGGGACAGTTTCTTCTTCTCATACTTTATTAAATAGTTCTTGCACCTGGCAAATAGTTGTATCATCAGCCGCTTTGAGCATTTCTGCAGTAATGTTGCCATCACCCGCTGCCTTATTGTTTATCAAGGAACGGATTGTCTCCTTGACCTCAGCTACACTTATCATTTCTTCGTTATTTGGTAGGGAGCTGTTTTCGCCTCTTCGTCAAACTTGAGTAGTACTGGTGGATCAGGTCTATTTAGGATTTCTTTAAAATGATCTGTCCATCTTTTCTTCTGCTCGGTATCTGATGTTAGAACTTTACCATCTTTACTCTTAATTGGGTCACACTTTGAAACAAAAGTTACAGTTAGTTGTTTTCGTGTATTGTATAGCATTTTACTGTTTCCTGTCTTAGCTGCCTTTTCCCCTACTTCAACCAGTCGATTGACATATGCTCTTTTGTCACTTCTAGTCGAGTCTTCTTCTTCTTCTTCTTTGCGTTCGTTCTTACGACCAATTTTAATCACTTTTGTGATATGTTTGATCTTTGCCAAGAACGTCTATACGTTGCACATTGGTTTTGTAGGCTCAAACGCATAGAATTCTACACGTTTTTTTCCGATCCAGAAGCACTTGAGCTTTTCAGCTCTTCGGATCGGTGCCATGGACATTGTAACCTTTCGGTTCGGTGCCACGAACACCGTAAATCTGCGGAATTGGCTTTTTCTGCCATCCCGCGGAATTGAACCCACACAGAGGGATAGTCACCGTAGTCCAACGCGCTACGAACACGCTGGGCAGACGGGCAGACGGAATTCTACAGTTAAGGACACATGCATCCGATTTCAGCCAAACTTCTAGCCGAACTTTTCCCTCCCTTGTCTTTTAGTCTCTATTTTTCATTAGCTCGGATTTCAACTGCTGCATTCTTAGTATTTAAAGTGTTTTAAGCCGAATGATTGACTTCACTGTACCGGGTTTTACCTATATGGCTCGGTCCCTCTCCGCAGAAATGACACGCCACCTGCCTAGAGTATTGCACAAAGTGTGAACTCCGTAGCTCCGGCAACAATTCTAGGCGTCTCTGGAAAAAACTGCTCCGTGAACAGAACGTCGCGGACCGGATTCGAACCCACGGACTTTGACTCACAAGGCAAAGAGCTTAACCTATATATTTAGTATTAATTTATCGTTAGTTTCATCTTTCTTCTTTCTTGAATACATTTCCAGGTGTTATCGCTTATCCAGGGTTTTCTGTCTTCCGTCTTTAATCCTGCTCTACTATTTGCTGCCCCAATAGTGTGTCCTTTATCTTAGTCCATTTGTCTTCAATGTTCTGTTCCTTTTCACCATTGAGTAACTCGAAACTATTCTTAAGTTCGAGCTGATATTCCTCTTTACTTCTTTATTTTGTAGCCTTTGACTGTCTATTCGCAGTTGTTCTTTTTAGTATGGTGAATTTTCAATTTCAGTTGCAATTTACCTATGCATAAATTATAATCACTTCCTACATCCGCTCCTCTGTATGCACGGACATCCAGCAATGATGTTCTAAATTGTACATTTATGCACATATGGTCAATCTGATTGCTGGTCACTCCATCACACGAGTGCCAAGTAAGTTTATGAATCTCCTTGCGGGCAAAGATGGTACCTCCAAGTGCTAAGTTTGACAGCATAATAACTGTTATAAGAATGAGAAGATGGAGATATGTTGGACACACCTTGAGAAGAAAGGACCAAAGAATATCAAAGCAGGCATTGAAGTGGGATGCAGAGTGTTCATGAAAGAGAGCACGACCTAAGGAGACCCTGAAACGAATTTTACTGAGAGAGGCAAGAAATATCGGTCTCAGTTTCATGGAAGAGAATGACCGAGTTGTCCAGGATAGATCGATATGGAGACATTACTTGCTGGCCCTATATAACGTATAACAGTAGGAGAGAAATTGTTATTAAACTAGTATTTCATATTAAATACTCTATGAAATGCCACGATCTGTCAGATTATGATTCCTCTAGTACATTTATAGTTTCTGTTAATAATAAAACTCATATTTTTTACACTTTTCTCTAATATTCGTTATCGCTGATAGTATTTATCGCCATGATATTCTCTGGATGAACATATTTCTATTCTAAAAGGAAAGTTATAACATTCGCTGTGTTTTATAACAGACAAGATTAGCTTGTGTAATTGTTGAAGAATATTTGAAATGAGAACTACATCATCTGCCTATCAACATGCTGGAGTCATAGTTCTACTACTTGTACAGGGATCAATATTATTTGTAGCTTCAGTCAACCAGACATTTCTCATGATATTTCCGTAGCTTCAGTCAAACAGACATTTTTCATGATATTGTTGTAACTTTGATCAACCAGCCATTTCTCATTATATTGTTGTAGCTTTGTGCAACCATTTCTCATTATATTGTTGTAACTTTGATCACTCAGACATTTCTCATTATATTCTTGCAGTTTTGTGCAACCAAACATTTCTCATTATATTGTTGTATCTTTCATCAACCAGACATTTATTATTATAGTGTTGTAGCTTTGTGCAACCAGACACTTCTCATTTTATTGTTGTACCTTTGTGCAACCAGATATTTCTCCTTATATTGTTGTAGCTTTGATTAACCATACATTTCTCATTATATTGTTGTAGCTTTGATCAACCAGACATTTCTCATTATATTGTTGTAGCTTTTTGCAACCAGACATTTATCATTATATTGTTGTATCTTTGTGCAAACAGACACTTCTCATTTTATTGTTGTACCTTTGTGCAACCAGATATTTGTCATCATATTGTTGTAACTTTGATCAACCAGACATTTCTCATTATATTGTTACAACTTTGTGCAACCAGAGATTTCTCATTATATTGTTGTAATTTTGTCCAACCATCCATTTTTCATTATATTTTTGAAACTTTTATCAACCAGACATTTCTCATTATATTGTTGTAACTTTGTTCAACCAGACATTTCTCATTATATTGTTGTAACTTTGTTCAACCAAACATTTCTCATTATATGTTGGAAACTTTTATCAACTAGACATTTCTCTTTATATTGTTGTATATTTGTGCAATCAGACACTTCTCATTATATTGTTGTAGCTTTGTGCAACCAGACATTTCTCATTATATTGTTGTAACTCTGAGCAACCATTCCTCATGATATTGTTGTAGCTTTTTACAACCAGACATTTCTCATTATATTGTTTTAACTTTGAGCAACCATACATTTCTCATTATATTGTTGCAGATTTTTGCAACCTGACATTTTTTCATTATATTGTTGTAACTTTAATCCACAAGACATTTCTCATTATATTGATGTAGCTTTGTGCAACCATACATTTCTCATTATATTGTTGTAACTTTGTGCAACCAGACGTTTCTCATTATATTGTTGTAACTTTGTGCAAACATACATTTCTCATTATATTGTTGTAACTTTTAGAAACCAGATATTTCTCATTATATTGTTGTAACTTTGTGCAACCAGATATTTCTCATTATATTGTTGTAACTTTGTGCAACCAGACATTTCTCATTATGTTATTGTAGCTTTTTGCATCCAGACATTTCTCATTATATTGTTGTAGCTTTGTGCAACTAATTTTGGAGGAACATATTGAGAAGCAACAACCACTCATACTAAATTTCATCAATTTTAAAAAGCCTTTGATATTCTACACATAATCTCTCTGTGGAATATATTCTGAGATGCTATGGAATACCAGACAAAATAATAAACATTATAAAGAGCCTCTATGATGTTTCACAGTGTTCAGTTCGCACTGATGGTGGACTCAGCGACTGGTTTATGGTTGAAACCGGAGTAAAGCAAGGCTGTATTCTATCTCCGCTATTGTTTGGAGTGGCCATTGACTGGGTGATGCGAAAATGTTGCAGGGGCGAAACTGGCATCGATTGGGTAGAAAATAGTCAACTTGAAGATTTGTATTTTGCAGATGATATTGCCTTGTTAAGTAGAAACAACCAAGATATGCAAAGAAAAACAGACAACTTGTCATCTATAGCATCAAAAGTTGAACTGCAGATAAGCTATGAAAAACAAATATAATGAAGACACCTGTGGAAAGTAATGCAGATATCACACTGGAATCCAAAATGATAAAAATAACAGAGCAGTTCACCTATTTGGGTAGAAATTTTGATTGCACAGGAAATGTTAAAATAGAAATGATGATACGAATTGGCAAAGCAACATCAGCTTTCAAAAGTCTAAATAAAATATGGAACTGCAAGTTATATAGTATTAAAACTAAATTACGAATTTTCAATTCAAATGTTGTATCAATCCTAACATATGCTAGCGAGAGTTGGAAAATGACTAAAGATATAGCAAGCAAGTTGAATGCATTTGAAAATAGATGTCTGCGAAAAATAATGAATATAAAATGGAACGAATTCAGGAGAAGTGATGAAATCAGAGACATGTCTGGTCAACCATTAGTGACAACTGTTATAAGAAAGAGAAGATGGAGATATGTTGGGCACACCTTGAGGAGAAATGATAAACGAATATCAAAGCAGGCATTGAAGTGGGATGCAAAGGGTTCAAGAAAGAGAGGTCGACCTAAGGAGACCCTGAAGCGAATTTTGCTGGGAGAGGCAGGAAATATCGGTCTCAGTTCCATGGAGGAGATTGAGCGAGTTGCCCAGGATAGAGCGGTAAGGAGAAATTGCTTGCAGGTCCTATGTAACGTATAATGGTACGAGAAGAATTATTATTATTATTATTTGTGCAACCAGACATTTCTCATTATATTGTTGTAACTTTGATCAATCGGAAATTTCTCATTATATTTTTGCAGCTTTGTGCAACCAGACATTTCTCATTATATTGTTGTAACTTTGATCAACTAGACATTTCTCATTATATTGTTATAGCTTTGTGCAACCATACATTTCTCATTATATTGTTGTAGCTTTTTGCAACCAGACATTTTTCATTATATTGTTGTAACTTTAATCCACCAGACATTTCTCATTATATTGTTGTAGCTTTGTGCAACCATACATTTCTCATTATATTGTTGTACCTTTGTGCAACCATACATTTCTCATTATATTGTTGTAACTTTGTGCAACCAGACATTTCTCATTATATTGGTGTAACTTTGTGCAACCAGACATTTCTTATTACATTGTTGTAACTTTGAGAAACCAGATATTTCTCATTATATTATTGTAGCTTTTTGCATCCAGACATTTCTCATTATATTGTTGTAGCTTTGTGCAACTAATTTTGGAGGAACATATTGAGAAGCAACAACCACTCATACTAAATTTCAACAATTTAAAAAAGCCTTTGATATTCTACACATAATCTCTCTGTGGAATATATTCTGAGATGCTATGGAATACCATACAAAATAATAAACATTATAAAGAGCCTCTATGATGTTTCACAGTGTGCAGTTCGCACTGATGGTGGACTCAGCGACTGGTTTATGGTTGAAACCGGAGTAAAGCAAGGCTGTATTCTATCTCCGCTATTGTTTGGAGTGGCCATTGACTGGGTGATGCGAAAATGTTGCAGGGTGAAACTGGCATCGATTGGGTAGAAAATAGTCAACTTGAAGATTTGTATTTTGCAGATGATATTGCCTTGTGAAGTAGAAATAACCAAGATATGCAAAGAAAAACAAACAACTTGTCATCTATAGCATCAAAATTTGGACTGCAGATAAGCTCACGAAAAAACAAATATAATGAAGACACATATGGAAAGTAATGCAGATATCACACTGGAATCTAAAATGATAAAAATAACAGAGCAGTTTACCTATTTGGGTAGAAATTTTGATTGCACAGGAAATGTTAAAATATAAATTATGATACGAATTGGCAAAGCAACATCAGCTTTTAAAAGTCTAAATAAAATATGGAACTGCAAGTTATATAGTATTAAAACTAAATTACGAATTTTCAATACAAATGTTGTATCAATCCTAACATATGCTAGCGAGAGTTGGAAAATGACTAAAGATATAGAAAGCAAGTTGAATGCATTTGAAAATAGATGTCTGCGAAAAATAATGAATATAAAAAGGAACGAATTCAGGAGAAGTGATGAAATCAGAGACATGTCTGGTCAACCATTAGTGACAACTGTTATAAGAAAGAGAAGATGGAGATATGTTGGGCACACCTTGAGGAGAAATGATAAACGAATATCAAAGCAGGCATTGAAGTGGGATGCAAAGGGTTCAAGAAAGAGAGGTCGACCTAAGGAGACCCTGAAGCGAATTTTGCTGGGAGAGGCAGGAAATATCGGTCTCAGTTCTATGGAGGAGATTGAGCGAGTTGCCAAGGATAGAGCGGTAAGGAGAAATTGCTCGCAGGTCCTATGTAACGTATAACGGTATGAGAGGAATTATTATTATTATTATTTGTGCAACCAGACATTTCTCATTATATTGTTGTAACTTTGATCAATCGGAAATGTATCATTATATTTGTGCAGCTTTGTGCAACCAGACATTTCTCATTATATTGTTGTAAAGTTGATCCACCAGACATTTCTCATTATATTGTTGTAACTTTGATCAAGCAGACATTTCTCATTATATTGTTATAGCTTTGTGCATCCATACATTTCTCATTATATTGTTGTAACTTTGTGCAACCATACATTTCTCATTATATTGTTGTAACTTTAATCCACTAGACATTTCTCATTGTATTGTTGTAGCTTTGTGCAATCATACATTTCTCATTATATTGTTGTACCTTTGTGCAACCATACATTTCTCATTATATTGTTGTAACTTTGTACAACCAGACATTTCTCATTATATTGTTGTTACTTTATGCAACCAGACATTTCTCATTATAATGTTGTAGTTTAGTGCAACCATAGATTTCTCATTATATTGTTGAAGCTTTGATCAACCAGACATTTCTCATTATATTGTTGCAGCTTTGTGCAACCAGACATTTCACATTATATTGTTGTAGCTATGTGCAACCAGACATTTCTTATTATATTGTTGTAGCTATTTGCAACTAGACATTATTAATTATATTGTTGTAAATTTAATCAACCAGATATTTCTCATTATATTGTTGTAACTTTTTGCAACCATACATTTCTTATTTTATTGTTGTAACTTTGATGTATCGGAAAGTTCTCATTAATTTTTTCAGCTTTTGCAACAAGATATTTCACATTATATTGTTGTAACGTATATCAACCAGACATTTCTCATTATATTGTTGTAGCTTTGATCAACCAGACATTTCTTATTATATTGTTGTAGCTATTTGCAACTAGACATTTCTCATTATATTGTTGTATCTTTGTGCAACCAGACATTTCTCATTATATTGTTGTAGTGCAACTAATTTTGGAGGGACATATTGAGAAGCAACAACCACTCATACTAAATTTCATCAATTTTAAAAAGCCTTGGATAGTCTACACATAATCTCTCTGTGGAATATATTCTGAGATGCTATGGAATACCAGACAAAATATAAAACATTATAAAGAGCCTCTATGAAAGTTCACAGTGTGCAGTTCGTACTGATGGTGGACACAGTGACTGGTTTATGGTTGAAATCGGAGTAAAGCAAGGCTGTATTCTATCGCCGCTATTGTTTGGAGTGACCATTGACTGGGTGATGCGAAAATGTTGCAGGGGTGAAACTGGCATCGATTGGGTAGAAAATAGTCAACTTGAAGATTTGAATTTTGCAGATAATATTGCCTTGTGAAGTAGAAATAACCAAGATATGCAAAGAAAAACAGACAACTTGTCATCTATAGCATCAAAAGTTGGACTGCAGATAAGGTATGAAAAAACAAATATAATGAAGACACCTATGGGAAGTAATGCAGATATCACACTGGAATCTAAAATGATAAAAATAACAGAGCAGTTTACCTATTTGGGTAGAAATTTTGATTGCACAGGAAATGTTAAAATATAAATTATGATACGAATTGGCAAAGCAACATCAGCTTTCAAAAGTCTAAATAAAATATGGAACTGCAAGTTATATAGTATTAAAACTAAATTACGAATTTTCAATTCAAATGTTGTAGCAATCCTAACATATGCCAGCGAGAGTTGGAAAATGACTAAAGATATAGAAAGCAAGTTGAATGCATTTGAAAATAGATGTCTGCGAAAAACAATGAATATAAAAATGGAACGAATTCAGGAGAAGTGATGAAATCAGAGACATGTCTGGTCAACCATTAGTGACAACTGTTATAAGAAAGAGAAGATGGAGATATGTTGGGCACACCTTGAGGAGAAATGATCAACGAATATCAAAGCAGGCATTGAAGTGGGCTGCAAAGGGTTCAAGAAAGAGAGGTCGACCTAAGGAGATCCTGAAGCGAACTTTGCTGAGAGAGGCAGGAAATATCGGTCTCAGTTCCATGGAGGAGATTGAGCGAATTGCCCAGGATAGAGCGGTATGGAGAAATTGCTTGCAGGCCCTATGTAACGTATAACGGTACGAGAGGAATTATTATTATTATTATTTGTGCAACCAGACATTTCTCATTATATTGTTGTAACTTTGATCAATCGAGAATTTCTCATTATATTTTTGCAGCTTTGTGCAACCAGACATTTCTCATTATATTGTTGTAACTTTGTGCAACTCGACATTTCTCATTATATTGTTGTAACTTTGTGCAACTCGACATTTCTCATTATATTGTTGTAACTTTGTGCAACCATACATTTCTCATTATATTGTTGTAGCTTTGATTAACCAAACATTTCTCATTATATTGTTGTAGCTTTTTGCAACCAGACATTTTTCATTATATTGTTGTAACTTTGTGCAACCATACATTTCTCATTATATTGTTGTAGCTTTGTGCAACCAGACATTTCTCATTATATTGTTATAGCTTTGTTCAATCAGACATTTCTCATTATATTGTTGTACCTTTGTGCAACCAGACATTTCTCATTATATTGTTGTATCTTTGTCCAAAGAGACATTTCTCATTATATTGTTTGTAGCTTTGTTCAATCAGACATTTCTCATTATATTGTTGTATATTTGTTCAATCAGACATTTCTCATTATATTGTTGTAGCTTTTTTCAATCAGACATTTCTCATTATATTGTTGTAGCTTTGTTCAATCAGACATTTCTCATTATATTGTTGTAGGTTTGTTCAATCATACATTTTTCATTATATTGTTGTATCTTTTTCCACCAGACATTTCTCATTATAATGTTGTACCTTTGTGCAATCAGACATTTCTCATTATATTGTTGTAGCTTTGTGCAACCAGACATTTCTAATTATAATGTTGCAGCTTTGTTCAATCAGACATTTCTCATTATATTGTTGTATATTTGTTCAATCAGACATTTCTCATTATATTGTTGTAGTTTTGTTCAATCAGACATTTCTCATTATATTGTTGTATCTTTGTTCAATCAGACATTTCTCATTATATTGTTGTAGCTTTGTTCAATCAGACATTTCTCATTATATTGTTGTATCTTTGTTCAACCAGACATTTCTCATTATATTGTTATATATTTGTTCAATCAGACATTTCTCATTATATTGTTGTACCTTTGTTCAATCAGACATTTCTCATTATATTGTTGTACCTTTGTGCAATCAGACATTTCTCATTATATTGTTGTACCTTTGTTCAATCAGACATTTCTCATTATATTGTTGTAGATTTGATCAACCAGACATTTTTCATTATTTTGTTGTAACTTTGTGCAATCAGACATTTCTCATTATATTGTTGTACCTTTGATCACCCAGACATTTCTCATTTTATTGTTGTAACTTTGTGCAACCAGACATGTCTCTTTATATTGTTGTAACTTTGTGCAATTAGACATTTCTAAATATTTCTGTTAAAAATGTTATCGTATAATTTCCATTTCTTACGTTTGTTTCTTTTTGTGGAAAATATAGTTGAGCAATAGCGACAAATCGAGTACTACATCTCTTAAGTTAAGCGGAGACAATAGAGGCGTCAACAATATCAATACATTGAGTATTGTGAAGACTTTTAGTAATGCCAAGTGTCGTAATGCTGGGAGTTATAGTTGTATAATCTCCTATTATACAACTTCTAACATCGAATTGTCTAGAAACAGTTCTGCGAATTTGATAATTTGGTGTGAGTATACGTAGTTTATTCGTACTTATTATTTAATTTAACTCTTTCACTATCATGAACCACTATCACTATAATCACTATCAAGTGATGAAATTTATCACTTGAAACTGTTATCAGCCGTGAAGAAGGAGTTGGATCTGCCATTAAAAGCAGACTGAGTAAAGCGCTGATTACATTCATGACTTATGCAATTAAATATAAATCAACTTAATACAGCATCAGAGCCAAGATTTACTGCAGTTGTGTACTATTAAGGGGCAGTGCTAGCTGGGGAAAACGAAAAATGTGATACTTAAATTTCAAGACATACTTGTTTATCTAATTAAAGGTTAACGAATTGTGGACACATTTCTGTTTAAAATATTAGAATTAGTTAAATAGTTTTCAAGTTATGATGCCAGAAAGATTATCAAATCTTCTTCGCATGGATGGTTTTCGATTTTGTCCAAAAATTAACAATTCATGATAATTTTTACATCATAACTTTGTCAAATATTAACCAATCAGCATGCACTTTCTTTTGCAAGTTTGTTTACATTAGAATTCTCTATAACGTATTGTTTACATTAAAACTCTCTAAAACGTATTGTTTACATTAGAACTATCTATAGCGTATTGTTTACATTAGAACTCTCTATAGCGTATTGTTTACATTAGAACTCTCTATAACTTATTGTTTACATTAGAACTCTCTATAGTGTATTGTTTACATTAGAACTCTCTATAGTGTATTGTTTACATTAGAACTCTCTATAGCGTATTGTTTACATTAGAACTCTCTATAGCGTATTGATTACATTAGTACTCTCTATATTGTATTGTTAACATTAGAACTCTCTATAGCGTATTGTTTACATTAGAACTCTCTATAGTGTATTGTTTACATTAGAACTCTCTAAAACGTATTGTTTACATTAGAACTCTCTATAACGTATTGTTTACATTAGAACTCTCTATGTGTATTGTTTACATTAGAACTCTCTATAGCGTATTGTTTACATTATAACTCTCTATATTGTATTGTTTACATTAGAACTCTCTATAACGTATTGTTTACATTAAAACTCTCTATAGCGTATTGTTTACATTATAACTCTCTATAACTTATTGTTTACATTAGAACTCTCTATAGCGTATTGTTTACATTATAACTCTCTATAGTGTATTGTTTACATTAGAACTCTCTATAACTTATTGTTTACATTAGAACTCTCTATAGTGTATTGTTTACATTAGAACTCTCTATAACTTATTGTTTACATTAGAACTCTCTATAGCGTATTGTTTACATTAGAATTCTCTAGAACTTATTGTTTACATTATAACTCTCTATAGCGTATTGTTTACATTATAACTCTCTATAGTGTATTGTTTACATTAGAACTCTCCATATCTTATTGTTTACATTAGAACTCTCTATAACGTATTGTTTACATTAGAACTCTCTATATCGTATTGTTTACATTAGAACTCTCTATAACGTATTGTTTACAATAGAACTCTCTATAACGAATACTAATGGCATTCCAAAATCTTAATTATATTAATGTTTATGTTTTTTTCACATTAGACAATTTCAAAACCATAACAAGATAATTTTCAGGTGACCAAAGAATAAAATCTATTAAAGATATACTATTTTCCCTAGTACTTGCCAAAATCACACAATCTGTGTTAATTAGTATATATAAATTAGAGAATCAGCTTACACATTTATTTACTTTCCTGCTAGGGGGGACACGAGAAGGAAAGACAAATAATGTGTGTGCTGATCTCCTAATTTATATATATTACTTGTGTATGTTGTTTAATTTTGAATGAATTTGACTTTATCATGTCCAAAGAAAATTGTAAAAAGTGAGACCAGTATTTTGCACATGTCTAAAATAATTGTTCATGTCCAAACTCTCATTAACCTTCTTGTATATACGGAACCCCAGTGACAATTACTTTTTGTACATAGCTTAATGATTTGTTAAGTACATCAGAAAATATGGGTCAAAATCTTTAAAATTGAAATTGTAATAATTTTATTTACAAATGGCACCAAATCTTTGCTAGTATGCCCCCTTAACTTTAACAAACATAACAGAATGCTGTCTCTGCTAGTACTGCCCCTTAACTTTAGCAAACATAACAGAATGCTGTAGAATAATAGAACAAGATGTGTTACAACTTTCTATATTCGATACAACTTGTCTGCGAAAGTACTATGTGAGGTCTTTTTGGATTAGGAACATTCTCAGTAATTAGAGAGGCATGTACTTGTCACACATACGATCAATTTTTGGCTGTTTAATTGGTCTTTATATGATTTTAGCCATATGGTTTGGACGTCATCTTACTCGGTGTAGGACCATCGGCGTCCGAAACGTATTTTGCCAATGTTTGGGTTTGTACCAGTCAAACCTTTACATTATCGGCCTTACTTTTCTAATCAATGTGAGTTTATTTCGGAAGAAACATTCACTGCCGTTTCGAGAGGCGTGTCGGCTCTTTGGGAATTTGCAGTTTCTACTCTGTATTTTCCTTTTCCGGAAACAGTGGACTGGGGCTGCGCACAGATAATCCGTATGGTCATTTCATTAAGCGCTCACAATGCAACTTAAATTTTGCACTCGCCAACATCTCCCACCCCAGTCCTATGGGGGATGTTAGTTGTCAATGCAATAGTACCGTTCCCAGTTGTTACAGTGAAGGCCGTTTCGATAGGCACAAAACACAACTCTAGGATTTGCGCTATGCCAACCTTACCCAATAAATGTATCTGTTCTTCGCCTCTGGTACGGAGTTAATTGCAATCCTCCTTTGTGTCGTCACGACACGTTGCATCTTTTCCATCGAATCTTGCCGAGAGCTAGCAAATTTCCTGCAACCCTTTTTTCGAGGGGACGTACTTCTTGACAACCCATACCTTGTAAATTCTCACTATTCGTTTTTACTTATTCAGCTTTTCCTATCGACCGGGAGAGACGTGCAGAAACAGTCACTCTAGGATGCTGATCGTTTGTGTTGCGAGAAGACTACATAGAACGGAACTACGTCTGCATCGCTACTTATACCAGAGTAGCTCTCCTCGATTCCTACCAGTTTAGCCAGACACGATTCATTATGGAGTGTATAGTGAGATAGAATATTATATGCAGCAGCATCATACGCTACATTTGTATCTGCATTCATACACTGTATATGATTATGGAAAAGACTCCCTCAAAGACCTAAGCAGAACAGACCATGTCATTATATTTTGAAAGAGCAGACATCTTTGCAAAGGCAGGAGCAAATAGTCAACAGCATGACAGACCAATAACTCTGCAGACTGCTAAACAAATAATAAAGTAACAAAAGGAGAAGTGGATGAATGAGTGGGCAATGGGCAAAACAGAAGACGAGCCCTCTTTAAACACATGACCACTCCAAATCCCAAAGATGCCATAAATCACCTCACACGATAAGAACAAGTCATTATTTTCCGCCCTAGGACACATCATGTGCCCCTGAATGCTCATCTACATCGTATCCAACCAAAGATTGCCCCACAATGTCAACTCTGTGACTATTCTGAAGAAACTGTCACACACCATCTCTTCCAGTGCCCTGCACTCAGTGACCTACGCCACAAGTACCTACCTACTTACCCAGATGTTGAAAACACTCTCTATGCTAACACACCACAACTCAGACAGACCTGTAAATTCACTGCCATGGCCTCAAGTCGAAGGGCAAATGCTCAGATGACTGCTGGATCGGAAAAGTCAAGTAAAATATAATTCGACTACGCACCGGACACTGCAGACTCAACAAACACTTATATAAACTAGGAATAAGTCAAACAGCTCTCTGTCAATGTCAGCAGGCAGAACAGACAAGACTGTCCTCTCTTTGGTAAACTGAGAAGCAATATGGGGCCATACCAAGTCGACCTGAAAACTAACCATTGGGGAAACCTGACAGATCTAAAACTGACTGCCCAGTTTGTGGCCCACAGTCAATTAAGCGCATGACCAGAGATCGCTGAAGAAGAAGAAAAAGTATCTGCATTATTTACGTAATAAAGACCTTCTGGTCGTGATGTCCATTTAGTTTGTTTTTATTTTTAATTTTACTCATTTATTTCATTTTTTATTTTGACAGTTCGTTTTGCTTTTATATTAACAGCAACTGGCGTTTTTGGTGTAACCGCAACTGCCAACTCGATCAACGTTCGGAATGGTATATCTTATTATAAAGTTGGTGATGACATACTTTTTAATTGTTATGCTAAGGTAAATGGATAATTTCTGGGGCTTTTTTTAATCAATATTATGGATATGTATATATTTGAGAATATAATATATCAACACATTCGTCACACAAACAAGTCAAGTCAGATACATAGAGACAGATTTCACTTCAGACAGTAACATAGATAGAGCAATTAACACACAATACGTCTTCTTCTTCTTCTTCTTTTGTCGTCACACTGCTACCGGGTTGTTGCCCAGTGTCGTCACACTGCTACCGGGTTGTTGCCCAGTGTCGTCACACTGCTACCGGGTTGTTGCACAGTGTCGTCACACTGCTACCGGGTTGTTGCCCAGTGTCGTCACACTGCTACCGGGTTATTGCCCAGTGTCGTCACACTGCTACCGGGTTATTGCCCAGTGTCGTCACACTGCTACCGGGTTGTTGCCCAGTGTCGTGGTTTTCTGTTTTAGTCTTGCGCTGTTCTGGTGGCTTGTGTGATTGTTATCTTTGCTCTTTCACAGGATTCTGCTACGCCTTCTAACCATCTTTTCCGTGGTCTTCCTCTTGCCTTCTTTCCCGATGTTCTGTTGTAGTAGACTCTGTATACTGTGGAGTTTGGATGCATTCTTATTAAGTCCCAAACCACTTCATTCTTTGTTTCTCAATGTAATTCAAAGCAAAGTTTTGTGCCAACTTTCTTTCTTACAATACACAAAATATAAATCAATTACTGGTACATAACAAGATACATTTGAACACATAAAAAGATAACTTTGAATACTAAATCACATCTCATCAGAGCAATTTGATCTGCAATATCACGATATCAAAAATTGATTGTTAGCATCGGTGTAATAGATCAGCTGGTCTGACGGCCATCTGCTGGTACAAGCTCCTAATGCGATGTAAGAAAATCAACAAATCTGAGGTGGTCAGACCGGAACAAATTAGATCTGGAGAAAATTGTGTGGATGGCTGCGGTAATACTGGGCACATAGGTGATTGAACAAAGACAGGCATATGCAGTATTACATAAGTAGTGAATAATTAATTATAAAATATGAAAGTAAACAACATTCAACGTTTCGGTGCTAGACCTTTATCAAGAACAAATATGTACACAAAAACTTAATTAACTAAAACATAATACTATAGTCTGTCCATTAATTCGTGAGCACGTTTGAAATTGATTTTCTCGAAAACTACCTGTTGGATCTCAGTGATTTTTGCATGCAGCCTTA
This sequence comes from Arion vulgaris, assembly GCA_020796225.1. Taxonomy (NCBI): domain Eukaryota; kingdom Metazoa; phylum Mollusca; class Gastropoda; order Stylommatophora; family Arionidae; genus Arion; species Arion vulgaris. The sequence continues at coordinate 6,367,803 of CM036776.1, forward strand.
GAATATCCATGACGCTAAAATAAAGCTAAATAAGTAGTCCATAGATGCTACGGATTTTGCATATCGGCGAATTCCTTTGATCTGTTATGACAATTGCAAATACTGGGGCTCAAATTTTAGATTTTACAGTAATCCCTAGAATTTGTCCATGTCAATTCTATTCATAGGTGTATCTCCATATTAACTTGATAGGTCAAGTAATTAAGTGTGTTGCCCTTTATGTGCAATCGTGAACTTGGATACAATATGCAACAGTTAGTCCTCCGCTTCGGTCACCATTAGACCCCAGGGTGTCTTAACTTCACCACAAATTGTATGATGGTAGACGCATTTGGATATGGAAATGTATACGTTGCTATTCTCAGTCTGTAATCAAAATATGATTTGTATCATCCCGAATCTGACGATTCCATGAGGTTGATAATTGTTACTGGCTGGACAAATTGTAATCCATCTCGGTGCCAGTACTAGTTTTCCTCTCGGAGCACATGTTCAACACACTTCTTCCAGAACTGCATGTCTATCATTGAGAGGGACTCACGTGTCAGAACTTCAACATCACACATTTTAAACGTCCTGTTCTGTTCGGCAACTTGCCCTTTTACTTTAGCCCAGACAAGCTCTATCGCATTGAGGTGAGCATGATATGGAGGTAGTCGCAAAGACGTGTGGCCGTATTCCGCAATGATTTTGTCAATATGAAACACCTTTGTCTTATTTGTCATCCTCACCAGGTGCAACAACTCGGGTTTCAAATATGTATCATCGAAGCTGACATTTTCCTTAGAAAGCCAAGTCCTAATTTGATCTTTTGTATTTGATGCAGTTGGTACTTTGTATTCCGCTGATACTGCGTTGTGATAGGATGCATTATCCATTACCAAGCATGATGGTCTGTTTAGAATTGGAAGTAGATCTTTCTCCATCCAGTGCCTGAAAATATGTCCATTCATTTCTGTGTTGTAGTCCCTACCGTCGGTACTTTTTGATTGGAAAATAAGTCCAGCGTCATGGACAAGACCTTCTTCACTGCTTCCTGCATGTGTTAGTATAATACGCTGGCCTTTGCTGCTTGGTATTTTTCTTTTCTGTTCACCGTCTACTGATTGCCATTCTTTAGCATTGGTGTGGTGAGCATTGACCCAGGATTCGTCCAAATATACAATATCATAGCCTTGCCTCCGCCGCTCACGGATCTGCCTCAGGTATTTACTTCGGGCAGCAATTAAATGTGGCTTTTCACAAATAATATTCCTGCCGCCTATAGTTTTCTGAAGGTGAAGCCGGCGGCTCTTACAATTTTTCATAGAGTACTTTTAGAAAAGTCTATGCTGCAATCTGATTGCAGTTTTAATTTCAGTTTCCTGAGAGTAACAAGTTGATTTGTCGCAAACATTTTCAAGAGCTCCGTCTTATGACATCTATGTCAAAGTCGTCAATTGTTCTTTTCCTTCCTTGCTTGACATTAGTGCACTTTGTGTCCTGTTTAATCCATCTGGAAAAGGATTCTCTATTCAGACCAAGCGCCAGTTGCGTTCGTTTCTCAGGGTTATGAATATCGCAATATAGATGACCTCTCTTAGATTCCCTACAGAAGTGTTGGTATAGTAAAACTGTAACCTTCTGCATTGTTATAAATGTGCACTTCAGACTCATTATGAATGTGATATCAATGTCAGTTTTGATAAGCCAACAAATATGATACAATAGCTTCATACAAATAGCGAGATACACCTATAACTATACAACGGTATCCCATTTATAACGTCATATGCTTTCCGCTTTCAAAGTCGACTGGGTTAGGTTCACGGGAATTCGTGAAATTGTTGTTTACTCACGATATTTCAATGTTACCATAATGTATTTTTAGAACAACGCGTCTGTGTACCGTAGATCTGTTACTATTGTGTACAATCCGGTGAGGTTGATTTTAATATAACCTGAAGAAGAAATATTTCAAACTACATCACATTTTCTTGGAAAAAAAAATTTCTCTAGCGTCATGGATATTCTAAGACTGCTTGCAAAAAATCACTTGAGATCCAACAGGTAGTTTTCGAGAAAATCAATTTCAAACGTGCTCACGAATTAATGGACAGACTATAACTAATGATGTAAAGCAAAAGATACTGGCGTACAAACCCGCTCCAAAAGTGTTTGTTTCTTGGTCGGTATCTCATGAATAATAGAATAGACAGGAAATAGTAACCGAGACTCGGAAATGTTATGAACAACGACATAGATGTCAAATATCAAATAGTAACCGAGACTCGGACATGTTATGAACAACGACATAGATGTCAAATATAAAATAATTATAAACAACGATATCTATTCCTGACTTGTCAGACAAATTCACACAACTAATGCTGACTTTCAACTAATATTTCTTTCTTTCTTTTGTCCTTCTCTGCATTTATTTGTCGTTAGGCGTAGCAGGTTTAACTAATGATCGGTTTCCGAGATAGTGCACGGTCGGTCGCTTGATATGTTGTGACATTGTAGAGTTTTAAGATGTCTGTAACTCCATCAATCCATCTTTTTCTTTGTCTACCCCTTCCCTTGATGATTTTATTTTCAGGCACGCTCTTGCAACTGGTGCGTTCGGGTTCATTCTGACCAAGTTGTCAAACCATTTTAGTCTCTGTTTTTCAATGAATCTAATAGTAGGTGTTGTTCCGACTATTCTTCTAATTTCCTCATTTCTTATATGGTCTCTTCTTGTTTTATTTACTGCTTTCCTCAAGCATCGAATTTCAGAGGTGGTAATTTTCCTTTCTTGTTCCTTTAGTCAGTGTCCAATATTTCTTTCCCTTTGCGAATTACTGATAATTTGGATTATTACAGAACACCAAGCCAAGTAAACATACAAATTGACAACATTAGAGTAAAGCAAGTTTCTGAATTTAAATATTTAGGCTGCATTTTTTCAGAGACGACGGAAAACTTTATAGAGAAATAGAGACAAGGCTTCAAAAAGCAAATGCAGTGACCTACCTGCTGGCACCATTACTACAACACCCAAAGATCAAGATGAAAAAGAAAAGACAGATGATAAATGTGTTTTCCTACCATTACTTTTTTACCAGTGCCAAACTTGGTCTTTGACAGCAACACATCACAGAAAGCTCACCACGTGTGAAATGAAATGCTTGAGGAAGACAGTGGTAGTCACCAGGAAAGATAAGACTACGAAATGAGGACATTAGAAGCAGAGTGGTCATAACTTCATGCATCGAATACATCGAAACACAACAAATGCAGTGGTTTGGACATTTAATGAGAATGAAATACAACCAACCATCAATAACAGCATACAATAAAAAAGAGATCAGGTACTAGAGCTAAGGAAGACCAAGAAAAAGATGGACAATATCAAGACCACACTACATAAACGCGGATATAACACAACAAGGGCGACTCATCTGGCCCTAGAACACAAATTAAAGCTCCCATCCCTACGCTTAACGGCAAGAGTGGACAACCAATTCCATCTTCCACATGGGAATAGGCAATAGATAGACTAATCATTATTCTTCACTTGATGTTATTTTACTATGTACGTAAACTGAATGTCATTATTTATTTTGATTATTTTTTCATTCAGGGTTCAAAGTTCATAACACTTACATGGGAGAAAAATGGCACAGAATTGGATCCTAAGATATCACCAAAGTATGCGATCATACATTCTGCTCCGGTGTATCCAAAAAGTGCCTCAGGCTGTGGATACCTTCAACATGTGTCTCAATTACGTTTTAGGGAATCAGATGCCAGCATACGTAACAAATACCAATGCGTTGTTTCCTGCAATGGGTACATCAAAAGGCAAACAATCATAGTTGATGTACTACATCAGTAAATAAAATATTACATTACAACTGAAGTCACATAAAGTAAGTAGAAGATTACATTACAACTGAAGTCAAGAAAAGTTAGTAGAAGATTACATTACAACTGGAGTCACAGAAAGTTAGTGGAAGATTACATTACAACTAGAGTCACTGAAAGTAAGTAGAAGATTACATTACAATTGAAGTCACAGAAAGTAAGTAAAAGATTACATTACAACTGAAGTCAAGAAAAGTAAGTAAAAGATTACATTACAACTGTAGTCACAGAAAGTAAGTAGAAGATTGCATTACAACTGAAGTCACAGAAAGTAAGTAGAAGATTACATTACAACTGCAGTCACAGAAAGTAAGTAAAAGATTACATTACAACTGTAGTCACAGAAAGTAAGTAGAAGATTACATTACAACTGCAGTCACAGAAAGTAAGTAAAAGATTACATTACAACTGAAGGCACAGAAAGTAAATATATTTGATAATGGTTTTTTTCACCTTGAGAACTTGACTTCATTTTCCGCTCTGATATCAAGTTCTTCTATTTCTAACGCTGATAACAGATGTAGATTTGAATGTTAGCAGATTCTTACTGCTTTTTTTTAAACATCGTATTGGGTTTGATCTCCTTACTTTACGACACCAGTTGTTGGAATGCCCTCACTCGCTCGCTCCATCCGATACAACGCATGCTTCTGTTACAGCAACTCAAATAATTTTGGGTACACGAATGGGTTGCTAGTCTCTTGTCTACAGTCCAACCTGGAGGACTAGGAGATCATAGTTTGTCTGCACTCTATCCTTCAGTCTGTCTAACGTGGGCGTCCCTAACAAGAGGAAAACTATTCAAATCATGGAGGTCAACATGTATACTAACACTACATTAGCATTACAGTAACACTACAGTAACACTACAGTACAGTAACACTACAGTACAGTAACACGACAATAACACTATAGTAACATTACAGTAACACTACAGTACAGTAACACTACAGTACAGTAACACTACAGTAACACTTCAGTAACACAACTGTACAGTAATAATACAGTAATATCACAGTATCCCTACTGTACAGTAACACTACAGTACATTAACACTAAAGTAACACTACATTACAGTAATTCTACAGTAACACTACAGTAACACTTAAGTAACACTACTGTACAGTAACACTACAGTACAGTAACACTGCAGTAACACTGCTGTACAGTAACACTACAGTAAAGACCTATGGGTCTGCCCGGAGTGCAATGACGTCAGTTAGGTAACCAATAACACTACAGTAACACTGCAATAACACTGTAGTAACACTACTGTACGGTAACACAACAGTAACACTACAGTAACACTACAGTAACACTACAGTAACACTAAATGTTAAAGATAATTGGCTGATAGACAATTGGCTGATAAACAACATACTGTACAGAAAATTACATACTTTGATCACATTAAGCGTCTCGATGGCCTGGAAAGAACAATACTGGGCAGGATCCCAGGATGCAGAGGCCGAGGCAGACCAAGAAGAAGATGGCTACACGATATTAAAGAAACCATGAACATGACCATCGACGAAGTGGGTGAACTGGCAATAGAGACCGAGTGAATTTCAGATGTGCTGCAAAGAGAGCAACGTCCTATAAAGGATATGCACCTTGATGATGACAGTAACACTACAGAACAGTAGCACTATAGTACAGTAACAATACAGTAACACGACAGTAACACTACAGTAATACTACAGTACAGTAACAGTACAGTAGCACTTCAGTAACACGACAGCAACACTACAGTATAGTAACATTATTGTATACCAATACCATAGTATAATAACAAACACATATCTCAAACATTACAATAGATTTTCTATAATGATATAACTACAGATATCACAATTTAACACTGTAATCTGTTGTATCCACAGAACTCCAGAACTAACAACAAGACAGACACAGCAAATAGGCAATGGAGAAATATCTGTAACAATTACATAGACAATGGGTGCAATATCTGTAATAATTACATAGACAATGGGAGCAATATCTGTAAGAATTACATAGACAATGAAGAATATCGGTAACAATTACATAGACAATGTGGGCATTATCTGTAACAATTACATAGATAATGTGGGCAATATATGTAACAATTACATAGACAATGGGGTCAATATCTGTAACAATTACATAGACAATGGGAGGCAATATCTGTAACAATTACATAGACAATGGAAACAATATATGTAACAATTATATAGACAAGATATGTGTTTGTGTGTTGTTTAAAAATAAACTAGTTTCGTCTAAATATATTTTGTTGTCTTATCGTTGTTATTATGTGAGATCTTTGTGGTGTAGGTGTAAGCTACTTATATCATATTATAAAAGTATTCCGTTCGCTTCCTGTATAAAACAATCTGAGAATATTTTCAGTGATCTCTGATCTAAGTGTAGGTGAGATCAAGTTTCAAGTCATATCGTAGATGGACGATACAATATCAGTCTTCAAAACTGGGAACATAAAGAACTATTGGTAAATAGAAATATAATAGGCTGGAAATGTGCTGCCCTGACAAAACAATTATTAATAACAAATTATAAGTAATATACATTTGTATCATCTAATAACTGACATCAGATATTCAAATCGCAAACAATACTTGAAATATCATGGACAGAGAAAAGAACAAATATTTCTGTTCTGCAATTCATTAGGAAAGATTACAAATAAAATACCTACATAAATATCTTCACTATCTTCAATATTACATCGGGGACCACGCCAGTGCTACGAAGCTCGTGCACTGCAGCTGAGATCTTTCTGTGTGAAAAAGAGATCGGAGCACATATTGTTACTCACCGAAGTGCAATGATGATGGTCCTATCAATCAATCAATCAATCAATCAATCAATCAATCAATCTAAAAAAGTTAATTTCATATCCTTTACAGGACTTTGCGAATCAACCCCGGCTTTTTAACGCTGTTTGTGATTTCTCTAGGCATTATTACGTTCAGCAGTTTGCCTTTGCTTTCTGAACGGGTGGTGTCATCGTCCTTTTGTAAGAATCCACGCGAAACAATTTGCAACCAAACTGTCCGCAGCGTGATTCGAACTCAGAACATCAGGGTTAATAGACCAAGTCCCTATCCCCTAGGCCACAGACACCACCATCAATCACTCTACAGCTTGATATTAAAAAGAGTTGGCTATTAAAGAGCATAACATCAAGGAAAATTAAATATTTCGGACATATCAAACAATATGAGTGCCTAGAGAAGATAATTTTGGAAGAAATGGTGTCTGGAAGAAGAATGAGAGGAAGACCTAGAAAACAATGATGAGTGCAAGATGTCATTGACGATCTGAGAATGACTGCTGCTGACGTCGGTCAACTTGCACAGAACTGTGAGAGTTTTTCAGGACTGCTGTCATGTGAGCCAAGTTCCAGAAAGGACGACAGCCTACTTGATGATGACTCTCATCGCTGCTTCTTTATTACATTATTCCAACATCTGTATACTTGTCGGAATCGATTTATTGATTTGTTATTCCTTTTACTTTCATAGAATTCTTTGTCTACTGCTGATTTTTAGCTGGTTTTTTAACAAGTGTTTTGATACTCAATTGTTTACTTATCATCAAATAGCTTGTCATGAGCAGAACTTTGCCACCCCAACAGTCCTCCAGTACTTATCTTTCTCATAGGCCAGATGTCCTGCCTCTGCAGCCGTCATGTTCAAGCCATCAGTTACATTCTGAATCCATCTTCTCCGTGGTCTTCCTCTTCTTCTCTTTGCTGGTATGCTTCCTTCCATGATGGTCTTCTCCAGCCCTTAGTGTTTTTTATATACCCAACATATCTCAATTTTCTCTTCGTATTTGTAGCATCAGCCAGTTTTCTTTGATTTTGAATTCTTTCTGGATAGATCTATTTGTTCTTTTCTCTGTCCAAGATATACGGAGGACTCTTCTATAACACTTATATTCTAATGCACATATATGTTTTTCCACAGCTTTATTAAATGTCCATGCTTCACACCTATATATTGCGACGGGGAATATGCATGCTCTTAGTATTCTGATCTTTGTTTTCTTATCAGTTCCATTTCATACTGTTTTTAGTTGTTTAATTTAATTGTTAACTATCCAAGTCCTCTTTGAACTGCAGGATGTTACCACGCTGTGTGGTTCTGCTTTCCTTGACATTTTGTTACATCCTCACAGAACACTATTTGTCTAACCACACATTGTAACAGAACACTACTTGTCTAACCACACATTGTAACAGAACACTACTTGTCTAACCACACATTGTAACAGAACACTACTTGTCTAACCACACATTGTAACAGAAAATCACTTGTCTAACCAGGCATTGTAACAGAACATCACTTGTCTAACCACACATTGTAACAGAACACTACTTGTCTAACCACACATTGTAACAGAACACTACTTGTCTAACCACACATTGTAACAGAAAATCACTTGTCTAACCAGGCATTGTAACAGAACATCACTTGTCTAACCACGCATTGTAACAGAACACTACTTGTCTAACCACACATTGTAACAGAACACCACTTGTCTAACCACACATTGTAACAGAACACTATTTGTCTAACCACGCATTGTAACAGAAAATCACTTGTCTAACCAGGCATTGTAACAGAACACCACTTGTCTGACCACACATTGTAACAGAACATCACTTGTCTAACCACACATTGTAACAGAACACCACTTGTCTAACCACACATTGTAACAGAACACTACTTGTCTAACCACACATTGTAACAGAACACTACTTGTCTAACCACACATTGTAACAGAACACTACTTGTCTAACCACACATTGTAACAGAATACTACTTGTCTAACCACACATTGTAACAGAACACTACTTGTCTAACCACACATTGTAACAGAATACTACTTGTCTAACCACACATTGTAACAGAACACTACTTGCCTAACCACACATTGTAACAGAACATTACTTGTCTAACCACACATTGTAACAGAACACTACTTGTCTAACCACACATTGTAACAGAACACTACTTGTCTAACAACACATTGTAACAGAATACTACTTGTCTAACCACACATTGTAACAGAATACTACTTATCTAAACACACATTGTAACAGAATACTACTTATCTAACCACACATTGTAACAGAACACTACTTATCTAACCACACATTGTAACAGAACACTACTTATCTAACCACACATTGTAACAGAACACTACTTATCTAACCACACATTGTAACATAACTCTACTTGTCTAACCACACATTGTAACAGAACATCACTTGTCTAACCACACATTGTAACAGAACACTACTAGTCTAACCACACATTGTAACAGAACACTACTTGTCTAACCACACATTGTAACAGAACACTACTTGTCTAACCACACATTGTAACAGAACACTACTTATCTAACCACACATTGTAACAGAATACTACTTATCTAACCACACATTGTAACAGAACACTACTTGTCTAACCACACATTGTTACAGAACACTACTTGTCTAACCACACATTGTAACATAACTCTACTTGTCTAACCACAGATTATAACAGAACATCACTTGTCTAACCACACATTGTAACAGAACATTACTTGTCTAACCACACATTGTAACAGAACATTACTTGTCTAACCACAGATTATTACAGAACATTACTTGTCTAACAACACATTGTAACAGAACATTACTTGTCTAACCACACATTGTAACAGAACATTACTTGTCTAACAACACATTGTAACAGAACATTACTTGTCTAACCACACATTGTAACAGAATATTACTTGTCTAACCACACATTGTAACAGAACAACACTTGTCTAACCACACATTGTAACAGAACACTACTTGTCTAACCACACATTGTAACAGAACAACACTTGTCTAACCACACATTGTAACAGAACATTACTTGTCTAACCACACATTGTAACAGAACATTACTTGTCTAACCACACATTGTAACAGAACACTACTTGTCTAACCACACATTGTAACAGAACACTACTTGTCTAACCATTTCTTCTTCTTGTCCACCATTTATTTCTGTATTGAAGTGTTTGGGCGAAACGCAGTAATCTTGTGTGTGCTTGTTTTAAGGCACTTTGTAAGCTGATATTCATGTTTGTAGGATGTTATTGATGCCGTTGATCCATCTTTGCGTGGTCTTCCTCTTGCTTTGTACGCATTATACTTTTTCTGTGTGGCTCTCTGTGGTAGGCTATACCAGAGCATTCTTGTCAGGTGTCCAAACCATTTAATCTGTTGTTCTTTTATGAATTGCATGACTGGTTTCACATCCAATCTTCTTCTGATTTCTTCATTTCTAATTTTGTCTCTTATTGTCACACCTACAGCTCTTCTAAGACACCTCATCTCTGTCGTTATAATTTTCCGCTCATTGTCTAACCACGCATTGTAATAAAATAATATGGAAAACATGTGTTGTCAGTTTGAAGGTGTATTGTATAATTATGTCCGACAGAGGTGACAAATGTTATTTGCCTACACCTGGTGCAGGTGTCAACTTCAATTTATCACTGTAAAGTTCACTTATAAACATATTAGTGAGAGAACGTAAAAAGAAAGGATTAGATATGAATATAAAGAAAACAGTGATAATGGTTATCTCTTGGTAACACCACAATGAAATATCAAAATAAATAACACAACACTGCAACAAGTGCATCGATTCAAGTATCTGGGAATATTCCTAACATCAGATGGAAGATGTCAAACAACAGATTAGAAGTAGAATAGCTCAATACCTAGAATACCCAACCCATCGTTATTTTCTTCTCTTAACTTGAGACATTATGTGTTACTATCTTGTTCTTCTTCTTCTTCTCTTAACCTGAGACATTATGTGTTACTATCTTGTTCTTCTTCTTCTTCTCTTAACCTGAGACATTATGTGTTACTATCTTGTTCTTCTTCTCTTAACCTGAGACATTATGTGTTACTATCCTGTTCTTCTTCTTCTCTTAACCTGAGACATTATGTGTTACTATCCTGTTCTTCTTCTTCTTCTCTTAACCTGAGACATTATGTGTTACTATCCTGTTCTTCTTCTTCTTCTCTTAACCTGAGACATTATGTGTTACTATCCTGTTCTTCTTCTTCTCTTAACCTGATACATTATGTGTTACTATCCTGTTCTTCTTCTTCTTCTTTTAACCTGAGACATTATGTGTTACTATCTTGTTCTTCTTCTTCTTCTCTTAACCTGAGACAGTATGTGTTACTTTCCTGTTCTTATTCTTCTCTTAACCTGAGACATTATGTGTTACTATCCTGTTCTTCTTCTTCTCTTAACCTGAGACATTATGTGTTACTATTCTGTTCTTCTTCTTCTTCTCTTAACCTGAGACATTATGTGTTACTATTCTGTTCTTCTTCTTCTTCTCTTAACCTGAGACATTATGTGTTACTATCCTGTTCTTCTTCTTCTCTTAACCTGAGACATTATGTGTTACTATTCTGTTCTTCTTCTTCTCTTAACCTGAGACATTATGTGTTACTATTCTGTTCTTCTTCTTCTCTTAACCTGAGACATTATGTGTTACTATCCTGTTCTTCTTCTTCTCTAACCTGAGACATTATGTGTTACTATCCTGTTCTTCTTCTTCTTCTCTTAACCTGAGACATTATGTGTTACTATCCTGTTCTTCTTCTTCTTCTCTTAACCTGAGACATTATGTGTTACTATCCAGTTCTTCTTCTTCTCTTAACCTGAGACATTATGTGTTACTATCCTGTTCTTCTTCTTCTTCTCTTAACCTGAGACATTATGTGTTACTATCCTGTTCTTCTTCTTCTTCTCTTAACCTGAGACATTATGTGTTACTATCCTGTTCTTCTTCTTCTTCTCTTAACCTGAGACATTATGTAGTTACTATCATGTTCTTCTTCTTCTTCTCTTAATATGAGACATTATGTGTTACTATCCTGTTCTTCTTCTTCTTCTCTTAACCTGAGACATTATGTGTTACTATCCTGTTCTTCTTCTTCTTAACCTGAGACATTATGTGTTACTATCTTGTTCTTCTTCTTCTTCTTATAACCTGAGACATTATGTGTTACTATCTTGTTCTTCTTCTTCTCTTAACCTGAGACATTATGTGTTACTATCTTGTTCTTCTTCTTCTCTTAACCTGAGACATTATGTGTTACTATCATGTTCTTCTTCTCTTAACCTGAGACATTATGTGTTACTATCTTGTTCTTCTTCTTCTTTTCCTTCGTCTTCTTCTTTGTCCTATCTTCTAATATCACTGACCTACATCTTCTTCTTGGCCTACCTCTGCGTCCTGTGACCCTACCTTCTAATATCACTGACCTACCAGACATATAAATGGGTTTACTATTAATATAAGAAGAAAAAATATGGACTTACACAATTTAAACAACTAAAAAAGTCAGGAATGAAACTGATAGAAAAACAAAGATCAGAATAATAAGAGCATGCATATTACCAATGGCAACATAACGTTGTGAAACATGGACATTTAACAAGGAAGTGGGAAAACATATATGTGCTTTTGAATATAAGTGTTACAGAAGAGTCCTCCATATTACATGAACAGAGAAGAGAACAAATAGATCTATCCAGAAATAACACAAGATGAAAGAACAATGTCTGATTCTACAAATAAGAATGAGAAAATTGAAGAATTTTAGACATAGAAAAAGACACGAAGGGTTAGAGAAGACAAATATGAAAAGATGCATCCATTCAAAGAGGAAAAGAGGCAGATCACGGAGAAGATAGATTCATGATGCAACTGATGATCTGAGAATGACGGCTCGGAGGCGAGACATCTGGGCAATGGTAGAGAGAAATTTTAAAGTTATGTTAGAGTATCACATTTCTACGCACGGCAAGCTGCATGATGATGATGAACATAATAAGGTTTTCTGATTCTAAAGTCAATATCAAATTTAATTTGTATATGGTCCAGGTACAGGTGAGAACTTTAATTTACCTGCAATAGATACAAGTGGAAATCATAATTAGCTCGTTTGAAATTTCAGGTAACATCTGTTGACAGTTGTATGGGGGAACAATTCAAATACAACTCTGTGAAAGATTTGTTGTACGATGTATGTTGTATGATCTTTGCTGTATGTTGTATGATGTATGTTGTATGATGTATGATGTATGTTGTATGATATATTCTGTATGTTGTATGATGTATGTTGTATGATATTTGATATATGTTGTATTATGTATGTTGTATGATGTATATTGTATGTTGTATGTTGTATGATGTATGTTGTATGATGTATGTTGCATGTTGTATGATGTATGTTGTATGATATATGTTGAATGATGTATGTTGTATGATGTATGATGTATGTTGTATGTTGTATGATGCATGGTGTATGATGTATCTTGTATGGTGTAAATTGTATGATGTATGATGTACGATGTATGCTGTATGTTGTATGATGTACGTTGTATGTTGTATGATGTGTGTTGTATTATGTATGTTCCATGTTGTATGATATATGATGTATGTTGTATGTTGTATGATGTATGTAGTATGATGAATGGTGTACGTTGTATAATGTATGTTGTATTAAGTAAGTGAGCTCTAGTTCTCTAGCAAAATATGACCACTGAAAAAATGAATAACTGAAGTGAACAGTGAGTAAAAGAATAACTTAAGTGAACTGTAAGTTAAGGAATTATTGAAGGTAAATGTGAGTAAATGAATGACTGAAGTGAACAGTGAGGAAATAAAAAGCTGAAGTGAACAATTAGTGAATGAAACACTTAAGTGAACAGTTTGTGAATGATTAACTAACGTAAACAATTAGTGAATGAATAACTGAAGTGAACAGTGAGTAAAGGAATAACGGATGTGCACGATTAATGAATGAATAACTGGTGTGAACAGTGAGGGAGTGAATAACTGAAGTCAACAGTGAGTAAATGAATAACTGAAGTGAACAGTGAGTAAACGAATATTTGAAGTGAACAGGAAGTAAATAAACAACTGAAGTGAACAGGAAGTAAACATATAACTGAAGAGAACAGTGAGTAAATGAATAACTGATGTGAACAGTTAGTGAATGATAAAATGATTTGAAGAGTTAGTGAATGATTAAATGATGTGAACAATTAGTGAGTTATAAACTGATGTGAACATTCAGTGAATAATTAACTGATGTGAACAGTTAGTGAATTAGTAACTGATGTGAACAGTGAATGCATGAAGAGTGGACTGGAAGAATGAATGAATTAATAACTAACGTTAACAGTTTTGAATACTTCGGTTCACTGCTCTCATCATCATCATGCTGCGTGTCTTTTATAGGACGTAGCTCTCTTTGCAGAGCATCTGAAATTCACTCTGTCTCTAGCCAGTTCACCCACTTTGTCAATCTTTATATTCATGGTTTCTGTAATATCTTGTAGCCACCTTCTCCTGTGACACTACCTTCTTCTTCTTCTTCTTCTTCTGCGTTCGTTCTTCACGGCCAATTTGATCATTCTTATTGTGATGTAAAATTGGTCCACTGGCAAGAATGGAGTGAGCTACGTCAGGACGATTGAGCGCCCATGGTGACTAGGCCGCCCGTCCGTTTTCAGCCAGCTTTTGATTTACTAGGGTGAACTTTCCATAGGTACGATCCTTTCTGCCGACTATGTCGGCTCGGATCTACGCCTTTACGATCAACTTTGTCGTATATTTGGGCTTTGTGATCTACGCCAGGACAGTGAGTTACGCTGTTTTGCCCGTTCTGACTGAGAAATATTTCACGGGGCTTGTAAGCTTGTCCTCGAACGGTGTCTTACTCGTATAAAACACCGTGTAAAATATCGGCCTTCGCCAATGTTCGGACCCGAACTTCCTGTCTGATCCGTACATTGTCGGCCATGTTTTACCATACATTTTTGAGTTTGATCCGGAGAAAGAACATTCTCAGCCTTTTCTAGACGCGCGTTGGTACGTGGCAATTTGCAATTAACCTCGAAAGGCACCGGCATGGGGCCTAGTACAAACAATGTAGAGGGTCGTTTCAGTCGGCGCTATCAACGCAACTGAGGATTTTACGCTCGCCACCATCACCCGCTCCAGTTTTTCCGGGGCTGTTAGTTACGACTGCAATCGAACCTTGCCCGGTTGCCCCAAGGCTGGCAGTTTTTTTTGGTATCACCAACCTCAGTTCTTCCTGGGATGTTAATTTCTTATCGCACAGTACCTTGCACGGTTTTCCCAGGGCGGATAGTTTCGTTATGCACTAAAACGTAACTTGTTCTTCTGCGCTCGGCAAACCTTGCCCAGTACATTTGTCTGCACTAGGCCACCGATGTGGAGTCAGCTGCAATCTTCTCTCGTACCAACACGAGGGTAGACTTTTATTCGTTACGGTCCTGTCTTATTTATTCTTGCCGACGGGCTGGCAATGTTTACCCCCTCCACAGGGCTTCGAGCTTCGCCCTAAGTGGGCACACGTTTCGTCACTGGATGCACCTCTCATCCATGTCAGAGACGTTTCGTTGCTGTTTCTTTACGTTCAGGAACTTGGGCAATATCTTGTTGGACATCGGTCAGGAGATTTGTGCATTTTGTTAGTATGCATCTGTATTGCATTTCCGTACTTGCACTGCTACCGCTACCAGTAGTTCTCCCCGATTCCTGCCCCTCTCAGCCAGACCGGAACCAGAGTCTGTTTCCAGGGTCACCGCGTGGAGGTTGGGGACAGGGTCTTGGTTAGCGCGCCCCCTCGCTAATCCTGGCTCATGTTACCACCATGACCTCATGAGCCTTTGACCCCTACCTTCTAATATCACTGACCTACCAGACATATAAATGGGCTTACTATTAATATAAGAAAAAATATGGACTTACACAATTTAAAAACAATAAAAAGTCAGGGATGAAACTGATAGAAAAACAAAGATCACAATAATAAGAGCATGCATATTACCAATGGCAACATAACGTTGTGAAGTATGGACATTTAACAAGGAAGTGGAAAAATATATATGTGCTTTTGAATATAAGTGTTACAGAAGAGTCCACCATATTACATGTCATACACAGTGTTTCCACCTCGTACCCTTCACTGATCTCCCAGTTTCTGATTCTTCTCTTCTTCTCTCGTTCGTTCTTCACGGCCACTTTTATCATTATTTTTGTGATATATAATTGATCTTTGACAAGAACGGATTTTACGTTGTGTGATTATGCGTCCATGGTGACTAGGCCCGCCCACCCGGTTTCAGTCAGCTGTTTATTTACTAGGGTAGCTAGCCCTAGGGAACTATCCATTCTGCCGTATATTTGGCCCGAATCTACGCCTTGACGATAATCTTTTTCCGTAGCCTTTGTATGATCTGAGCCATTATGTTTGGACGTCATCTCATTCTGTGTAGGATGATCGGCTTCCGAAAAGTTTTGGCCTTAGCCAATGTTTGGGTTTGTACCAGTCAAACCTTTGCATTATCGACCTTACTTTTCTATCCACGATGAGTTTGTTCCTGAGTAGGTGTAGCTCAGCCGTTTCGGGGCTCGTGTTGGCACTAGGAAATTTGCAAGTGTTTAATCTGCATTTTCCGGGAAACACAGGACTCAAGCTGCGCACAGATATTCTAGTAGTTCGTTTCAATCGGCGCTAGCAACGCAACTGAAATTTTGCGCTCGCCAACATCACCCCCACCTCACCTCTTCTGGGGATGTTAGTTGTTTATGCAACAGTACCCTGTCCGTTGTCCCTGGGGAGTTCTTAGGCACTAAGACGTGACCTTAGGATTTTGATTTTCCAAATTTACCCACCTCAGTATTTCCAGGGATGTTAGTTGTTTAAGCAACATAACCCTGCCAGGTTTTCCCAGGGAGGGCAGTTTAACGCAACTAACGCCCTATTAGGCACTAAAACGCAACTTTTCAACTTGCGCTCGGCCAACTTTGCCCAATAGGTTCTTCTTTGCGTTCGTTCTTTCCGACCAATTTTAATCATTCGTTGTGTTATGTTTTATCTTTGCCATAAAATGTATACGTTGCACATAGTTTGTAGGTCCTAAACGCAAAGACTTTTACACGTTTAGGACATGTAGCCGATTTCAGCCAAACCCAATAGGTTTATCTGCGCTTGGCCCCTTGTACGGTGTTTACCGCAATCTTCCCATATGTCCTCACGATACTTTACCGAGTTTTTCCGAGACACTTGCCGAGACCTTTGAGTTGTAATGGACTCAAGACTCTGCTGGCCTTTCCAGTTTTAACTGCTCATCTGGGTGGTCCGTTCACCCCTACGATTGTTGTGCCTTCCCGTCGCTTCATCACCATCGTCTTGCGTATCTGCCCCGAATTTGGGCTGGACTGTGTATTGTCCGTATGCACGTTTGCTCCTCTTTGGAGCCTGCCCCCTCCCCCTTGGTGTTTATCGGTTTCTACCTTGCTTACATTGACCGTGCCTTGAGACTGTCATGACACGCAGCCGACTCGGGCGTAGGGCTCGAGTTTCGCCTATGTGGGCCCACATTTCTACTTTATATGCACCTCTCATACCTTCATATTCATTTTCGTGTTTATGGACTCCTGCCCCGTAGGTGGCAATTCTGGTGCGATCATTTGCTCCAGGGTGAGTTAGCATTCGTTCGCTGACGACTCGTAAACAGCTATATTCTTACGTTTCTGCAAAATAGTGGACATTTTTTATCGGACATCGGCCTGGAGATGCGTGCATTTTGTTCAGTGATTTTTGGCCCTGCATTGTTCATTCGTGCTTGCACTACTAGCACTACCTGTAGCTCTCCCACGATCCCTGCCAGCGTAACCTGACAGAACAATGTCTGTTTCAAGATCACCAGAGGAGTTGGGGCAGGATCTTGATTAGTGCCAGCTCGCTAAACCTGGCGCGGCATTGTGCACATGCGTCTTTGACCCTAGGTTTTGATTGAAAAATTATGCTGAAGTTTCAGAAGCTAGCTTATTTTTCTATGGTAGGGGCGACAACCTAACACAAAATCTTACATTCTGAAGGGTAGGGGGTGTCCATCATCGTCCGATCCAATGTTACCGCCTACAAAGTTGACATGCTCACGTCTAAGTACCAACTACGACAGAACACCTTTGGAGGAGTCGTTTATGTACAACAACCAACAGAAATTCATTCTCATATAGTCCATCTTTTACTCCAACCACTGAGTGACACGTCATGTGCTAGGATTTGAACATTTGTCAATGTAGACTATAAAACCTATCTACACGCGACTGACAATCTGTTTTGAGCTGCAGTTTTCATTATTTCTTGATCATTGGAAGAGACGCATGTGATTTTCAAATTTTAATTTATTTTCTAAGTTATTAAATTTCTTTTCCAACCGACCTCTGACGTAGTATCCATGTTTTAGTTATTTCAGTTTGAATTTCATTTGTTTATGCTTCTAATATTTCTTAATAAATAAATGTGATGTAAACATAGAATTATTATTGTTTATATTTGATTGTTTATTTCCATGGCAACGTCAAACTGTTATCTAATTGTTTTCAGTCAACATCAAATATTTGAATAAGAAATTGTTGGAAGATATATACAAACTACAAGTCAGGAGTATGGATTTTCTTGTCAAGTTTACACTTGTCATTACTTTGTTGTTTACAGCAGGTAAGATATCAATTTTAACATTCAGTTCTATGTTTGTTTGTTGTTTACCACAGGATGTAAGATATCAATTTTAACATCCAGTTCTATGTTTGTTTGTTGTTTACCACAGCAGGTAAGATATTAATTTTAACATCCAGTTCTATGTTTGTTTGTTTGTTTGTTTACCACAGGAGGTAAGATATCAATTTTAACATTCAGTTCTATGTTTGTTTGTTTGTTTGTTTACCACAGGAGGTAAGATATCAATTTTAACATTCAGTTCTATGTTTGTTTGTTTGTTTGTTTACCACAGGAGGTAAGATATCAATTTTAACATTCAGTTCTATGTTTGTTTGTTTGTTTGTTTACCACGGAGGTAAGATATCAATTTTAACATTCAGTTCTATGATTGTTTGTTTGTTTGTTTGTTTGTTTGTTTACCACAGGAGGTAAGATATCAATGTTAACATTCAGTTCTGTGTTTGTTTGTTTGTTGTTTACCACAGAAGGTAAGACATCAATTTTAACATTCAGTTCTATGTTTGTTTGTTGTTTACCACAGAAGGTAAGATATCAATGTTAACATACATATTTATGTTTCTTTGTTGAAATCTTGGATTCAGATTCTTTCAGTTGATGCATGTCCCTTTCAACCTATCACCGATTCCACGGACAATGAAATTAATTTTTAAAACATTTGCGTTATTATATTCTGCTAATTTATTTTTAATTATGTTAACATACAACGGATCTCTCATTGGTGAGAATATTTACGTGTAGACAGTGGCGGCTCGTGATCCTTTTTGTTGGTGGGGCCAGACACAAATTTTCGGAAAAAACATGGTTTTGGGTTGGTTTTGTTTTCATTGATTAAATAATAAATATACGTTACACATTATTTCTGGTGGGGCCCGGCCTCACTAGCCCTTAATGACGAGCCGCCACTGCGGTAGGAGTTGATGCTGTTTTCTAGTATATTTTATGTTCACAAGTTTTTGACTTAATTTGATTCTAACAGTTCTTAAACTAGTGACCAGAACTTGCTTCCAGATGGATCTATCCATGACAAGACTTCTTCAGTTTCATGTTGTTTATGTCTGAGGTTTTGATTTATTTATGAGAGCAGAGCCGGATTAGACCAGCGCGGGGCCCGTAGCAAATTTTAGCGCGGGGCCTTAAGTTTTGTATGATAATAAATAATAAAAACATAAATTTTACAAACAAACTTGTCTCGATTTAATGTGAGCAAATTTAGAGATAATACTAGACAAATCAATTTCTCTAAGTAAATTACATTCAATGTTCATTAAGGTGAGGTTATTTAGACGATCTTGTCCCATCATGTTCTTTAACTCACTTTTATACGGTTTAATGTTGAAAAGAACGTTCTCCGCTGCAGTTAGTAATCATTAAAGACAAGTAAATTCGTAAGACTATTTCTACATTTGGGAAACACGACTCTAATGAATTTTCCATTATAAGTTTATAAAATTGCAGTTCAAGGCCTCATTCTTTTCGTTGCTAATAGCAGCAGCTACATTAGTTTTAGAAGTTCAGCGAACTGCACAAGTTCGTCGCCTAGGCTTTCTTCCAAATCCTCTTGGTAAGAGCTGACAATATTTGGAGTTCTTTTCAAGATCTCTTCTGCTGTAAGAGATTTTAACTGCCGAAATGTTCCAAATACATCAGTCACTCTATGGTACGCTTCCATGCGTTTAGCTAAGGCAGAGAGTACATTATCAATTATGACAATAAACACCTGACTTTCAAATTTTTGTTTGGGTGTTGATTTTCTACAACTTCATCGAGCGTAGTAGAGCCACTAAAATCGTCGTACTTAGTATTTCGCTTGCGTCATCGTGAAGTTTGTTGCTGATATTCTTGACAGTGAGTCAGGATTTTGGCTTTGGCCTCAATATCTGAAAATGTAGGCCGCATTGCTTGAAGGTACCCGTGTAACGATTCATAAAGAGCATATCCCGTGTTAAGGTCTTGATCAGGTGACTGTAATGAAGCGCTAGACGCTTGCAAGCGTTCTAGAATTCCGTTCCATAAAATGATAACTATTCCCGTTTCCAACTTACTCATCTCCAAATCTAGCCCATACGCTTGATTACGACACTCTACCTTTTGATCCATGTTATTTGAGATGTCATCGAAAACTTGTTTGATAATGGTAAAACCACATAAAAGTGCTTTTGTCGCATCAGCTCGGAAAGACCACCTGGTGTCCGACAGTCTCTTCAAAGTCGGGAGTTTTGAACCTGTATCTTCCAGTGTTTTTGTAAGAATGCCCCATCGATAGGTAGAAGCGGAAAAGAATGTATAGAGACTTTCAACAAAATCGAAAAAATGTAACCACTTAACATGACTATAACTCTGATTTAAAACATTTGAATTCATTGAAAACGAAAATGATAGAAACT